>PVLD010001445.1:0-202441 GCA_004027595.1 Dinomys branickii
TTTTGTCTATATCTTCTCTATGTGCACGGAACATTTCTTCCATCATTGTTTTCAGCTCGTTTTTTATCTGAGAAATTATTGTGGGTATGTGGCTTATTTCTGCTTTAAGCTCTTTTATGGCCTGTTGGAGTTGTTTCATTTCAGATGCAATCGTTTCATAACTTGCAGGTATGTGATTTCCTGGTTCCCCTGTATCCTCGCATTCAGAACTTGTTCTGGGTGGGGTTGAGTTTTGAGGCTGCGTTTTGTTCCTCTGTTTTCCCATTTTTGGGTGTCAGATTCAAAATGTGGAGCTATAAATTCCACAGACAGTTCAGCAGGCAAAGGTCTGCTGCAGAGGCTGCTCCAATGGTTACTTCTCTTTGGGAGAATGTCCCTTAAGCTGTCTGCTGAGATTTCCGCTTCTACTCCCTACCCCAAGACCTGGGCGGGGTGAATAAACAGCTCGCGACCCCAGGATTCTTGCAGATAGGCCACTCAGGTGTTCCTCCCTGGGTGGAGCTCCTTCCCCCCTCACAAAACCCGTTGGGGCGCCTAAGTAGTTCTTCCCATCCGGGAGATCCCGCAGTCCTTAAAGCTGCTTTGATGTCTCTCGCTGGGCTGAGCTTCTTCCCGATTCAGGAAAAACCGGTTAGAGCGCGCACTTAACTCACCCTGTGATCGTGCACAGGAGTGCCGTTCAGATGTTTTTCCCTGGATGGAGATTTTCCCCGACTCTGAAATCCCGCCGGCCAGTCGCTGTTGCTCCAGTTCGCGCAGTGCTGGCTGCGGGGGTGGGGTTCTGAGCAGGATCCCGGAGCGCTGCCCGGTTTGGCGCAGTTTGTCCCAGTAGCGCGTTCTCTGTCGGGTTCAGGAGCTGAAGCCGTTCTTCCCTCCACACTCTCTCGGCTGGTCATCTTCTTCCCGGAAGTCCTTATTTCTGTCTTCATATTGCTATATTTCATTGTTTGGGTGGTAATCCTCTGGGAGGTTCTCTCTCTGCTGCCTACCCGGTCGCCATCTTCCCGGAAGTCCCAGAACATTTTAAAGTTGCACAAGAAAATAACTCCTTGTCATTTAGTGATGATGGAGGGAGTCCCAGCCCCACCTGTGACACCCAGAGGTGTCATAGAATGGGGTTTGCATGTCCCTATCCCAGTACTCTGCCTTAGAGATTGTACCACCACCGAGGCATGTACTTGGTACAGACTCTGGGCATCCTGAGCAGCCAGCGTGATGCTGCTGTGTAGGCTGAGTTCCAGCTGCCCTGTGCTCCTCTGTGGGCACAGGCACCTTCTAGACAGCTTCCCCAGAATGGCTGCCTTTGAGACGAGTGTGTTGTGTTTAGCAGTTGCCACAGTATTTCACAGGTCATGATCCTGGGCTCCTTCCTCCCAGGTAGGAGCAGTGCTTTTAAATGTGCCTTAGCCTAGCGTAAGGCAGCCAGTGCAGCAACCATCTGTGTAAGCTCCTCTTACCCCCACCACCCTAAATAATGAGTGGTTTTTCAGGGCCTTCTGGGACTTGACTTTGACTTGGCTTTTGATGTGGCTGTTATGAGTCTGGCAGGGCCTAGGAGCTGCTGTTCCCCCACCAGTGGTGGGGCCAGGGTGCTTTCCTAGCTGTTGCCCCTGCAAAGTGGCTTCCTTCCCCATGGGAGAAGGGTCTCTGTGGGGTTCATGATCGGAGCCCATTGCTGGGTCTCAAGGAGGGGTTTTCAACTCTCAAAAATGCTTCAGCATCTGTTGAAATCCTGAGTCATTTCTGCTCCTGCTTATGGGGCAGCTGCTGTACATCCCCACCAGCAACGGCCCCAAGCTTATTGGTTTCGCTTATGGATGTATGTGAAATGGTATTTCCCCCGGGGCGTGTGTGTCGTCCGTGTGTGTGCGTGTGCGTGTGCGCCCGGGCGTCTGTGTCATCTGTGTGTGTGTGTGTGTGTGTGTGTGTGTGTATGTCCCTCCCAGGGCTAGGGTTAGTCATCCGTGTGTGTGTGTGTGTGTGTGTGTGTGTGTGTGTGTGTCCCTTCCAGGCAACCAAGCACTTTCTCTTTCTCACGCATTCACGTTCACTGCTGGCTCGGGGGCGGGGGCATTAGGTTCCCACCTGAGAGCAGCCACTGTAAGGAAGTGGGGGAGGGGCCCACTTTCGCCCATTTGGCGATGTCCTTGCTGAACTGCGAATTCCTCACCTGCTCTAGCCTACTGTTCATTGTTTTGCCTGACTTGTGTGTTCCTCGGTTACACTTGTTTACGGTTAGTTATTTGAGGCTGGCTTTCCACTGTCTTGAGCAGCTCTCCACTTCATCTAGTCAGCACAGCTCTCCTGTCATGGCCGACCTTGTGTTCCACCTGACAGCTCTTTCCTCCCCTGCGTTGCTGCCTGTGACCAAAGTCCACATTCCTTTGTTTTTTGCTTTTCACATTCAGGTTTCTAATTCATGTGAAACCACTTTTTATGCCCAGCCTAGTTTTTGTTTTTTTTTTTGCAGAGCCTCCAAAGCACTAAGCAAGTGCTCTAACATGGAGTTGCACCTCCAGACAGTGTCTCCTAAGTTGCCTGCATGATCCTCCTGCCTCATCCTCCCGAGTAGCTGCGATTATAGGCTACCTCATCCAGTTTTGGAGTCTGATTTTCAATCTCCTAGAGGATACTCAGGTATCCACCTTTGGCTATACTGCTGGCTTCTGCAGTTCTGGACAGTCTCACATACCTGCATGTTGGCGGGAGGCCCATGTACTGTGTGCTGGCCCCATGTTCTCTTAGCTGTGGCAGCTTTAGAATAATTCTTTATCCGAGGAAGGGACATCAGCCTGCCTTGTCTGCACAGTCTCATCCCAGCTCTCTGCTCTTGTGAACAGATGGTAGGACGTTTGCCTCAGATAGTGCCAGCCCATTCTGGGTGTGAGTTTTGCAATGCACTGTCCAAGTTACAAAACATGCTGCTTGTTTGCTTCGCTCTTTGCTGCCGGGGTGCTGCAGTGCAGTCCCGACCCCAGGGTGGGGCTCGGTCCCCACTGCTCTCCCTCACCTCAGGTGCCAGACACTAGCGCTTGCTCCCAAAAGGACTTCCAGAGCTCAGGAATGCTGGGCTTGGGCTCACGGCTTTATTACAGGCATACAGGGAGAGGCCCACTGGAGACACCACAGAGCTGGGTCTGGGTCCCATCCTGAACCTCTGTGTCTCCCACCTGGGTACACACCAGGATGCTCATTGCGGCAGTGTCCTGCGCCTGCCAGGTTGCCACAGTGGCAATGCTGATGGTGTCACTGGCTGCAGGGGTGGACTCAGGCTCCAGCCACTGCTCCTCCCTGGAGGTCAGGTTGCCATGGCCCAAAGCCCCATTCTGGGTTACAGGTTTGGTCTGTCTGGTGACCATCCCCGTCCAGGCTGTCTTGTTAGCACCAGCTGGGGTGGAGCCAGAGGCTCCAGGGTGACAAATGGAATTTCTGAGGGCCTTGAGGTTTATCATTTTCTCCCCGACAGCTTTCCAAGTGGTTGAGGTTATAGGCCTGGTCATCCTGGCTTTTGCTGTTGCTATGAACAGGGGTGTTCTAATGCCTCTGGGCTTGGAAGACAGCAGAGGCGCATTGGCCCTGTATAGGAGCCCACGGCTGGGGCCTTGAGGATGGGTTAGTGGAAATTGAAGGCTTACTTTGGTGGGTACTAGAATGCTCTGGGGAATTTAGTTACGGAGCTTGTTTTCTGGAGGAGGAATGAGCACCATGGAGCACACTCAGCCTGTCACTCCCAGCTGGGGTTGCCGGGGAGGCCTCTCGCAGGTGATATTGGACTAAGAACTAAGATGGTGGGCGAGAAATGCAGAGGTCCTTGGGGCAGAAGAGCACAGTGGCTGCAAGTGTGAAGGTAGAGCAGGGATAAGGGGGGCTGTGTGGGCCAGGTGGACACTGGTGTCCACTCTCAGCACAGAGTATACCGCAGCTGGCCAGGAAGCCAATTCCAGGCCTTTTCCAGGATTTCTAATGCCCGTGGAAGGAAGGAGGGCCACGCTCTTAGCCAGGCTTTGATGGGGTGTAGCCCAAGGGATGCCATGCTGGGACAGTGCTGGCTTGGAGGGGCAACTTGGGAGCTCTGTGGGATTGGTGGGCAGTAAGCTGACAGTGTCTTGTGAACTGGGTGGGAGAAGCAGTCCAGGGGCAAAGTCCCACACCCAGAGAATCGCAGTGAGGCTGAGTGCAGAAATCAAAGGTCAGAGATGAGGAGGAGCCTAGCAGGCAGGGAGAAAACTGAAAGGGCAGCCGGGAGCAGCCTGCTTCAGGTATCGTGCGCTGGGTTGAGACTCAGCACCTGCTAACAATTCCCTTCTGATCTGCTAAGTTATCTGAACAGACTTTCTGATACTATTATATATTTTTGGGGCTGAATCCAATTTTATCATAATTTCAGTTGCTAGATTCAGTTTGCTGGTTCCTCTTTTCTACAGTTCCCACCTGGCTTTGATGTGTCATGTTTATCCTTTCCTTGGGGATGTGTAGGAGGTAATTCTAGTTTGTTCTGCTGTAAGAGCCTCTGGGCCTGTTGTTTGCTTGTTTGTTGCAGTTCTGGGGCTGGAACGTAAGCCTGTGTGTTAGGCCATTGCATACCCGAGATATACCCCAGTCCCCAGCTAGTTTTTAAAACCAGCAATTGTCTTTTTCAGTAGTAATAGGGTTATGAATTATAAAGTTTTTGGTTTCTTGTCTTACATTTTAAAATCAGGTAGGTCTGTACTGCTTAACCTGGGCATCAGGTCTCTCTCCTTTTTTGGCAGTGCTAGGGATAGAACCCAGGTCCTCTCACAATCCACAGGGGAGCTACTGCCCTGCGTCTTCTTGCTTCTGGACCCTCCTGGGCCTCTCACCTCCTTTCCTAAGGCGAATGTAAAGCAGGTTTCCCTTACATGGCTCGGGATCAGCATCAGATAGCTTGGCTGCACCGTGCTTCATTACTTTGCCCACCACATGCACCAGTGTCCGAGGTGGCCAAAGTCACTGCATCATACATATCTGCGGTATCTCCTTGACCTTTTCCTGACCTGACTGCAGCACCTTTTGGTCTGAGGATTTTAATGTTTAAAGCATTGCTTCACCACCCTCCTCCTGGTTTCCTTGGGTTCTGTGGTCCATTGCAGGCTCTGTGTCACCTCCAGCCACATCCATGTGCATCTCATCTGGCCCTTTGCTGATGCCTCTGGCACATGCCCACCTGTCCCTCCTGTCTGACCACGGGCCCCAGGGTTTAGCTTTCTTCTGCAATGTAGCTGTTCCTCCAGGCCAGCATATGGATCCTGGGCCCTCAGGTGCCACCAGGTTGCCGGGTGTGGTGGTGCACACCTATGATCCCAGCACTCGGGAGGCTGAGGCAAGAGGATTGTTGTAAGTTCAAGACCAGCCTGGGCTACAAAGTGAACTCAAGGCCAGCCTGAAGTGCATAGTGAGACCCTGTCTCAAAAAGCCAAAAACAAACAAACAAACAAACAAAAGATGCCACCAGGTCCTTGCATTTTCCTCTCCTGTTGCCTGCTGTGTTGTCGTGAGTCTCAGTGGGGTGGGTTCCTCCCCAGAAATAAAAGCACTTGGGACTTTAGCAACTGTCTTCCCCTGGGCCACCCACCGCCATGGATATCTGTTTCTGCCAGGAGCAGCAGGAAGGCTTGGGCAGGCCCTAGAGAGGGGCTGCTGAGGCTTATGGATGGGGGAAGACGGCTGGCACTGCCCACAGGCGCCCCGAGTCTGACATTCCGAGTGCAAGCACTCCTAGTTCAAAAACCATTTATTCTGCTTTGCAGCAAGTATCCTTACCTTTTTAAGCTCTACCATGCTATATTTTACAAACCAGTAATTCATTTTCCTCTTGACAATCCTTTGTGGATTGCAGGGTCTGTCTCACTACTGTGAAGGGGCAGAGGCTGGGCAGGCAGGAAAGGAACTGGTCATACAATGTCATCTGTCTGCAGAACTGGCAGCTTCAATACCCGACTCAGTAACTGATAGAACAACTTGACAGAGCGTGAGCAATGATATATGGGAAAGCCACCACTCAGCTGAGTCTGCTATTTACAGAAGATGGCACCAATGCCTTTTTCAGATGCTCAAAGAACACTCTTCAGAATAGATCATAGCTTAGACTACAAGTAAAGTCACAAAGTGAAAAGGGCTTAAATTATACAAAGTGTGTTCTTTAACCCCAACAAAGTCAGAGATTCACAAAATAAGCCTAAGAAAATCCCAAATGTTTCACAATTAAAACATTTAGAAATAGAGGCTGAGGCAGGAGGATCACTGCAAGTTTGAGGCCAGCTTGGGCTACAAAGTGAGTTCAAGGCCAGCCTGAACTGTATAGTGAAACCCTTTTTCAAAAAGTCAGAACAAACAAACAAAAACATTTGGGTCAAAGAAGAAACACATTGTGTTAAAATTTGTGGAATGCAGCTTATTTTTTGCTTTTTTGTGGGTACTGTAAATCAAACTCAGGACTTCATGCTTGCCAGGTAGGTGCTGTGCCGCTGAGCTATATCCCTGGCCCTCAGTTTGTTTGGTTTTTTGAGACAGGGTCTCCTCCTGTAGTCCAGGCTGGCCTTGAACTCAGAGGGATCCTCCCGCCTCAGCCTCCCAAGTGCTGGGATTACAGGCATGTACCAGCATATCTGGCTGAAACTTAAAGTTTTAAATACCTATTTGATATAAGAAAGGTATCAAATAAAGGATGTAGACTTTTCATTAAGAAACTTGAAAATAAATGAAACCCAAAGTAATCAGGAAAGATTAGAGAGGAAATCAGTGAAACAGAAAACTCAAAATGTCATTATTTGAAAGATTAACAAACTGACACTTAGCTAGACTGACCAAGAAAATTAGAGAACACATAAATTGTGAAAAAGGAAATCACTACTGATGCTGCAGAGGTTAACAGGACTTATAAGAGAATACTAGCAAAACCCGATAGTAAACAGATAAATTAGATGGACATATTCCTAGAAAGACAGAAAGTGGGGCTGGGGATATAGCTCAGTGGAATAAGTGCTTGCCTGGCAAGCACAAGGTCCTGAGTTCGATCCCTAGTACCGCAAAAAAAAAAAAAAAAAAAAAAAAAAAAAAAAAAAAAAAAAAAAAAAAAAAAAAAAAAAAAAAAAAAAAAAGAAAGACAGAAAGTACTGAAATTTACTCAAAAAAAAAAAGAAAGAAAGAAAGAAAGAAAGAAAAAGAAACACAACCAGCATACTTAGCCACTCAGTAGGCTGATGCAGGAGGACCATCGGAGCCTAGGACTTTTGGGGAAAATAGCAAGACACTGATGGTGGTGACCCTAGGTTCACCTGGAAAATCTTCAGGTCAGCTAATTGGCAACATCACTTCCCTCTCTCACACAGTCACAGCTGCCCGGGATTAGGACCTGGGCATCTTTGGTGGGTGGGGGCATTTTCTGTCTGTCACAGAATTTATGCAAAGCATACAGCTAGTACCACCATCCATGGCGAATGACTGAACGCTTCCCTCTAAAATCCCACAAGGCACAGGCATCCACGGGCATGCCGTAAGGCACATGGTAGGACAGTTTAGTAAACCTATAGAAAGGAAAAAATTAAAACTGTCCTTGTTCGCAGGTGACATGACCCTACATTGCAAATCCTAAGGACACAAATTCACATGCTTCTGGAATAAGAATGTCTCACAGAGTCCTGGGATACAAGATGATTAGTTCACTGAATTTCTATATACTAATAATCCAGAAGTGAAATTAAGAAAATTCCCTTCACAATAGCATCAAAACTAGTAAAATATCTAAGAATTCTTTAACAAAGAAAATTAAGACTTTTTTCTTTCTTCTTCCCCTCCCCCTCCCTTCCTTTCTTTTTTCCTCAGCAGTAGGAGGGATTGAGCGCAAGGGCCTTTGCACTCAGCTACATTCCCATCTCTTATTTGTTGTTATTGTTGT
Organism: Dinomys branickii; assembly: GCA_004027595.1. Lineage (NCBI taxonomy): Eukaryota > Metazoa > Chordata > Mammalia > Rodentia > Dinomyidae > Dinomys > Dinomys branickii. The sequence goes on from PVLD010001445.1 coordinate 7,916, forward strand.
TTTGTTTTTGTTTTTGTGAGACAGGGTCTTGCTTTGCAGTCCAGGCTGGCCTTGAATTCTCAGCAATCCTCCTGCCTCAGCCTCCCAAGTGCTGGGATTACAGGCTTACACCACCACACCTGGCTCTCACCTCTTATTTTTTAGACAAGAGCCAATTAAATTGCACAATCTGGGCTTGAACTTGCAATCCTCCTGCCTCAGCCACCCAAAATGCTGGGATTACAGGCATATACTTCTATCTGGGTATTGTAGTACAAGATCTATATACTGAAAACACAGGGAGAAGCTTGACTATATGGCTCAGTGGTATAGCACTTGCCTAGAATGCACGAGGTCCTCGGTTCCAACCCTAGAACTGCAACAAACAAACAAACTGAGGAGATCTCTTAAGAGAGATTAACAAATGGAAAAATGTTCTGTGTTCACTCATCAGAAGAGTATTATTGAGACACCATTTCTTAGCAGCTCCAGTGCAATTGCTTCAGAATTCCAACAGGCTTTTTAAAAGAAAGTAACAAAGCAACAATTCTAAATTTGTATGGAAATACAAGGACTGTAAGACCTAAAAGAGTTTTGGAACAAACTCGTAGGACCTCAGACTAAGTGATTTCATAATTCACTATAAAGCCACTCTATGAAAATGTGGAAATGGACACTTTTCCATTTCCTAGGGCAGGTTCTGAACATCTTGAGAAGCTGAATCCCTATATTCACAGCCAGTTGACTTCCCATTAAAGACATCATTGTGTCCTGTGGGGGAGAGGACAGTCTGTCTTCTCAACAAATGGGGTCAGAAGACTCAGACATCTATATGTGAAAGCTGCAACTACGCTCACCTCACAGCACACGTGCAGATGAACTCAGAAAACTAAACACGCCGGGTGTGGTGGTGCACATCTGTGATCCCAGTTACTTGGGAGAATGAGGCAGGAGATTCCCAAGATTGTACCCAGTCTAGGCAACTTAGTGAGATCCTGTCTCAAAACCAAACCAAACCAAACCAAACCAAAAAAGCCCCCAAACCAAAACCAAACAAACACCAAAATAAACTAAACAGAGTTAGCTAAAACTATTGAGCTTTCAGAGCAAGATGTACTAGAAAGTGTGGGATCTTAGGTAGAGTTCCTAGACATGACACTCCAATTGTATAGGATAAGAAGGAAAGTTAGTATTTCTGCAATTTAAGAGATGATGTTTTTAAAAAAAACAGGTAAGACACAGACTGGGAAAATTATTTCCAAAGCTTCTATATCTAGAAGTGGCGCAGGCCTGTAATCCCAGCTTTTGGGAGGCTGAAGCAGAAGTATTACTTCCGGGAGGCCAGCAGGGTTACATACATAGTGAGTTCAAGGCCAGCCTAAACTACACAGCAAGATGCTGTCTCAAAAATACAAAAACACTCCCAAAAATATATAATCTAGTAAGTCAGCCATCGTGGCACATACCTGCAATCCCAGCAGTCTGGGAGATTGAGACAAGTTTAAGTCCAGCCTGGACAATCTCATGACTTAGGTCCTGTCTCAGAAAAAAAAGAAAGGCCAGCTGTGGTATCGCATGCCTGTCATTATAGCACTGGGGGGGCTGAGGGAGGACCACCACAAGTTGGAGGCCATTCTGAGCTACACAGTGAGTTCAAGGTCAGATTAGATTAAAAAGCAAGACCATGTCTCAAAAAAACAAAAAAATAAAAATAAGCAGGGCGTGGTGGCGCACACCTGTAACCCCAGCACTCGGGGCTGAGGCAGGATTGTTGCAAATTCTAGACCAGCTTGGGCTACAATATGAGCTCAAGGCCAGCCTGAACTGCATAGTGAGACCCTGTCTCAAAAAGACAAAACAAAACAAAATGAAAATTTAAAAATGGCTGGAGATGCATCTTAGTGTGAAGGCCCTGGGTTCAATCCCCAATACCATACACACACCCCCAAAAAAGAGCAAGACTTGAATACACTGTTTCAACAAAGAAGGCATAAGAAGGGCCAATAAATACATGAAAAGGTGCTTGGCACTACTAGTTTCCATGGAAAAGCAAATTACCAGAATAGTTAAAAAAACACCATCACCACAAATGTAAAAATCAATAGCAAATGGTGAAGCTGTGGAGCAACTCCAACTCTCATCACTCTGAAAAGGTGGAAACCCTGCTCGGTGCTCGGACGGAAACCACATTTGCCTGGAACGCACAAAGCGAGTCTTCCCAAGGACTCGTGCACCGGCAGCGCACTGTCCCATGACACAGGGTGGAGACGGTCCAGCGTCCACCAGACAAGGCGCAGGGCGTCACTCAGCCACGACACGGAACAAGGCACCAGCACAGGATGCAGCGTGGATGGGCCCAACGGCATCGCGCTCGGGCAGCAAGAGGACCCAGCCCATGTGACCAGTGCTGGGTGGTGGTGACAGCAGAGCAGAGACACTCTCCGGCTGACCTGCGCTGTGAGTGACGCTGTGGTAGCACTTTGTGCACAGACATCACTGACAGCTGTCTGGGGAAGAGGCTCCGGTCCAGGGGATGCGCTTGTTAATACTTTGTTACCCATTTACTACACTTCCAAAAAATGATTCCAGCCAAGACACAGAAAATGAAGTTGAGGAAAGAAAGATAACACTGAACAGCATTGAAAATAGTAGGCTGAGGCAGGAGAATCACTGCAAGTTCAAGACCAGCCTGGGCTACAAAGTGAGTTCAAAGCCAGCCTGAACTCCATAGTGAAACCCTGTCTCAAAAAAACAAAAAAAAAAAGCAACCAAATAGTAGAAGAATCTAAAAAATATGAGATCTAAAGAATAGACGAATAGACATTAGAAAACATGACTGAGGGAAACCAAAGACTTACAGAAAAGAAATGATGAATGTGTCTGTAAGTCCCAGGCCAATGCTGACACAGGCTTCTTACCTTGTTTCAGAAACCAAGGACTATGAAGAAAATGAAACACACACTCAATGGAGTACTACTCAATCATAAAGAAGGATAAGCTTGAGTCATCTATAGGAAGATGGATCTTGAGACCATAACACTAAGAGATAAACACAGAAGGTTAAATATCACATAATTTTTCTAATATGAGAAACCCAACATATAAGTAAAGAAAATAACAGGGAGGTAAGCTCTGGAGATGGGAAGGATGTATGTAGGCGGAAGGAGAGAGGGTGGGGGGAGTAAAGATGACTCAGGTAGTGCACATACATGTACCGATCCCCTGTGATGAATGTAATCACCACGCATCACAGACGTACGCTGTACTAACCCACAACAACAGGAAAACCAAGAGCAGCCTCCAAAGTGTGTGGAAATACAAGTGACCAGGAACCAGGCTGCTCTCAGAAGAAGCTGAGGACCTGCCCCACCAGCCATCAAAATGTAAAGTCCCCATAACAGGTAGTGGCCCCTGCTTACAACGTCAGGCCCAGGGGTGACTGGAGGCCAGGGGGTGGGCCACAAGAGGACCCTTGAGCCAGGAGGAGTTCTGATGGCCACACGACTAAGCAGGCAGAGGCAGTGATAAGTAAAAAAAATTGTCCACAGGCGACCTGGAGGGCACATGCTTGAGCCTATGTGCAAACAGGACTCAGAGTCAAGTGTCTGGCCAGCTGGACTATATAAGAAATTGTAAAATTTAGCACTTTTGCCATCGTGGTTGGTGGGAATGAATATATCATCTGAGACCACTTTAAAACTAGAAACTTACCCAGTCACGAGGAAGAAAAGGCAACAGTGCAAGAGACACTCAACCCAGCTGGTGGGTCCCGTCCAAGCACTTTTGACATCTGCTGCATCAGACTAAAGGGCAGCCTGAGGGCAACAAGTGAGGGACACAGAAGGCTGTCGGGTTGGGAGGCTTACCCGCATCCAACTTCACAAAGCTGCACTTGGGTGCATGGGAAGAGGCCCAGGGCCCTCCCCTCCCACAGCAAAATGTCAGCGACACCAACTCCCCTCTCCTAGTCCACCTGGGATGCAAGGGGGTGCATCCTCACTCCAGCCTTGCTGGTTCCCAGAAGAGGCTGTGGCCATGGCCTCACAGTCTGCTGAGGCCGCACTTTGCTGAGTAAACTGCTCTGTGGCTCTGGGTGTGGACTTTCTCCCTGTGGATCTATAATTTCTCAGAACAGAGGGTGAGGAATGACCTGGAAAATAGCCCGGAAATGGGGCATTATGGCAGGGGCTACAGGCCCCGCTCCCTCTGCCTCACCAGGAGCTGCCCAAGAATCCCCCAGACCTCTGTGCGGGTCTCTCCTCAGATCTGGTTTTGCCTCTAACAGCCCCTTCTGTGCACATGTCCCCATCACCCAAAGCAGGGCAGAGATGGCACTGGCGCATCCGCTGGAGTCCAGGATGGGCGGCCAGGTCCTGGAGGTGTGCAATGGGCTGGCATGGGGAAACCCCACAGCAGCAGCTTCCCCACCCTGACCCCGGGGTGGCCTCTAGCCAGACCACGAGTCAGCTGGGACCTGTGGTCTCTGGACACAAAACAGAGTGACGAAGGGGTGGTCAGGCCCTTGCTGGAGCCTTGCAGGCCAGTGCAGAGCAGATGGGAGCCCTAGTGCAGGCCGTGAAGCCTCTCTCCTAGCAGGGCAGGGCAAGGCAGGAAAAGCAAACATGAGGCAGCCAGGGGCCCTGCCAGGTGTTCCTAGAAGAGGCCTCAGGGGAGTGGCCATGAACAGACATCAGCTGACCTCGAGGTCACAGGAGGGGCTGAGGCTGGGCCTGGGCCCGGCAGCTGGCGGCAGATCCTACTTGGGCTGTTAGGAAACCCCAGTGCGGGCGGGCAGCGTGCTGCACAGACAGGCGGGGCATCAGGGAACTAGGTGGCACCTGCTTAACCCCAACACAGCCATCAGCCCAGTCTGGGGGTGAGTGGTGGGACCTCCAAGACCCCAGGAGCTACCCAAGGATCCCCTTTCCTGGGGTTGGAGCTAAGGGGACATTGGGTCCTTCAAACCTGCTGTGAGCACTGGCTCCCTGAAGGTTACCAGAGAAGTGGGAGCCCTGCCCTCTGCTACTCAGGTCACCACGGGGATCTAGCAGGGGCTCCATGGTCCTGAGTCATGCCTCAGTCCACCTCAGACCTCAAAGGAGGCTTGGGGCAGACAAGGCACCCTAGCCATTTCAATGCACCATCTGCCCCCAGGGGACTTGTGCTGACGCTGGCCACCCGGCACGAGGGAGTTAATGGAGCTGAGACCTTGGGGCAGGGCCAGCCGACAGCTGCCCAACAGCAGGGAAGACAGAGGGCAGGAGCAGCCAGCCCACCAGACCGCCCTTGCACACTCTGCATGCGGGATGGCCCTGAGGAAAGGTGAGGCACCCAGGTGTCCCCTGCCACTTGCCTCGGGGTCAGTCAGCAACTTGGACAAGGGCTGGGCAGGCCAGGGGAGCTGGGGGGTCGGCTCTGGGTGGGCGGGCGGGGACATGGGTTGGTCTGGCACCAGAGGGTCTCCACTCCTTTCCTGGTGGTGGCACAGGGAGGGAAGGGCAGGTAAGACAAGTGCTCAGCCCCTGGGCAGCAAGGGGTGCAGGGAGGGGGCAAGGGGCTCCTTATATTCCACAGCACAGATCTCGCCTGGGACAGTCCACCAGGCTGGAGCTTGCTGCCCTCCCTGCCTGTTCCTTTTGCCCTGGCGCCCTCATTCCTCGCGCGCCTCTTTGGGCGCCATCTTGATGCCTGGGCTGGCCACCAGCACATCAGCACTCCAGGACCACTTCCACCCTGTGTGGAGGAGCAGAGGGTGGGTGCAACACCACCCGTCCTGCCCTGGAACTCTGGAAGCCCTCAGGGCAGGGACAGGACCCTATAAAGGGGTTCTGGGCACCATCTGCCCCCAGGTGCTCTGTTGCTGGGGGGCTGTCAAGCTAGGGAGTGGGGCCCAGTGCCAGCCAAGTGGATGAGCTACATCTGTCCTGAGGTCTACGCACACACTAGTACCAGCATGGAATGCAGGCTGGACGGCAGGTGTGTAGTGCCCCAATCTGCGTCTTCAGGGATAGGGACTGCCTGACTCCCTACACCCAGCTACCGAGAATAACAAGCAGATAATTCACCCGATCATTTCCAGAATTTTCTGAAAATGGCCAGTGGCTTGGTTTCCTCCCTTTCTTCCAGGCCAGTGTGGAGCCTGACCTGGCTTGATCTGTCTCAAGGGACATAAATGGCTACAAGGCCCAGGGACCAGAGGTGTGGACTGTCTGTGCCCTCAAGTTTGGGTGAAGTGGGGAACCAGGCACTCTGTTCCCACAGTGGGGCAGGGATGACCACCTGCTGGCCCATGGGGTGGGGTTTATAATGCAGCCAGTTTCCACTGTCCTGCCTCGTTTCTGCTTATGGTTTAAGTGGTTGACCACAAGTCTTAGCTCACAAAGGAGACCTTTCTCTTGGCTGAGGCCTGGGAAGTCTGAGGTCTGCTCTCATCCTGGTACCTGCCAAACCCCTCTCTTCACAGGAGGCCTGGCCCTGGTGGTGCTGCTAGTCTGGGTAGTAATAGGGCCTCATGGCAGCCTGGAGGGAGCAGAGCCTGGAGCACTGGCATATGCTGAAGACTCACAGTGCCCGGCCACATGTGCCTGCAGCTATGGCTACGAGGATGAGCTCCATGTCTTCTGCAGTGCGAGGAACCTCACGAGGGTGCCTGATGGCATCCCAGATAGCACCAGGGCCCTGTGGCTCGACAGCAACAACCTTTCTTCCATCCCCCCTGCAGCCTTCCGGAATCTCTCGGGCCTTGACTTCCTCAACTTGCAGGGCAACCTGCTTGGCAGCCTGGAGCCGCAGGCACTGCTGGGTCTGCAGAACTTGTACCACCTGCACCTTGAGCAAAACCGGCTACGGAGCTTGGTGGCTGGCTCACTTGTGCACACACCAGGCCTTGCTTCACTAAGCCTCAGCAACAACCTGCTGGGCAGGCTGGAGGAGGGCAGTTTTCGAGGCCTCACCCACCTCTGGATCCTCAATCTCAGCTGGAACAGCTTGGTGGTGCTGCCTGATGCTGTGTTCCATGGCCTGGCCAACCTCCGTGAGCTGGTGCTGGCAGGCAACAAGCTGGCCTACCTGCAGCCAGCGCTCTTCTGTGGCCTGAATGAGTTGCGGGAGCTGGATCTAAGCAGGAACACGCTGCGAAGCATCAAGGCCAATGTCTTTGTGCGGCTGCCCCGCCTCCAGAAGCTTTACCTGGACCGCAACCACATCACAGCTGTGGCCTCTGGCTCCTTCCTGGGTATGAAGGCACTGCGCTGGCTGGACCTGTCCCATAACCGCATGGCTGGCCTCCTGGAGGACACCTTCCCAGGGCTGCTGGGCCTGCATGTCCTGCGCCTGGCACACAATGCCATTACTAGCCTGAGGCCCCGTACCTTCAAGGACCTGCACTTTCTGGAGGAGCTGCAGCTGGGCCACAACCGAATCCAGCAGCTGGCAGAAAAGACATTTGAGGGGCTGGGGCAGCTGGAAGTGCTTACACTCAATGACAACCAGATCCAGGACATCAAGGTAGGTGCCTTCCTTGGCCTCTCCAATGTGGCTGTCATGAACCTCTCCGGCAACTGTCTCCACAACCTTCCAGAGCACGTGTTCCAGGGCCTAGGCAAGCTGCACAGCCTGCATCTGGAGGGCAGCTGCTTGGGCCACATCCGCCCGCATACCTTTGCCGGCCTCTCTGGACTGCGCCGCCTTTTCCTCAGGGACAGCAGCATCTCCAGCATCGAGGAGCAGAGCCTAGGTGGGCTGCCCGAGCTCCTGGAGCTCGACCTCACCTCCAACCAGCTCACACACCTGCCCCGCAGGCTCTTCCAAGGCCTGGGCCAGCTGGAGTACCTGCTCCTTGCTCGCAACCAGCTGTCGGCACTTCCCACAGGCATCCTGGGCCCCCTGCAGCAGACATTCTGGCTAGACCTCTCCCACAACCGCTTGGAGGCGCTGGCCCAGGAACTCTTGTCACCACTGCGGCAGCTGCGCTACCTCAGTCTCAGGAACAACTCCCTACAGACCTTTGTGCCACCTCCTGCCAACCTGGAGCGCTTGTGGCTTGAGGGCAACCCATGGGATTGCTGTTGCCCCCTTAAGGCACTGTGGGACTTTGCCCTGCAGAGTCCCAGCGTTGTGCCCCGCTTTGTGCAGGCAGTGTGTGAGGGAGATGATTGCCAGCCTGTGTACACTTATAACAATATCACCTGCACCAGCCCTGCCAGTGTCTCAGGCCTCGACCTACGGGACATTAGTGAGGCCCACTTTGTGCACTGCTGACCCTAGTCTGCTGGCCCCAGTGCTCCTGTTGGGCTGGCTCTGGCCTTCAGATGGGTCTTCAATGTCCCCAGGGGCCTAGTGGGCATGCTGCTCCTAGCTATGGGGACAAGCCCTGGCCTGTTCACCACCTGGGGAACAGTCCTGGCAGGTGAGTGACAGGCCCAGAAGAGGTGGGCATGGTGGGTGCCCAGAAGCCTGACCAGTAGGGTGGGTGTATGGTAGCTCTTTCCAGCTGTCCACAATTAAAAGCTAACAAACACAGTGTGTGACCTTGAGAATTAAGCTGATGGGAAGTGGGGCAATGTCACCCCTGTTCTCATTTCTTTTACCCACGGTCACTCCCTGTGCTGTCCTGGCTCTGTCTGTTCCCAGACCCCCTGCCAGAGAGGTCTCAGAAGCCACCCCCTCATTCCTGTGCATGTTACCACTTCTCTCCTCCCAGGCCTCACGGCTGACCCCCAAGGAACTGCAGGGACTTATTCAGTGCCTCCTGATACCTTGGCATCACGTTCTTCCACTCTAGGGTACTGCACAGGGACCAGGCAGTGTTTGCTCAGTGGCAGTGGTCAGGGCCTGCGCCTCATCCCGATGCTGCCCACTGCTGGCAGACTGGTTAGTGCTGGGGTGAGACGTGAATCACAGTGGCACTGCCACAGCCAGGGGGGAGCAGACGAGGCACAGCTCCTCATTTCCCCACAGGCAACAGGAAACGCTGCCCGGGTGGCTCCTGGGCCCTGTCCCACTCCTCCTCTGGAAGGCCTGGGCTCCTCTTCCCTTTGAAGGACCATGCCACAGCTCTGCTTTCTGGATTACATCTTCTCCCTGGCCTTACCGGGAAATGTGAGGAAAGGGCCCCTAGGATGCTTGGCTTGCTTAAATCTGACTTCTTGCTTTAAGGTGTTGGCTCAGACCTCCCCTGGTGTGCCCGCAGAAGGCAGCACTATCAACACCAGGAATGGCCACCCACAGGTTTCTAGTATCAAAATATTGTCAAGCTCCTCCAGATGAGATGGAGAAATATTCTCAACCATCAGGGCCCTGGAACAATGAAGCCAACCAAGGTTGGTCCCATTGCAGAATGCTTAGAAGCAAATGCTGTCATCACTAGGAACACATCTGAAACACCAGACTCATGATCAAGGCAGTGGGATACATTTAATGGCAGCTTCCTCTAGGGCCTAAGGCCAGTTCACCACATTAAGGAATGCTGCCCTGATAGCACAAGAACTCATAGGGCCCAGGCCACCAGATGATGGCAGAAGGCTATCTTGGGAATGGTGTGGACACAGTTGTCAGGAACAGTTAGTCTGTCTGGGACACCAGGCCACAGAAGAAGCCTGTGAGTTGTTGGCTAAGACCACCACTACCTTAAGGGACCAGGCCCAACTAGGAGTGATGGTGCACACCTATAATCCCAATACTTGGGAGGCTGAGGCAAAGGATTGCTATGAGTTTCAGGCCAGCTTTGGCTACACAGTGAGCTCAAGACCAAGCTAAACTGTTAGTGAGGCACTGTCTCAACAAAACAAAACAAAACACAAAACAGAAAAAGGTTGCAGGCCTGAGCTGTCCTTCAGACATAGGCCAGCCACATGGAACTAGTGTCAAGTGTGCACCACTTGTGACAAAACCCGAGGACAGGGCCAGGCAGATGACACTCACAGCGATGGTGCCTGACCCGTGCTGTAGGTCCCAGGATGTACCTAGCATCCCTGCTGTGGAAAGTCCTGGAGGCTGTCTGTGGAGCCCCTTGTGGAGGGACTGTCAGGACAGCATGGCGGGCAAACCATCCAGAATTTTTCGAGCTATGGAGGCGAGTGCAGGAAATGCAGGGCTCTTAGGGAACTCCTGGGTGAGGTCGCGGCCCTCCTCCAAGCTTCTGGTGAGCTCAGGGTCCAGAGGCACAGAGCCTGAAAAGAGAGAGAAGTCTGGGAGGAGAAGGTGGCACTGTGAGGCCCCATGTCCAAGCACCACTTGCTGCCAGAGGTTGTGCTACTGTCTTCTGTCAGACAGCCTCCTGCCTCTCCTGATCACCCACTTGAAAGATAAGGAGTGGGGACCACAGCATCCCCAGAGAAGATCCCGGTATGCCAGCTGGCTACTGGGCAGCATCCTGTCTTCTGTTCCTCTGGGGTCTCTGTGCACATCAGCCTCCCACACTGCTGGTGACTGAGGGGCTCATTTTGTGGCAGTGCTTCACACTGGCGGCACAGGTCCCCCTGCTTACATAGGTATAGTCGCATCCACCAGGACAGAGGCAGGATTGGCAGCTGAGACCCAGCGAGATGCCCATGGGCCTACTTTCCACACTCACCTAAGAAGGGGACTCCGGCGAGCCGGGCCAGGTCCTCCCCGCCACCCCTGGAGAAGATGTTGGTGCACTCCTAGGAGACAGGGGGTGTGAGGGCCCAGCTCATCATGTGAAAGGCCAGGGGCTGACAGTGACTAGTCTGAAAGCCCTGTCTGACCTGGTTTGTACTTGTGCTTGTCAACCCTGGCACAGCCCCAGCAGTTTCCCAGTACTCACCGCACAGTGTGGGCAAGCGAAGCCACTCATGTTCTCCACAACCCCTACCACTTTCAGCCCTGTCTTCTTGCAAAAGGTCAGCTCTCGCCTCACATCCCCCACAGACACTGCCTAGACAGCAAGAGACCTGGGCTCATCAGCTGCAAACTCAGTCAAGCAGTGCATAATGAATAGGGAAAACTGGTCTCCATAGCTGAGCCCAGGGAGAGATCACACATGCAGGGGATGGGCACAGCTGTGGGTGGTGATACCTGTGGTGTGGTGACCACAAGGGCCCCCAAGGGCCTGTAGGGTCGCAGTGCTTCCACCACAGCCATGTGCTCATCAGAAGTCCCCGGGGGTGTGTCCACCACTAAGCAATCCAGCTCCCCCCAGGCCACGTCGGACACAAACTGCTTTATCAGCGCTGCAAAGACCCGGAGAAAGAGATGAGTTGGTCTGTGCTACATGGACCAACAACCTGAAAAAAGGCACCCTATTCAGGAGGCACCTCCCCAGCCTGGAGTCTCTGAGGCTACTTGCAGCACAAGACTGGGCAGTGAGGGCCTGGTTGGGAGCTCTCACTAAGGGGAGGGGGGCAGAACACAGGAGGTGGAGCCTGTCCCAGCCCCCACAATACACTCTCTCCCCTGCTGCTGTGCTGCCCCCGCACCCAGCCCTGTCTCCACATGCCCACGCTGCAGTGACTGGTATCTGACTTTTGGTAAGGCCCCAGCTCAGGAGGGAGCCATAGCCTCCTGGAGGTGTCTGCACCAAGCTCTCAAACCTGTGTGAGGACCTGGTGTGAAAAGTCTTGCAGGCGTATCCAGGACCTGCCCTGTACTGGTGAGTCATCCCAGCAGCCTTGCACTGCAATTCCAACAGTTTATTGTCACCTGCTGCTCCAAGGAACTACAGCTTGACCTCCATGAACTGCGCCCCCACCCCATTTGAGAGTAGGGAGTGCAGCCCTCCACTTCTGGCCTTTTCGTTTCTTTTGCAGTACTGGGGACAGAATCCAGGGGCTTCAAGCTGAGCTCCGTCTCTAGCCCTTTTTATTTTAACTCGAGGCAGCACCTGATCCTCTTGCTTCTGTCTCCCACAGTGCTGGGAGCACAGATCTGTGCTACAACATCTGGCACCTCCAAAACTTTAATTCTGAACTCTGAAAAGTCAGCTGGAAGAGGCTGCGAGGCTGCCTGTGCCTACTTGCTTGCAGGGTCATTACCATTCTTCTTGGGACCTCTCCACACCACTGCCTCATCGGGGTTCTCCAGCAGGAAGCCCACGGACATTAGGGAGAAGCTCTGCTCCCGATCCACAAACACAGGCACCCAGCCACGGTCACACTGGTGTACGGCTCTGCCCTGTGCTCGGAGCATGCGTGGGATGCTGGGGCCACACAGGTCTATGTCCAGGATCCCCACCTACAGAAGGCCAGATGGCAAAGGCTCAGCAGTGACTGGGTGCAAGGGTCAGGCAGCTGGCACTAGGCCAGGGCTCAGGGAGGGGCCTCACCTTTTTGCCCTCGTGGTGCAGCGCCAGGGCCAGCTCGGTCGAGATAGTGCTCTTCCCCACACCTCCCTTTCCCGAAAGGACGAGGATGACGTGCCGCACGCCAGCCAGGTTCCCAGGTTCTGGTGAGAAGCAGAAGTTGGGAAGTTGGGTGTTTTCCAGGGGCCACAGGCCCTCGCAGTTCATTTACTTGAGCAGTGTCACGAAACACCGCCCCTGTGCCAAATTCTGAGGACAAAAGCTAATGGGACGCTCATCCCTTCTGCCCCACATAAGCAAAGACCTTCAGGCAAAAAGAAGGTCTTCTAGCAGCTCCAGATTGACCTATTCCAGCACCTGTCTGAAGTGGGGTCGCTGAAGGCAAAAATGTTTCAAACTACTCTCCCAAGCAAAAGTACCCCTGGGCCTACAGGTGTGGGAGGAAGCTGATGGCGCTGAAGACCTGGCTCAGTCATTATCACTCCAGCGGGTCTCCGCACCACCCGGCTGGCTCGAGGTCGCGCTCTCGTGCGCCCTGCGGCGCGCTCAGGACCAGGAGCGGGCGGCGGCGTGCCCGGGAGGCACGGATGTCCCGCACTGGCCACCCCTTACGCAGGCAGCGGCCGGCCGCACAGACTCTGCCGAACCCGCACGCCTGCCCCGGCCCGCAGAGACTCCTAGACGGGCACTGACTCCTTTGGGTCCGCAGACATTTCCCCCACCCCGAAGCTCACCAGCCGCCGCCTCCATCCCACCGTCACTCGCGTTCGTAGTTCCTTCCGCCACCCAGCGCACCTCCGGCTTCCAGTGTGAAGAACCCGCCCCTGGCTTCTTTTGACGCTCCCCGAGCCAATCGAGTCGTCCGAGAGCTTGCCAAGCTGCGCCCTCGGGTTCCGGCGCAAAGGGCACAGCGGTGCAAAAACTACTAGCCCCCGCGTCCAATGAGCGTGCGGGGGTCGCCTCCAACTGTCACCAATGGGGAGGTCGGAACAAGACTGACAGATCTTGCAACCTCTCAGTAGCAGCCTTGTCTATCGAAACCCGCCCCTACGGGAAGTCCCGAAGTGCGCGCCCGCCTCCGGCCTCCAGGCCAATGCGGCGTGGGGGCGGGGATTGTTTACGTCTCGGGCGGAGCGGAAAGTGGGTCACGACCAGCGGACCCCAGCAGCAGTGGCAGGTGAACGGCGACCGGCCCGGTTCGGCCGGCGGGCGCAGCGCTGACCTTGCGGAGGGGGAAGCCAGCCTCTTTGTCCTGCGGGGCCGGCAGCGGGAGACCGGGCTACGGCCGAGGGATCGGGCACCATCTGCAGCGTTGCCGGAAGCCGAGGTCGGTGAAAAGCAACCCTGGGCCCTGCGGGTGGGCTAGGGAGGCGGGCCTCGGCCTGGGGCAGCCTGCCGTTTCATTCACTCGGCGCGGCCAACGAAGGGCAGCCAGTGCCTGAGATTGGGATCTGTAGGGTTCGGGAAGCATTCGGGCAAAAGGCAGGACAGCACCGGCCAGTGGACCGAGACAGCCGACTCGGGAGATGAAGAGCTAGAATCAGCCCATGCATCTTACCCCGGAAATAGTGGCAAGCTTTGAACAGTTCTTAAATTTATTTCCAAAAGAGAGCTTGGCTGTAAGGTGGGAGGCGAGAGGAGTCGAGCGGGAGATTTGTGCAGTTCGGGAGATGGTGTTTGGGCTCCAGCGAGAGCGAGCATGGCCGCAGGTGTGGCGGGAAGGAAGAGGACGAGTCAGGGGTGACTGCGGTGCTCCTGGCATGAGGAACTGGAGGCTGGAGATGCCATTTGTCAAACTGGACAGCGGAGGAGGAGCTAATCGGGTGTGAGATGCCCAAGGGGCAGCTGAGCTCCAGAGTGGAACTTGAAGGTGGGCTGAGTGGTGTGTCTTCCAGTCATGGGTGTTTGGGTGGTGTTTCACACCATCTCCTTCGGTTTGATCAAGGTGCTCAGATACTGGAGCCAGGTACGGACTTGTGAAGAGTTCCAGAGCCCCAGCTCAGCATCCAGTGCCATGGAGCCCCCACCCTTGGGTGGGTCTGTGGGCCAAACTGCCAACTGGGGCCAAGTTCTGAGGGCAGAGCACTGGGATGGGGTCTGTAGGATACGTTCCTGTGGGCTGGGTGTCCACCTGGCTGAGGGCCTGTTTTCCTCCAGGTCCTCTTCACCATGGCCAGGCGACCCCGGAGCAGCAGGGCATGGCATTTTGTCCTCAGCGCAGCCCGCCGAGATGTGGATGCTAGGGCTGTGAGCCTGGCAGGCACCCCTAACTGGGGCTACGACTCTGATGGGCAGGTAGGTCCCAATAGCAATTTGGGCATGGCTGGCTTAAGCACAGGGAATCAAAAGGAGAAATGTTTCTGAGGATAGGCTGACTCCAGGGTGTGCCAGGCTCTGATCTAGCAAAGGTCGTACAGATTCAGAGTAGGACCGCATGCACCACCACATCTGGCTAAGCATAGCTTCTTTCCCATTCTTTTCTGCGATGATTCTGGTATGAGAGGTTGACTGCTAGCCTCTGGTCAGTCTGTACAACAGAAATTTTTTGTTTGCCCAGCCAGTTTCCAGAGATAACTGTTGTTGAGTTGCTGTTTGTGTCTTTCCAAGTGTTTTTTTCTGCAGTGCAAACGTATTCTCTGTATTCAGTTATATGTATGTAAAAGAGGACTGTGATTTTTTTTCCCCTGACAGTACTGGGCTTGACTCAAGATCTTCACTCTGAACTGTATCTCCAACCCTTTTTTATTTTGAGATAGTATCTCAAAAATACTGGCTTGGACTTACTATTCTCTTGCCTCAGTTTCCCAAAGTGCTGGGATATGGTGTGTACCACCTCATCTGAGCTCAAGTAGGCCCAAGAAAGTGAGGTGGCCAGAAGAGGCTCAGTTCTGTGCCCTTATCTGTGGCCAGACCTGTGGGGCAAGCTGAGTGGCCTTTATCCCTGATGGAGTGCAGTGAGGTGGGGAGGAGGTACCTGGGGTGGCTTTTCATTTGGCTTCCTGAGGCTGGACAGTTGTAGCCCTATGCATTGTAGCCTGGTCCAAACAGATGTCCCGGCCAGGTATGGTCTCTTCTTTGGTTTTGTGGGAGAAGTGGGAGGCACAGGTTTACTGGCCTGGCTGACAGCATTTAAAGTCCTCCTGAGCATGAGGCTGGCCTACATTCCTTCCATGCCTCTAGCTCCTGCTGACCATGAGGCCTGGAGCAGTCTATTACTTGTGTCCCTGCCGTACAGGCTCATGGCTGTGGGGTGCAGGTGGTGTCTGGGCTGAGCAGTGTGACGCATGCTGTTTGCCCTCTGTCACCTAATGGGCCTAAGGTACCTGTGTGTGGGCAGGTACAGGTAGTCATCCTGGGTGTTTCTTCCCTCTTCTCCAGTGCTGTCTCTGAGGATGGTCAGGCGTCAGGTCTGCCTCCTCCACAGAGGTTAGTCTGACCTTGTATTCTGGCTCCTGACTCAGTGGGCTTGCCTTGGTGTTGGGATCCCTCCTATGCCAGTGGGTTGTCTCATGGGTCTCCCTTGTCTGGGGGTAGAGCCTGTCTCCAGGTGGATGGCCTGTGCTCATTTTGGGGCTGCCTGACCTTCCTGTGTGGTGGTTCCCTGTGGCTTCCCCTTGGGGACAGAGTTCACTTGAGCACATACTTAGAGGTCTTTGGGCACTTTTCTCTCAGGTATGCAGGAGACTTTCTCACCCATTTAAGATACCATGTGGCCTCATTAACAGAAAACTTGAACAGATCCTTCTTGGAAGAGTTCAGGGTCTAGTGGGAGGGGAAAGCAAAGGGGACACTGTGGAGGAAAGTGAGGTATAATGAAAGGAATCTGGGAAACGGTGTGTACCACATCTGAGCTCAGGTAGGCTCCTTGGGAGCCTGGTATGGTGGCACATGTCTGTAATCCTAGCAGTCTAGGAGGCTGAAACAGGAAGATCTCAAGTTAAAGCATAAAGGGCTGGGGATGCAGCTCAGTGGTAGAGCTCTTGCCTTGCATTTACAAGGCCTTGGGTTAGATCTCCAGCACCACACACACGCATACACATAAACCACTGACACTTCAAGTTAAAGCCTAAGCTGAGCAACTCACTAAAGCCCCATCTCAAGATTTTGAGTTGGGATGATGTTTGAACCATCTACCCAAGGCAAACGCAGTGACTGCAGTGCCCCACAGCAGAACTGGTGTGGGTAGACAGAGAGGGCAGGACTTTGAATGGGGACTTGCTTTAACTTTTGTCAGCAGGACCCTGTGGTGTGTCAGGGACTGTTCAGATTTTAGGTCACCTGAGCTACTGGGTAGGTGTATGGCAGAGGCTGGAGTAGGGGCCAGGGCCTCTGGGGCTGATAGAGCAGGCTGGCATAGACTATTTGTGTTTTTTTTTTTTTTTTTTTGCGGTACTGGGGATTGAACTCAGGACCTTGTGCTTGCCAGGCAGCCACTTATTCCACTGAGCTATCTCGCCGGCCCTATTTGTACAGTCCCTGGCCCGAGCAGGTTGACCTGGGGTCTAGAGCTGAGGCACCTGTCTCAAAGGTCTGTATAACATGTAAGTAGGAGAGGCTGTGGAGAGACTGTCTTCAGCTGCTGTCTTTTTGTTTTTTTTCTTTTTGAGACAGGGTCTCACTATGCAGTTCAGGCTGGACTTGAGCTCACTTTGTAGCCCAGGCCGGTCTCAAACTTAAACCATTCCCCTGCCTCAGCGTTCCAAGTGCTGGGATTACAGGCATGTGCCACCATGCCTGGCTTGGGCTGCTCTCTTGGGAGGGCCTGTGGGTTGGCTTGTTGCTGGAACCTGCCCAGTTCAGCTGTGGTGTCTGACCACTGGGCAAACATCAGGCCTGGAGACTTGGAACTTGAACCATAGGACTGTGTCCCTTTGGAGGTAGTGATGAGTCCTGGCTGCTTCCTATAGCAGCAGCATCAGCAGCGTGAGCCCGCTGGGCCTTACAAGAATTCCCCCTTGGCTTCAGGGCCAAGACCTCACCCCAAGACAGGCTCAGGCCCCACACAGTCTATCAGGGATGGGCCTGTGGCTTATCTGTCATCATAAAGCTGTCTTCTGAAAGCTAGAGGGCAGATCTGGTAGGCCCTGCCTTCGATATCCATGGTGGCTGGTTATCCTGGGCCCCCACATCATGCAGAACTGCATTGTGGCTTGGCTAGTTTGTCAGGTGTTAGTATTGAGAGAGCTATGCTGTGTATCTGTGACCTCAAGGAGTGCTTGGGACCCACTCCTCTCCTGGTGGAGTGCAACAGTCTGCCCTGTGATGGTGTTGGAGGTGAGTGGCAAGTGGTGGGTGGGTGACACAAGCTTCCCCTTCCCTTCTAGCACAGTGACTCAGACTCTGATCTGGAGTACTCAGCTCTGCCGCCATCCATCCCCAGTGCTGTGCCTGTGACAGGGGAGTCCTTCTGTGACTGTGAGGGCCAGAGTGAGGCTGCCTTCTGCAGCAGTCTGCACATGGCCCACCGTGGCAAGGACTGCCGCTGCGGAGAGGAGGACGAGTGTGAGCCCCTGGGTCAGACCTCCTGGGATGCACAGGGTGGGCCTTGTAGCTCTTGGGGCTCTCCTCAGCCTGGGCCTCTCTCTGTTTTGATTTTGCAGATTTTGACTGGGTCTGGGATGACCTAAATAAGTCATCAGCCACCCTGCTTAGCTGTGATAACCGCAAGGTCAGCTTCCACATGGAGTACAGCTGTGGTACTGCAGCTATCCGGGGCACCAAGGAGCTGGGGGATGGCCAACACTTCTGGGAGATTAAGATGACCTCACCTGTCTATGGCACTGATATGGTAAGTGGCCACTGGCCTGAGGACAGCCACCATAGGCCCCAGGCCCAGTAGCCCCTGCTCAACACCATTGTCCCCAGATGGTGGGCATTGGGACATCAGATGTGGACCTGGACAAGTATCAGCACACATTCTGCAGCCTGCTTGGCAGGGATGAGGACAGCTGGGGCCTGTCCTACACAGGTGCGTGTGGCCTAGGTGGGGCAGGCTGGTGGGAAGGGCAGCATATGGGTTTTGGGCTCACATACCCAGCTGTCCCCAGGGCTTCTCCATCACAAGGGCAACAAGACAAGTTTTTCTTCGAGGTTCGGCCAGGGCTCCATCATTGGCGTGCACCTGGATACCTGGCACGGAACACTGACCTTCTTCAAGAACAGGAGATGCATAGGTGAGGGCGCCACTGTGTGGCTTCCCTTAGTCTGACCCTGAGTAGAGACCCAGAAACCTGAGGCCTCAGGGTCCTGGAGGGGGAGGGGGTGGGTGTGTGTGTTTGTGTGTACGCATGCACGTGTGTGCGTGTGCATGTGTACATATGTAGCATGGGCCAGGCTAGAGTCCTCTGGACCCGCATCCTCTCTTATTGCGGCACAAGCTCCCCTTGGCCACCCCAGCATGATGTGTGGGGAGGGCTGAGCCTGGCAGGCAGAACTCCCCCCCGCCCCGTCTTCCTTCCAGGGGTGGCGGCTACCCGGTTACAGAACAAGAAGTTTTATCCAATGGTGTGTTCCACGGCAGCAAAGAGCAGCATGAAGGTGATCCGTTCTTGTGCTAGCATGACCTCCTTGCAGTACCTATGCTGCTATCGCCTGCGGCAGCTGCGGCCAAACTCAGGGGACACCCTGGAGGGCCTGCCTCTGCCACCTGGCCTTAAGCAGGCGCTACACAACAAGCTAGGCTGGGTCCTGAGCATGAACTGCAGCCACCACAGGCCTGCTGTGTCCTCACCTACAGCAGCAGACCTGACCAGCCCCAACAGCCCAGAGACCAGGCCCTGCCAGAGAAAGCGCTGCCGACGGACCTGACTTTATTTCTGAAGGAGACTGCCTTCTCAGCCTGTGACTGGTATCCTTTCCACCCCTGCCCTCTTTTCATCAGGCAGGCAGGAGAGAGGAGAGCTGGGCTGAAATCCATCTGGGATTGTTTGACCTTCCCCAGGGCCAGGACAGTCTTTCTCCAGGGGCTCCAGGGACCCAGTCTGTGAGTCTACCCAGTTGCCTGTGCTGGGCAAGGTAGAAGTCATACCTGTGCCCCTAGCATCTCCCTCTTTAGTGTCTGGGAGGAGCAGACTGAGCACCTCTGGACCCAAACTGTGGGCCTAGGAGGCTGGGGCGCAGGCGTCCGTTGCCCCAGGGAAGAGAAGGGCTCTGCTGGGGCTGTTCTTTCTGTTCCTGCCAGATCTGAGTTTTTTCTTAGCTCGCTTTGCATGTTGTCAGCTGCTGCTCCTGTCACAGAGACTTTAGTAATTGTAACAGATGCCCACACAGCTGTAAGATTAAAGAGTCCACCTCAAGGCCTCGGGCGCAGGTGTCCACTTTTCCTCCTGTCAGGACTGGCTGTGTCCAACAGTCTAAATGGGGCAAGCCTGGTTCTCCTCTCCCAAGATCTCTTACTCCTCCCAAGGAAACCTCCCCTCAAGCCTCTAATAGCTATTGGCCTGGGTGCTGCCTGACAGCTATCCTGGACACATTCCCTGCTGCCTGGTTCCCTTGAAGCCCGAGGGTCTGTGGCCAAGGGGAGCGGGGGACGTGACAGGTGTTTCCACTCATTTCAGAACTTCCCTCCACTCTTCACCCTCCCATGAAGCTTGGGGCCTGGCCAACCAGGGACTGAGTCCACCCTACTCTACCTTAGGTGGGCTGGGGTCCTGCCTTTCAGTGTGTCCAGTCCCTTGGTTGGTCTATATACTGTCCTGCTGGTAGATATTGGGGGAAGCCCAATGGGTGTGCTCAGGAGCCCATGTCCAGCAGGAGGTCAGGGTTTGTAGGGGTCAAGAAGAGGCAGACTCTGCGGGAGAGGTCAGGCCCCACGCTGCGGTACTGCCTGCCTTTGTGGACCTTCACAGGGAGGTCAGCCAGGAGGCCCAGGCGTTCCTGCTCTGTGCTGCAGGCCAGGAGTGCCTAAGACAGGAACTGACATGAGCAGGGTGGGCCTTGGGGACCAGGTCTCCATTCCTGGGAAGGGAAGGGAAGACTTGGTGGGACTCACCTGCTGTAGAAGGCGGGGGGAGGGAAAGGCAGCAAGCACAGCATCAGCTATAGCTGGGCCGACCCTGTTAAACTGCTGGATCTGCCTCCTCCACACTCCCTGCAGCCCAGAGCCATCTCTGGCCACTCTTTGGCCTGAAGCCCAGCGCCCTGCTGTGCAGAAGGAAAAGGCCTGGGAGTCTCGGTACTGCCTGCAACAGGATGGGTGGGCATAGGCACCTTTCAGAGGCTGGCCTTCTGTACCCCTCCAGCTCAGCAAAGCTTTCCTGATCTCAACAGGTACTCCCTCCATCCCTTGGAGGCAGTCTTGTCTCAGCCCTGGGCAGGGACGCTGGGCAAGGGCTTTGGTGAAGGAGCATACATGCTGACTCAGCTCCTGCCATGAGGCCACCAACAGCACATCCAGGTCTCTGAGGAGCTGCAGAAGCACCAAGGCCTGGGAGGGCAAGCCATGGGTGGGTGAGGGCCTATCCATGAGAGTAGCCTCTGTACTAGACAAAGCCAACTGGGCCACCCAACCCAGGCTGGCCCTTACCTCTTCCACCTCAGGCCAGCCAATGGTCAGCTGGGCCTGGGCCACCTCTGAACTCTCTGGCTGTTGTGTTCCATGGGCACTCAGCTGGTGAGACCTAAACAGAGGTAACCATCCTGCCAGTCCCCACACACCCTCAGTCCTACCCTCCCTGGGTGCTGCTTCCACCAGAGCCTATACTGGGCAATGGGACTCACACAGCACCCTGTAGAGCCATCCCCACATTTCCCAGGAACACATCTCAGGCAGGTTTGCTAAAGCCATTAGGGTGAACAGTACCGCAGGCAGGCATCCAACCCGATGACAGCCACGTGGGGGCGTGCAGGACTCTCGGTAGAAATCCAGGGCATATAGCAGGGTGGGCCTGAGGTCTGAGGCAAGAATGTACAGCACACCTGTTCACACCTCTTGACAGGAAGTCTGTGGCAGCAGAATCACGGGCCACCAATCCACAGCCAGTTTGCAGAAAAGGAGCAGAGTCTCGAGAATACAAGCCCTGTGCCTCTCTAAGGTCAAGGAGGCTGAGGAGAACCTCCCCTGGGAACACCCTAGTTTTAGAATGGGTCGGACCCTCCTTCCTAGCCGCATCTGTTCCCTAGGTAGGCATTTACCTGGCATGCATCAAGTGCTCAACAAACACTGACCCTTGGATGCTGGGGCCCAGTAGATCTTAGGCCCAGCACAAACGTTACGTAGGCATTCTGATTCTCCTCCAAGACAGGCTACTGAGCACCCCAATAAGGACTGGGCTGTTGGCTGTTGTAGGCAAACCCTACTCTCAACATCTCTGCAGTTTCTGACCAGAGAACCCCTAGCCCACCTGTGCCTCTCTAGAGTGAGAACCAGGGAAGCTACACTGCCTGGCTACAGTGTGGGGATGTAAAGGAAGGACAGCACCTGGGTAAGCTGGGTCACACCCTGCAGAAATTCTTCGGGCTCCAATAGCAGCAGCAGCTCCTGGTCCTCTGCAGCCCACACCTCAGGAAGCACCTGTGGGGACATGGAGCGCTGCTGCTCAACCTCACCCTGGGTCCCCAGGGCCAACACTGGCACTCCAGCAGCTCCCCCAGCCACACCCAGGCCTGCTTTCTAAAAACTTCATGTCAGGTTCCACCTAGCCCTGACTCCAGGCTCACTGAAGGGCAAGAACCTCTGGCAGCAGCTGAGAGCTGCCTTTTACTGGCAGAGTGGTGCGGGAAGCGGGATGTCTCAGTCCACTCCTCTGCCCGGATTGTCTGGGACCAGAGCTGCACTCCCAGGGGTCACTCACGCCTGGGGACTGGGGCTCAGGCCTCACTCCACTGCAGGCTTCGGGCTGGACTGTGCGGCTCAATGCAGCACTCACAGCCCAGGGCACTCAGTGCCTCCATCAGGATGTCTGAGCCGGCATCTTCCAGGACAGCTGGGTCGTGGGGTACAGTTCAGTCACTATCTGCATCTACCCAGAACTGGCGGGGTGTAGCCCCTCAGCAGGCTCATCATCCCTCATGCCTCGCGTTCCTCTTCCCTAGAGTGATAGCCCACAGAGCTGGTCCCCTGGCCTGTTGGGGGTCCCCCGCCCCAGGATGCAGGAAGGACACGCCCCACCATCTGAGTCAGACCACGAAACGGGGCCCACGTCCCTGCACCTGGGTCCATGCACACCATCAGGCGTTAAAAGGCCTTCTCCGGCCGCCGTGCCTCAGGTGCAGCCTTGAGCTTTCCTACCGCACACCGGGCCCCAGCACCCACCTCCACCGTAGCGTCGCCTTCAAAGTCCGAGTCCGAGATCTCCCAAATCGGAAGCCGTCGCAGGCCCCTAACCCGGGCCCTTCGCGAGCCCGTGGATCTTCCAGGTCTAAGCTCAGTCATAGTGCAGCCTCCTCTCCGCTTCCGGCCGAACCCGGACACCTTTGTCTTGAACACCAACCGCTTCCTGTGTGGGAGGGCTCGGGGCGCGCTAGCTTCCGGTGGGCTTCGGGTTCGGCTGCAACCATGGCACGTAAGGTGAGGCCGCGGCTGATCGCCGAGCTGGCCCGCCGCGTTCGTGCCCTGCGCGAGCAGCGGGAGCGGCCGAGCGACTCGCAGCGCTACGCCTTGGACTACGAGACTCTGACGCGGCCGTACACTGGCAAGCGGCTCCCAGTGCGTGCCTGGGTCGATGTGCGCCGCGAGAGCAGCCTCTTCCAGTTGCTCAGCCGCCTGCCGCACTTCGGTCTGGGCCGCCTGGTCACGCGCAAGTCTTGGCTGTGGCAGCACGACCACCCGTGCTACTGGCGCCTCACGCGCGTACTGCCCGACTACACGGCGCAGGTGCGCGATCCCAGTCCAGCCCCCTGCACCCCCCGGGCTGAGCGGCTTTCTGAGTTCACCCTCCCCTTTTGCTCCGCAGAATTTGGACCACGGGAAGGCCTGGGGCGTCCTGACCTTCAAAGGTAAGGCCCGGGCTCGGAAGCGCGGGGTGTGCGGCCGTGCGTTACTCGAGCGCGCGAACAGCCCTGTGCCTTTCCTCAGGGAAGACGGAGAGTGAGGCTCGGGAGATCCAGCATGTTATGCACCACGACTGGCGGGTGGTGCCCAAGCACGAGGAGGAGGCCTTCACAGCATTCACGCCAGGACCCGAGGACGACCTGCGCCCCGTGCCCTATCCGCCACTGCTCCGCGCCATGATCCTCGCGGAACGGCAGAAAAGTGGAAATCCTAGCACGGAGGAACCCCAGCTGAGCCTAGAGAGAACGCTCGCGGATCCTTGGGACTACCCTGAGAAACTGGAAGCCAGGGGCAAGGCCAAGGGCACCCCGGTCTAACGTGCTGGGACCGTGATGGACCCTTAAGACCCCGCCTTTTGATGGGGAACGTTGGGGAGACCCTGGCGCCCTGATACGAGGACCTAAGTATGGGGTCCCGAGGGTGGGCAGCAGGGAGCAGGGCGCAGCGGGCTGGCAGTCAGACGCCAGGCAGCGCCTTCTCTGCGCCTGGGGCCAGAAATAAATGCTCCAAATGGCCTGGGTCTTGGTTTCTTTTGCGCGTGCGGCCACGGATGGGGTGGGGGAGCGGCGCAGCGGGCGGATCCTGCGCCTGCCAGTCCCATCGGCTCCGCCCCACGCCCACGGCCGCCATTATCTGCCTGGTGCTCACCATCTTCGCTCAGCTCTTCCCCGCTGGTGAGCGCTGGGCCGGGCCGGGACGCGCAGAGGGGCGTGCTACCGGGCAGGCCTAACGACCCTCTCCCAGCAGCCTGCGGTGGCGTGCATGAGCGCACTTTTTTGGCTGTCAAGCCGGACGGGGTGCAGCGGCGGCTGGTGGGCGAGATTGTGCGGCGCTTCGAGAGAAAAGGCTTCAAGCTGGTGGCACTGAAGCTGGTGCAGGTGAGGGGGGAGGGGCGGTGCGAGTGCTGGGCCTCGGTGCTGGGCTGAGCGGGGTGGGAACGCGGCCCAGGCGCATGCATGCTGCCATCCCTCCTCCAGGTCTCTGAGGAACTGCTGCGGGAACACTACGCTGATCTGCACGAACGCCCTTTCTATGGTCGCCTGGTCAAATACATGAGCTCGGGGCCCGTGGTGGCTATGGTGAGTTCCCAGTGGTGGGTGGGCTAGCGCCCTGTCCTCAGGTCTCTGTCCACAACACCCCCTACACACACACCCTCGCCTGCACAGGTGTGGCAGGGACTGGACGTGGTACGTGCTTCGCGGGCCCTTATTGGGGCCACAGACCCAGTGAATGCCGTGCCCGGCACCATACGAGGGGATATCTGCGTAGAGGTTGGCAAGTAAGGCCCACAGTTACTTCTGTACCCCCGTCACACCCTGCCCATTGGCCCTGCTCAGCTGCCTTCTGCTCTGCACACTCCAGGAACTTGATCCATGGCAGCGACTCTGTGGAGAGTGCCCACCGCGAGATTGCACTCTGGTTCCACAAGGAGGAGATCCTATGCTGGGAGGACAGCGCCTCACACTGGCTGTATGAGTAGTGAGGAGCTGGCCGGTGGGAGAACACTACAGCCCGCAGAGCTCCCCCAAGCAGTGGGTGCCGGCCACCCGCGGCTGCAAAGCAGCCACCTCCTTGGCTCACAGCGCCTGGACTCGTCATCACACTCATCTCACCCACACTTGTTTTCATAATAAATACAGAAAAACCGATGTGCAAACTGGCCTGATCGCTGGGAGGCAGAGGTGTGACATCAAGACGTTTATTACATACAGAGCGGACATGTGGGTTCACTTGCAGGACCAAACAAAGCCTGAGGAGGACTGCACTGGCCCCTTTGTCCAGCTCCACCCACCCTCTAAACCCAGTCACTTCAGCTCCTGTGGGGACAGACAGGGACACATCACAGTGGAGAGGTGGTAGGGGGTGGGGAGAAGCCTGCAGCTGTGCGTGGCTGCAGCCTGTGGTGGCCAGCTGGGCTCATGGCATAGTGCCCTAAGATCTGTGCTTCTCTAGGGGGTGGTGGGCAGCAGGGGCCACACTGCCCTGATCAGTGCCTTGGAGTAGGAGTAAGGCCTGGGCGGGGAAGGTAGGTAAGGAGAGCAGCCTAGGGCAATGCCCAGGGCCTGGTGCAGTAGCCCTGTCTTTGTCCTCTGGCCTCTACTGGGCAGCCCCTCATCAGTTGCTCTTCACGGGAGCAGGCCACAGCGGGCAA
Organism: Dinomys branickii; assembly: GCA_004027595.1. Lineage (NCBI taxonomy): Eukaryota > Metazoa > Chordata > Mammalia > Rodentia > Dinomyidae > Dinomys > Dinomys branickii. Next base: position 33,296 of record PVLD010001445.1, read on the forward strand.
CCCTAGGCACTTAGTACGTGTCTGGGAGCTAGGCTCCTTGGAGCCCTGTGCAGCAGACAGACTCCAAGAGCACACCACCCCCATCAACCTGAGGCTGAGCCTGCATTCTGGACCAACTCTCTTTACCTCCCTAAGAGAGGCCAGAGACCTCTGGCTTTCCTGAGGCTTCTGGACAACTCCTTTACCTCCCCAGAAGAGGCCAGAGATCCCTGGTCTTCCTGAGGTGTGGGCCTGCTCTGGTAGCCTGAGAAATTCTACCCTAGAGGCCTCAGGGAGAGGCATGGATCAGCAAGGGCTGGACTGGATGGCACCTGGTTTGTCTTCTGCAGAAGCTGCCCAAGGGAGCCTGGCCTCAAGCTTTAATGCTAGATCCCAGGGGAAGCTGGATAGGGTTGAAGGAATGGGTGTTTGTGGGTGGAGGATACCCATAGAAGGCTGGGTGAGGCCCAGGCAGCCTGAGACCCACCTCCCTTGACACAGGATGGTTACTGGACCTGACCCCCTCAGGGAGAGCAAGGGCAGCCTGGGGGCCAACAGACCCCACTCCCATGGGCAGCATGCAAAGCAGGTGGACTCAGGATAGGGAGACTTGGAGGCTCAAAGCCCCTGCTCCTGCCACGGGGGGTCCCAGGAATGAGAAACCCATAGTGGACCAGGGCTGCCTGAAGGGGCTGCCCACTGACCCCTCAGCCTTGCCCTCACCCTGAAGTGCCTTTGAGACTTGATGACACTGGGCTGGGTGCCAGCCAGGTACTGTTGGGGAGAAGGTGTCCCCAGAGGCTCTCCCCTTCCTGCTGGGAATGCTACCTGATCTCTGCCTCCCTCCTTGTATCACCTATCCTGACCTGTATCATCCCTCTCCCTGCCAGCTGTGGGGAGGGGGCTGGACTTCAGGTGAAAGCTGCAAGTTGAGAGGTTAGAAGGGGGTGGTTGGGCACCTGGCTGCCCCAGGGGAGGAGACAGAGGGCAGGAAGGCAGGGGTCCTATGTACACTTGGCATCAGGCAGGGTGGAGGTTGGGGCAGTAGCCTCACTCTGGGGTGTAGGACACCTGCCACACTATGATGTGACTGCGCTCCGCCTTGGACAGCATGGGCTTCACCTGGCTGATGTCCCCTGTACCTTCCTCTGTCTCGTCATCCTCTCCGTCTCCTAGAAAGTCACAGCAGTCAGGAGCAGCTCCTGGCTGCCAACACCCATGACCCTGCCTTGGGCAGTGCCCCCTCACCAATGCGGAAGTCAATGTAGCCTTCACCACCACTCAGCACCAGTGCATTCTTCAGTTTCTGGCCCTCAGTGTCCGCAGCAGGTGCAGCAGGCCCAGGGCCCTCAGACGGGCTGTCCAGCACACTGCCATTGAGGGTGGCCAACACATTCCCTGTCATGGGGGCAAAAAGGGGTTCAGTATGGCAGCTTCCTAGAGGGGCTACCACTGTACCCCTACAGGGCCATTGCATGCAGAGGAGTGCAGGAGTGACCCCTCACCTGGCACTGAGACAAAGAATTTGACTGCATCACGGTGGCCATGGAAACAGAGCTGGGCCTGAGCCATGGAGCAGTAAGGGATGAAGCTGCTGGCTGATTTGTCGCTGCTGTCATTCCCGTACACGTGGATGACGCCCCCAGGACGGGTGCCCTCCCCAGATGTGGGAGACGTCTTATTGGCTGGAGATAAAGAGGGCACTGAGCCACCTCATTTCCAGCAGATGAGAAGGAGGGAAGGTAAAAGAGGGGAAAGGACAGGAGAAGAGCAGAGTGATCACCTTGGCTGTGTCTGGGCACAGACAGTGCTGTGTACTCACCCCGGAGCCCTAGGAGTTGGCCTCGATGCAGGACCACAGCTGGTGAGGAGAGGCAGAGATTGAGTGTGGCTATAGCCAGGGTTGCTGGGCCCACTAGGGTGGGGATGGCTCTGTGTGGCCTCCCCCTACCCCCTCCTGACATGTGCCCTTCAGGAGTAGCCACCACTATCTCTGCAGGTATCCCAGGATGGGAGTCACTCACTCTCAGTCAGCGGGATGGAGATGACAACTCCATTGCCGGTGCCCACCCAGAGGCGGTTGCCTGCGATGAGCAAAGCTGTGATGCGCACAAAGGAGAAGCCCAGCTTGCCAGTGCCTGGGAGGGGGTGGGAGATGCTAGGTCAGAGTGGCCTGTGTCAGTGTCCCCACCTTGCTCCTCCCAGTGCCGCTCCTCACCCAGCATCTTGCTGACGTAGGGCTCAATGTCCACATCCTGCAGGTGCTGGTGGGTGTGGGCGTGGTAGAGGCGAAGGGTGGAGTCCAAGCGGATGGATACCCACACCCCATCACCGATCCATGCCAGCTGCCGCACCTGGCTCTCCCGCCTTGGATGGGCATCAAATGACTTCTGTGGGGTTATGGCAGCCAATCAGCAGGGCTGGGAAGGGTGAGAATGGGGAGGGGACCCTGATCCTGCCACAGGCCCAGGGGCCACCCCAATACCTATTCAGCCTACTCCAGCCTCTGATTCAGCATCTGCAGTGCTCCCGGAGGTCTAGGCCCTGGACAAAGGCCAACCCACAGGAGAGGTGTGTGTCCTTGACTTCTGTTTTAAGGGTACACAACACAGGGCAGGCTACAGACTGACAACTATAGCCCAGCTGCCCTTTACTTGCCCGTGCCTTTAAACAAAGGAGCAATTTCTCTGAGTGGTTCTCCACTTGGCCTCCCTCCCTTCCCTGGAGCTACACTGCTAGTGGGCACTTGCCTCGATCTGCATTGTCTTGGGCTGGATGACGTGCACCTTGTTCTTGTAGCCACACCAGACTCGGTCATACACGACAGCCATGCAGCGGATGGAGTGGTGGGGGTGGCCCAGGTCCATCAGGTGGTAATTGCTTAGGTCCCACTGGCCATCTAGAGAGAGCCCATGACACTTGCTCAGGGGAACCAGGGTCCTACTACTCAGAGGTAGGGGTGGAGAACCCACTGCTAGGCTGAGGACAGCCCCAAGGACCCAGGGGAGCACCCTGGCCAATTGTGGCAGGGCCCCGAGCCTTACCCTCGCCACGGTGGAAGATGGCCAGAGTCCCATCTGCAAGAGCCACCAGCACACGGCCTTTGACGTGCCTGGAATGGGAAGGCAGTGAGCCAGGCTCAGGATAGCCAGGCCACCTGCACCCTCATCTGACTCCCAGCCCTGTGTGGGGTCACATACACCAGGCTCAGCACAGAGTCCTTCAGCTTGATGGAGTGCAGACACTTCTTCCAATTGGCCACAGCTGAGTGTACATACAGCCTGTGGAAGGAGAGTGAGGTGGGCATGGACACCCACAAGTGAAGCCAGGGAGCCCTCCAACCCTTGCCCTTGCCAGCCTACCAGCCATTCTGGGCTCCCAGCCACATAGTGGGCGCGGCACTGCTACTTGGTGCTGAGGGGTCCCCGGTGGGCTCTGGCTGGGGCTGTACACTGTTTCCATCGACCTCTGGCCCATTCTCACTGCAAGAAGGATGATGGCTCCAGGGTATCCCAAAGATGGTGCCTGACCCCTGCCCAGGGACCCTGCCACATCTTCCAGTCTCCTCTCCATTTCTGTCTTGCTGGATGTAAGAGAGCCTACCTGCCAGGCTGAGTGCTAGAGGGTTGGGCAGGAGATGGGTCTGTGAAGACATGCTCTGTGAGGGGCCCAGGCCGCACTGCAGCAGCTTCTGGCTCGCTGGACCCAGGGTCTGGCACCTCTGTAGCTTCTGTGGCCTCCTCTGTGGACTGGGATGGGTTCACCTTCCCACTGGCAGGGGCAGCCGCCTCTCCTGTGGAAGGAGGGGTGAGCTCGGCTGGGCAGAGACAGGAGGAACAAGGTGGATGGAGAGAAGACTGCTTAAGACTCACCTTGTCCCTTGTCCAGCACTGGGGTGTCCCCTCTAGAGGAGCAGTTGCTACGTGGCACATTGCAGCGAGTGGCACAGCCCACCAGCGTAATGCCAGCCAACACACCATCAGTGCTGGAGTCCTCAGGGTTCATGTCACTGTCCAGGAACATCTCCCCTGGGGGGTAGTCGCTGTCGCTGGCCGCTGGGAGGAGAGTCACAGCCTGTCAGCCATGCCAAAGAGCCCAATACTTCAAGGCCACACCAGAGCTCAGTCCCTTGGAGGCAGTGGGAGAGATGGGTGCCATCTGCTAGGGCCAGTGTTCTGCATTCTCCCAGCTAGACCCAGCTCTATGCTGAGCCAGTTCAGCCTCCACAGTTGTCAGCACTCTGGCTTCTCTATCCACGTAGAGACCTGGGAGACCAGCAAGCCTGTTCTGCTGGGTGGGGCCCCCAGACCAAAGGGAACTGGGAAGTGAGGGTGTGGCCCTTGGAGCAAACAGCATCTCATCATGTAACAAACCCTGAAGAACTTTTAAGGAGCTGAGGTTTTATATCTGAGACCCACAGGGCCCTCATCAACCATTTCTCTTTACCCATGAAATTATAGATGCTGCAGCTCAAGGAGGTGAAGCCAGACCCTTCACTTGTGCCCAGCTCTCTAGCCCTCCGTAAAGTAGCAGGATCTGAGCCCAGTGGAGATTCACATTTACCACACAATTTTCTTACTGCTTATAAGCAGTGTTTCAGGGCTGGGAATATAGCTCAGCAGTACAGCGCCTGCCTAGCAAGCTGTGAGGTCCTGAGTTTGATTCCCAGTACCAAAAAAAAGAGCAGTATTTCAGTTTGGCCCATGCTGTGCCCCATCTGTCACTTTTCTTTCTTTCTTTTGTTTTTGTACTGGGAAATGAACTGAGGACTTTGTGCTTTCCAGGCAGGTGCTTGTGCCACTGAGTTACATCCCCAGCTCCCACCTGTCACTTTTAACCAGCTGGGTGTGACATCAGGCTCTCCTCTGAGTTAGCACCAGTAATGGGCAGAAAAAGGCTGCCAGCAAGCTTCCTCCTACACATGAGGTCCTGGGTCTCACTGGCCTTGGCCAGACCACCTCCTACTGTCCACTCACATTCTCAACAGGCCTCCCGTCCCCACTTACTTAACATCCTAGTCATTCCTTGGAAGAAATGAGGACCCACCCTCCTTTAATACCAGCTTTCAAGGGCTGTGCCTCAGGCCCAGGACTCACCAGGAATGCTGGAGATACATAGGACATGGGCATTGCAGACTGTGAACTGGTCCACAATGGTGCCTGGCTGGTTGGCATCAATGATCACCACTTTGCTGGTGGTCAGGGTGCTGGTGAGGATCCATACCCGGCTGGAGGTGGCATCTGTCTCAGGAAGCTCCTTTGCCTATTTTAGAGCATAGGGGATTAGGGCTGGCACTCAGGAGTCTTCTGGGAACTCATAGGATCTCTCCTCGACCATGGCTTCAGAGGACATGGCTGTCCTTGCCTGTAGTCCAGAAAACTCAGAACCACATCTAGATGGTTCACTTCTGAGGGAGACATCTGGTCTCCAAATTAAGCTGGAATATAAAACTACCGCTTGGCTCCAACCATGAAGCCTTTTGCTTTCTCCCACATTCAGCCCATTCTACTGTTCACTCCTCTACATGAATCAAGAAGCACCTGGTGTGTTCTTGACCCCAAGTAGGCCCTGAGGAGGGAGTAGCAGCTACCACAGCTCCAGGCACAGGCTCCTGGACTGTCCTCCTACCTCCTGGGTTCCTGGTGAGAGCCAGATACAGCTCCGCCCAGGCCCACCCTGTAGAGAAGAAAACGTCCCTGACTTTATAAGTGCCTGCCTCCTCCACTCTGCCTCACAAGAGGCACCATCCCAGCATCCTCTAACTCTGTGCTTTTCAGCCCACCCTGTAACAAGCTGTCCAGAGACAATGCAGAACGGGAGACGGCAGTAGGGCCCTGTTGCCACACTGACCTTCTTCCTTTCAGGAGATGTGTGGTTGCTCTTGGGTTCATCTTCTACTTCCCGGTCACAAGTCAGAGGGTCACGGCCTGGCATGGGCTTAACTCCATTTCCAGAATCCTCTTCACTAGGCTTCCATCCACTCAGGTTGACCCCAGCAGCACACCACAGCTGCAAGATTAAGGCTGTGGGATCTGACATACAGATCCCCTGCCCACCTCCCAGATCTGCTGCTTAGCTTCTGGGGGTGGTCTTGTGGGTCCTCCACTCACCTTCATAGTAGGGTCCTTCTCTACCAGAGGGCGGCAGTATACAGGGACAGGAACATTCTTCATCCGCGTGTCTTCCTGGCCCCCATTGGGACTCAGCTATACAGAGTGGGAAGGCACTGTGGGCACAAGGCCAGGTGCGGGCACCTATCCTTCAGAGCCCCAGGTCAATCAAGCCCACTGGCTTCCGGTGCAGAGGGCACACTGGGCAGGAGCCTGGATTTCCAGGCCTGAGCAGTAAGCAGCAGGGGCTGCAGAGCTCCACCTTGTTCCCTCCCTAAGGGCTGGGGTTTGCCCTGGCCAGGCTAATGGGTGGGTACCAGTCTGGCCCTGCACACCCTCACTGTACCTCCCCATCCCACACCCACCTCAGCCCTGCCTATCACCCCTGACCATCTGCATCTCCTTCCTATACTCTTCTTCCAATACTGCCCCTACACACACCTGCTTGTACTTCGCGGGTAGGCTCCAGCCACAGGCCTGTAACCTCCCGTCGTCGTTGCGCACATGTTCGCGCACCTGTCGGTACTGCTCCCGCTTCTGCTCCCTCCGGGCAGAAGATGTACAGTCACTGGGTGGAGAGGAATGAAAGGCTATGTCCTTGATCAGGGGAGTGGCCTGTGCAAGCCCATGACACACAGAGTCCACAGGGCTCCGCTGCAGGGCACCTGCCCTACCTAGGAGCCTATGTAGGTCTCCCTTTTCCTTTTACTGGCCATTGAGCCAAATCTGACAGTGGGTGGATTTCTCCAGTACGGGAATGACCCTGGATTGAGAGGCCACATCTAACATAAGCCACTGTCCAGGAGCCTGCCGTGTTGCCTGGGCCCCAGGCAACTGCAGCCTGGGCAGGATCTGGTCAGTGGCTCCTCACTTCAAGGTGTGCCTGAAACAGTTCCTTGATGCAGCCAGATGCTCCAGAGCCCAGGGATACGCAAGGCTCAGGCCCAGTGAATGCACAGAGCAGGGGACCACAGAGCCCAGCATGACCCTCAGGGACTAAGGGGAGAGGATGTCAGAAGGTGCAGCTTTTGCAAGGCATGGTGGTACAGGTTGTAATCTGGCGCTTGGGAGGCTGAGGCAAGAGGATTGCTGTGAGTTTGAGGCCAGCCTGGGCTACATAGTGAGTTCTAGGCAGGCTGAACAATACAGCAAGCCCCTGTCTCAAAAAACAAAACAAAGCCAAAAACAAAACACAAAGAAAGAAAAGAAAAAAAGAAAATGCAGTCTTTGACAATTGTTGTCTGTTACGGAACACTAGCGCCCGACCAGAGCAGCAATGCTCCTTACAGGGGGTAAGAGGGAGCATGCCCCTGTCCCACAGCACAGCGAGGTGAAGGCCTGCCCTCCTTATCCTGTTTCTGGGCCTCCCAGAGAAAGGCTCTGCCATTCATTACCCGCTCCCCTTGCAGGTCAGAGAGCAGTGGAGGCTGTAGGGCACTCACTCATCAGGGAAGAATTCCAAGGGCCGGCTGCCTGCTGAGATCTGGCACAGGGCATGGTTGCGGCGCTGGCTGAAGCTGGCAGCAGTGGGTGACTTGTAGTGGATGTTCACTGAGGGGTAGGACCGCTTGGCTGGAGGAGGGCTGGAGGAGGAGCTGAAGAGGCGGCTGAAACTGGCAGTAGAGGCACAGCGGGTGAGTGGCATTAGCCTTAGGGAGCCCACCTGTCCCCCAGGGTCCCCTACTCACAACTGCCAGATGGTGGACTTCTTCTTCTCCTGGACAGATGGGTGCTCTCTGGATGCTCTGCAGGGGAGGCAAGAGAAGGAACCTGCTAGCCCTCTGGCATCTCTTGCTTGGGACTCCACCAGAGATCTTTCCACCCAGCTCCAAGAGGTAGGGGCAGTGAAGGTCAGGATCCACTCAATCATTTGGGATAATGCTCAGCCCCTCACTCAGGACCACAGCCCAAACTGGAGACATGAGCTCATCTCTGGGGTTTGTTGAGTGCAGGGGAGCAAGATCTACCTGATCATCTCGGTCCACCGTACAGCCTCCTGTAGCTCCATCAACCGCTCCTTGTATTGGTTGCGCTCCATGAGCACACGGGCCATCTCTACCCGTGTGAAGCGGCGGCGCTGGGCCATGGGGATTTTGTCCTGCAAAGGTGAGAGGGCACCGTGGCTCAGCTGGGAAAGTAGGGCTCGGGTCAGTCCAGACACCTCGCTTTCTTCTGGGACACCTGTCTCCTAGGTGGGCACATGACTTCCAAGTGTGGGATCCAAAGGCTAACATCCTGCAGAGCTCAAGAACAGTGACAGTGGGAGGATGTGGGTAGGGGAGAGGGGGATGGTGAATATACCTGTCTCCTCAGGGGTGTCTGTTTCTAGAATGTCCCATGATCCCTTGAGATTAAAACAGGTGACCCTTTCTACAGGTTCCTGATGCCTCAAGAAAAACACAGGAGGGACTGGTCCATGTGAAATATAAGAAGGAAAGTTCTAGGGAAGGTCCCACCAGCAGAGTGCTTTAGGTCTGAGTGACTTGAGTCCACCATTGTTCTCCTCATGGCCCTGGGCTGTGCTGGGCAATGTTGGAAGGTCCAAGAGAGCTGCAGGGAGTAGGGTGCCTATGGGGAAGTATCCTGTCCCATCCTGCCTAGTGCATCTAACTTTAGGCTTGGAAGGGACTGAGCCTCAGTCCAGCCACTGCTCACTCAAGGTATCAGAGGTCTAGGGAGCCAGAATTCACCTTAGGCTTTGTCTCTCCTGGACTATTGGTGGTGGGGGCTGCACAGCATGGGCAGAAAACAGTGGCTACCATTTCTTGAACCTCTGACACAGGACCTTTATCCTCACACCCCCATGGACTGAGCTATAAAGTGCTGAGGTCGAGGGCTGGAGTGACTCGAGGGCCCTCGCCTGCTTTAAGGAAGATGGCCACGTCACAGGTGTACAGGCTGCTCATTCAGGTTCTGCAGGAGACTGAGGCTCCTGGGCACAGTACCTGGGAAGGCACAGAAGCACTGGCACTGACTCTGAAGACTCACTTGGACAGGACAGAGGGTGGCTTGGGACCACAGAACACATTCACTAGGACTGGGGCTGGGAGGGGCTATGGCTGATATACGGTAGGACCTTCCAAGGGTGTGGCTGTGAAAGTACAAATCCATAGAGGAGCGGTGGCAAATAATGCACCAGGTTCAGAGGTCACACAGGACAGGTGGAAAGGGCCCCGGAGACCCAGTAAGCCCCAGGAAGCCCACCCCACACCCCTGCCCACCACACCCACGCCCACAGGTTAATAGTGGAATATACCAATTCTGTACAGAGATAGCTGCTTACATCCTCCACCTCTTCTCTGGGCTCACGGCGAGCAATGACAGCCTCTGACTTCACTCTATAGGACAAAAGAGAAAACACAGAGTGAGGGGCTGCAACGCCTTCACAAATGCCCAGGTTCAGGGTCTGCCCCACAGTGACCCCAGTGATGGCTCTGAATGATTTGGTCTGTTCCTTGTGGTCAAGGAGGCCTCATACCCTTGCCTCATATGACCCCAAAGCCCACACTTCTGAGTGTTCTGACCAAGGAAGATGTAGTTAATGTTTGGGAGGGGTCAGGCATGGCTGTGCGTGCTTGTTATCCCAGCACCGGGGAGGCTAAGGCAGAACTGCCAGAAGTTTAGGCTAGCCTGGATTACAGTAGTGAATAGGTCAGCCTGGACTACATAGCAAAAGCATCTTAAAAAAAAAAAAATCCTGAGGCAAGAAGAGCCAGGGACACTCCTGGGCAGGGAAGATAAGGCAAGTCCAGAACAGACTTGGCTTGCACTGGCTTTCTTCAAAATTATCCCTCCCGTCACAATAGGTCTAGAGTCAAGACACTGGGACTCCAGGGGCTGGAAGGCCAGACCTTGGCTGACGAGAGCACTGGGAAACTGAGCGGATCTAGGGTACTAGGACAGTGAGCGCCTCCCCTAGATAACGAAGGAATGGTGTGAGAGCAGCAGCCAAGACTGCTCTCCTCACCCACAGACAGTACAGCAGCCAGGTCCCAGCAGAGCAGGCTCCGGAGACAGAGATGAGGAGGACAGGCGTTGGGCAGACAATGGACCTGGGCCAGTGGCTTGAGCTGGAGCCCAGAGGGGGCTGAGCAATGAACCCACAAAGCCACTTGAGGCAGGAGGGGCCTCTCAGGATAGTGTAGGATTTGGGAGAACAGATTCATGGGGGACATTAAGGGAAGAAGTGAGCTGCTCAGAAAACTGTACTTGGGAGCCTGAGTCTTGGTTTCCCTCAAACCTCTCACCTTTTTAGCTCTTCTTCCAGCTCTTTGATTCGGTTCTCCAGTTTGACCTTGGCCTGCTTAGCTGCTTCCAGCTCCCCCCTCAGCACCTCCTGCTCTCCTGACAGTTGGTCAACCTTTGCAATGAGGTCATTCTTCACCACATTCAAAGCATTTCTTTAAAAGGCAGAAAGATGGGTTGGGGGTGTTTTGAGATCCCCTGTGCACATGTTATAGGGTCTTTTGAGGGGCCCACAAGTTCCTGTCTGAGAGGGTTCACCTTAGTCAAGAATGTGGCTGAGGGTGTAGGACCATCTGCTTGACCAGGACAGCAAACTGGTCACCCTAGCCAAAGGGTTCTTAAAATAAGCTCTCCAGGAAACTACTCAGGAGTCCTGCTGAGTCCCCCTTACTAGATACAATGACAAAGGTCCAGTCCAGGTGGCCCTGCAACACAGGAAGGGAAGCTTCTATGGTCCTTCCTCTATAATACGGTGAGAGGGCTGCTTAGCCTGGCACAGAGGGCTTCTTACTTGGTTTCTAGAAGCTGTGAGTTCTCCAGCAGCAGGTTCCCCACTTCTTTGCCCATTCCTGCAATGAAAAGTGTGAAGGTTTCCCTGAGCATTTGAGGCCACCCTGATCCTACTGTACCCGCCTCAAGGAGCAAACATCCTTCATAGCTCACCCCCATTTGCAGGAGCCAAGCTGCAGAGGGAGGTACAGTTGGGCCTGGAGAGAGCTCCTGGCCATGGGCTCCACAGCCAGTGGAAGGCCCTGCTCTTGCCAGGCCTGTGGCTTACATACAAAGAGCAGGCTCCCCATGGTGGCAGGCTAGAGCTTATAACCAGGCCCTCGAAGTGGTTCTCACAGGTCCCTCTGCACAGCAAGTAGATGAACTAGAAGGGCCTGGAATGGCCTATGTGCAGCTACTTTGCTCCTACCCCTAGCAACACTCTTTTTCCTAATGTGGTGGTTTCCAGGCCCAGCATACACATGTGCCTTTCAGAGCTATCCCCCAGGTGAATAGATGTTGGAGCCACAATGAGAGGGGACAGATGACAGCACAGGACTCAGAGAAAACACCCAGCCATAAAGATGGGATGGCCCATGGCAGGTGTGACCCTCCACCAGGGATACATGCAGGCCTGGCAGGATCTGGGCCATACAGTGGGGTAGCAGGAGGCAAGGAGGGGCCTGGGTACAAGGACAGGGCTTCCTGGTGCCTTTCTGTGGAGGAACTGACCTGGTCATCTTGCTACCGGCCTCAAAGTAGACTCTACAGATCGAGTTCCCTGCAGGCATGTCTCATAAACCCCTCAAGTACCAAATTTGATCTTTCAAAAACAGCCCCATATCTGTGCAGTCATGAAACAAAAACACTCACAGGGTGCTTAAGCTAGGGGTCTACCTGCTGTCCATCTGACCTCACTTGCCTCAAACATGGGCCTGCCCCCTGTGGACAGGGGACAGCGGAAATGGGCTCTTTGGTTTAGGGGTCTGCCTTGGGCCTGTGGAGGCTCTGAAGGTCTGCCTACAGCAGCTCAGAGGGAGGTGCTGCCTCCCATGACAGCCTGCAGCCTCTGCTGACCCCACCACCCCTGCCATGCAGAACAAAGCAGATGCTCATGAAGCATGAGAAGGTGTGGGTTGGAGAGAGGAAGCCAAAGATAGGAGAAACACACAAAGAAGCTGGGCCTTGGCCTTACCAAAAAAATCATCACGCACTGCGGGAGCGTCCCAGTCCCACAGAAGATGGGCAACAGGGCAGGGGGAGGAGGAAAAGAAAAGAAGCGCATTAAGCCTGTGTAGACTGCAGGGTGGAAGGCATTTCAGGGTCACTTCTGGCTGGGTTAGGGTGGTGACAGGAGGGGAACAGGAGGGCAGGAAACGGGATGGAGCCAGCTACCCCTTCCAGAAAGTTTATCCTTGGGCTGCAAACCAGATTGCCAGGCTAAAACCACCAGTGCAGAATGTAGTAACATCTTGTTCCCAGAAGCTGGGCTAGAGGAATCCACAATGGGAAGGGACTGGGACCAGGGAATGGGCTCAGACAGGTAGGTGGACTTCAGGGACTCCTGCCGTAAAGAAAGGCAACAACTCAGCCTGATTACCCATGTGGGACAGAGTCCTAGGCTGTGCTTAGCAGGTATCCCAGGGACCTTGATTTCTGAGGTACACCCAACAGGGTCAACTATATTACATTCTCAGTGGCTCCCTAGAGGCCTTCTCAGGCTCAAAAAAGAGGGTCAGATACCAAAGGCCGGCCAGTGGCCCGTGGAGCAAACCCAAATCAGCTTTCGGGCAGTAGCAGGCTCATGAGCAAAGCATAGGGCTTCAGTGACTGGGCAGCTCAGTGCAGCCGAACAGCAATCAGGGGTCAGTGCAGCGCCCTTGTTGATGGCCAGCAGCAGGGGAGCACCCACATGTATGCACCCTGCTCCAGCTGCTCTCCATGGTAGGGGTGGGGGCACAGGAGACAGATGGGAGAGATACACACCTGAGAACTCCCCTGGGCCACATCCAGCGAGGCAGAGAAAGATGGGAAGGAAGCAACAAAGGTCAATTGGTGACTGGAACCAACAAATAAAAGAATTCTAATTAAAGGAAAAGCAACAATGACTCAGCCATTCCCATGGTGAAGGGCATGGAGGACAACATATTCCAGCAGGCCCAGGGCACATCCCATGGGGCAGAAGCCCTGAGGTGAAGGGAGGCCAGGACACAATCTTCAGTCCGCAAGGGGTGCAGAGTACTGCAATCCTAGCTTTGCAGGAACCTACTTTTTTGTTCCTATCACCCACCCAGCAGGAGACAGCCCTCTGCAGACAATGAAAGCCTGTATCAGAGCAGTGTGTGTGTGTGTTGAGAAACAGCTGCATGATAAGGGGATACAGCTTCCCAGGAGCCCCTCTTTAGTGAGCAGGCTGGCTCTCCTGGTCAGTCCAGGTCTCATGGGAAAGCATGACCTCAGGTGAGTAATGACCAGAGAATAAGGGACCTAGGATTCCACTATAGAGAGGGGAAATAAATTAGTCAAAAAACAAAAAGGAGTAAGGTGGGGAGCGTGAGGTGGCACATCCCCTCTGGACACAGACCTCTTGTGCACAGAGGGGGCCGCTGAGAAAAATGAACATGGGTGGGAAGACGTTTCTTTCTTCTACACAGAATTTATGAAACCATTCTGTCCTAGTTAGTGTACTTCACAAGGAAAAGAATATTAAAAACTTAGCTTAAAGAACAAAATATGCACCTCTATTATCAGAATTTAAGTAGTGCACCAATTCAAAAGCAGTGTCTTCTTGCAAACCACCCCCCTTAGTACCCAGGGCACCATCCTGTGACCATCTGGTACCCTCCAGTTTTTCTTTTTTTTTCAGATACTAGGGAGTGAACCCAGGGCCTTCACATTGAGCTATATCCCCAAGTACTGTCTTTCATTTATTTTGAGACAGTCTAAGTTGCCAAGTTACCCAGGCTGGTTCCAAACCTGTAAGCCTTATCCCTTGGCCTCCTAGAATGCTGGGAATACAGGGGAGTGCCCCTATTTGTCCTTGTATTTTTGTTTAGATCTTTAATCCACCTACACATTACTTGTGTTTGGCATGATCACACTCATACCACATTAGAATACAGGGTCAATTTCATCTTAGCTGGAGCAGCTGGGACCCACATCTTCACTGGAGATCCCACCCACCCTTCTTGGCTGAAGGCTGCATGCATCACAAGAGCCTCATGCAGCTCAGGTCTGTGCTTTTCCCTCTGCCACGAGCCTTTTCTACCCACTTGTAGCCACTGGATTGGTAATCCTGTGAGCTGATACTGCCTCAAAAGCTTCTAGGGGGGCGGGGGTTGAGGGAAGGCAAATGGGGAAAAAAAATAAACAAGATATATCATGTACAGGTACAAATTCCCTACAATGAATATTATCATTATGTATATTTAAAATGTACCAATTTTTTTAAAAAAGCACTTTTGAGCTATTCTACATTTACTTTCCTGGTTGAGCAACAGAATCCATTTAGAAAGTTCAAGGAAAACATCCAACTCTGGATAGTTTTTCCTGAACTGATACATTCACTGTAGGCTCATCTGTGATGTCACCTGACAGCTCATGTGATATACTGTTCGGCCCTAAAGTAGTCCTGTTTATCTATGTATTTGAGGGGTTTATATGCTTTCTTCTTTCTTTTCTGTCTTTTTGAGACAGACTGGCTTTGAGCTCACTTTGTAGCCCAGGCTGATCTTGAACGCCAAACAATCCAGATCTTCCTGTTTCAGCCTCGCAAGTGCTGGGATTACAGGTGTGTGCCACTATGCCTGGCTCTGTTATGTTTTCTAACTCTTTTTTTTTTTTTTTGTCTTTTTGAGACAGGGTCTTGCTATGCAGTTCAGGCTGGCCTTGAGCTCATTTTGTAGCCCAGGCTGGCCTCAAACTCCAAACGATCCTCCTGCCTCAGCCTCAGGAGTGCTAGGATTATAGGAGTGTGCCACCACACACGGTTTATGCTTTCTAATTTTTTTTATGCAGGTGTCTCCATTACTCAGGATTATGATCAGACACTGAGCTAGGCTCTGTCCTTGAATGGACAGCCAGCTGACTGTCAAGCAGAGGAGGGATCACAGCCAGGTCAGCCCATGTCAGAATTTCAGATTCTAACCAAGTGATGCTGGGCAAGCTGCTCAGCCTCTCTTAGCTTCAGTTTTCTCATTTGTAAGTTGGGAAAACAATCTCCTTAGGTAAGTGTGTGAAACTCCCATGAAACAGCCCATGTAAAGGCTGGAACAGCACTACACTTGCTAAGTGCTCAGCTGGGTGTGTCCAAGTACATGTATACCAGCAGCTGATGGCAGATCACCCAGATACAAGGATGAAAGCTGGCGTGTGGATGCACCACATAGAAGAATCCACTGATAGGAAAGGTTCAAGATAGGCAAACCCACAGATAGAAAGCAGACTGGTGTTGCCAGAGACTGGAGGGAGAGGAGGTAGGTTGCTTACTGGGTATGAGCTTCTTTTTGGGAGATGACAATGTTCTGAAGTTATATAGTGATGGTTGCACAGCTCTGAAAACACTAAGAATCACTGAACTGTATGCTTTCAGTTGGTGAATTGTATGGTGTGGGAATTATACCTCAATGCAGCTGCTAAAAGCAGTGCAAAAGATGGCTAGAGTCAAGGCTGCAATTTTGAGTTGGATGTGGACCTGAGTCCCTCTACCTAAATTGAAAACACGATCAGCATGCAGCCATTGGAGGCCATGCTGAAGACATAGTGGCCATGTGTGTGGAGCACTGGGCTGATCATACGATGACTAAGTTGAGAATTTGAATCTTATCACAGGATATCAGACTGCAAATATCCTGCTCCACCCTCTTCCCTACATTCTATCTATCACACCCTATAGGCCTAGGGCCTCTGAATGTACCTCCAAACTCCCTACCCTCAAGTAGAGGTCAAGAGAAGGATGCTTAGTGTGGCTACAACCTTCAACATGAAAATAAAAATTTTGCATGCATACGCATTTTCTAAGGAAAAGACATCTTTTTATCAAAACCTCCAGAGCTTACTGAGTTACCGTGGAGTGCCACAGTGTCCACATGAAGCCTTTGAGACTCAGGTTCTGCCTCAGTAGCCTTGGCACCAGCTGTGCACAGCCAATGTCTTAGGCACCACGGGCAGCTCACTGACAAGTTCCTGTGCTGCTCTGTCTCCAGTCTGGCTCTCATGTGGTAAGGTCTAGTGTGGAGTTGCCATGGCCTTTAGCGTCTGCGCGGCGCAGAAGTGGCGTGTTCCCATGGGACTGTGGTACAGCATGGATGACACATTTCCCCAAATTGACTTAGGGCATCAAATAGCCTGGGATGGGACTGTTCTGCCCCTGGCAGCTATGAGAGGAGACTGAACAGATGTAGGCACCTGGAAGCTGTGCCTAGTGAGGGTCCTGCCTTCACCTGGGTGCTTCTATTTCTGGAAATCTACCCAATAGCAATCATTAGAAATGTAGGCAAATGTTTATGCCGAAGGTTCCTGGAATAAGGAGGGGGAATGAGGTGACAGGCAAAGAGATGAAAAAAGAATTAAGGTGTGTCAGGTACACGTACCAACGCCTCGCAAGGTATGTAATCATTATGTACTGTAAACTTGTACTAATAAAAAATTAAAAATGAAAAGAAAAGTAGAAAATATCCCTAGGACAGTAGCAAAAACTAGAAATAAGAGAAGGCTGGTGAAGTTGATCAGGTAATTTACAATACAAATAAATTTACAGCTCTGTGAAGGAAAGAGAATTGTGTGAGTGATTTTAATTATTCAAGGAAATAGTGCTCTCCTGGACAAAAGGTGCAACAGCCCTGAGAAGCCTGAGAAAGTGCCACTAAGATACTGGAATAATCATCGTGGCAGTTAGGGGGGCCTTTGATTTTCACTCCCTTCTCGGTATTTTCTGATACTTTTTTTTGTCTTCTTGAGACAGCGTTTCACTATGTAGTTCAAGCTGGGCTTGAATTTACTTTGTAGCCCAGGCTGGCCTCAAACTCACAGTGATCCTCTTACCTCTGCCTCCTGAGTGCTGGGATGATAGGTGTGTGCCACCATACCTGGCCTTTCTCATACTGTTTTGAATGTTATTATAAAGAAAAATCATTTTTCTAAAAAAAGCCCCCAAAATCTAAAAGTGAAATTGGTAGCACTATCTAGGACTTATGTAAAGAATAATGGAAGTGTATTATTATTATTAAAAGTGACTGCCCTATTTAGTAGACTCTTTATACAGTTTTTATATCTGCATTTATTTTTAAATACTTCTGAGAAAAATCCCACTGGAAACGTGTCCTGTAAGGTAGGCATCCTTGTCTCCCTCCCCCTGCCCTTTCCGAGGTATTGGGGATGGAACCCAAGGACTTGAGCATGCTAGGCAAGCACTATGCTGCTGAGCTATACCTCAGCCCTATTTTTTCTGTTTTTATTTTGAGACAGAGTATCACTAACTTGCCCAGGCTAGCCTTGAACTTGAGATCCTCTCACCTCAACTTCTTGAGTAATTGAAATTACAGGTATGTACTACTGTGCTTAGCTGCTCTCTGATCTTTGGGAGACAGCTTTCAGTCTTAACACTGGGTGTGAATGTATTATTTTGATTGAATGGTTAAAATGGTGTATTTTGCTGTGAATATTTCACCACAATGAAGAAAACATTATAAGGGACCTTTTGATTCACGCTGGGCTTTGAGTAAGAGGCAGTGCTAATGCTGAACACCTGAGCTAGTGTTGCTCCCTAGGGGCCCCAGAAAAGCCACCCAACTCATGGACATACCAGATACAGGCCAGAGAGCTGCCACAAAGATGCCAGACTGACAAGGCTAGCCAAGAGGTCCCTACCACACTCAGTCCCAATGGTGTCTGCAGCTGGAAGGCCTCCTGGCTGTCAGGGAAACACCTGTAGTCCTTGATGGCAAAACATCATTGGCTTATACCAGGGGAAGTGACAGCAGCAGGAAATCTGGCAATAACCAGCTTAAGAGATAGCTTGACTTTGGCAGGAGAGGATAAGACACTGGTGGCAGTGCTAAAGGTTCTGGGAGCAGAACTACTACCAGACTTGCCCCATGTCATGAGGCAGCTGCCCTCACAAAGCTATGGCTCCCTCCAGAGCATGAGAACAAAGAAACACTACCCCTGAGGGATCTGCCTGAGATTGGGTGCAGACAGAGGCATCAGGCAGAAAAACTCTCTTTTCCCAGTAAGCAGATGCCATTGATAGTGAAGTCCCCTCCCCCATGGCTTCTGAGGGCAAGAGGTGCTCAGGCTGCACCCTGGGACTTTAGAGCTCTTCACAGAGCAGAAAGGTGATCACAGCCTCCTAGGCAGCACTTAGCTGCCCATCGATGACCTATGAATATAGGAGGGCCAGGCAGCAAGAGGATAGTGGCCATGAGCTCAACTTCATGTTGGTACTGCAAAGGACTGCCTGTAATGTAGAGCAGAAGTCTTGACAAATGACCACTCTCTAAAGATGCTACTAGAGCTGGACACAGTGGTGCACTGTAATCCAGCACTGAGGAAAGTTGAGGCAGGAGAGCTGTAAATTCAAATCTCGCCTTGGCAACATAGAGAAAGCTCAAAATAAAAAAAATAAAAAAGCACTGGGGCTATAGCTCAGTGAAAGAGTGCCCCAGGTTCAATTCCTAGTACTGCCCAAAGAGGCGGGGGGAGACCCTAGAAAGTATTAGACTGTCCAGGAGGGATTTGGAGCAGGATTGGGATGAGTGCTGAGGGCATGAGGCTTCTTTTTTGGGGGGAGGGTTCTTTGTAGGGTGAGAAGATTTCAGAAACTTAATGCTAATATTTGTATAACCTGTGAGTAGACTGAAAACTATGAACTGGTATATTGTAAGGGGGTGAAATTAATGGTATAAGGAATCTACTTTCATAAAGTTGTTAAAAAAAAAAAAAGCAAGCAAGCAAGCTCCTATAGTGGATGAGACGGCACATGCCAATAAGCTACTCAGGAGGCTGAGGCAGGGTACGAGGTTCAAGGCCAGCTTGGGCAACTTTGTGAGATTTTGTCTCAAAATTAAAAATAAAAGGTGCAGAGGATGTAGCTCAGTGGTAGCATGCCCTAAGTTCAATCCCCAGTACTATAAAACAAATAAAATTAAATGGGGCTGGGGTATAGCTCAGCAGTAGAGCACTTGTCTAACATGCACAAGGCCTTGGGCTCAAATGCCAGTATTGTAAAAAAGTTTCTAGCCCCTGAGGACACAGAATTTTTCTTTACCATAACAAAATGGCCAACAGAAAGCCCCATTATCACAGAGCTGCAGGCAGGGTTGCTTGTGTTTACCTAGGAGGTCGGCCCCTTCATCCACATCCCCGATGACCTCCGACCCAGCCGTGGACAGCTCATGGTACAGGGAGTCGGTATTGATGCCAAAAGCTTTGTTGACAATCCCCTGGGTTGGGCTGTAAGGATAAAGGCCAGGAAAACACAGTCAGTAGACAGCACATATTGGCTGTCCATCTGGACCCTGCCCAACCTTCCAACCATAGGTGTTGTTATGGTTTGGATCTGAAATGTCCTCCAAAAGCTCCTGTGCTAAAGGTTTGGTCCCCAGCCCATAGTGCTACTGGGAGATGGTGCAACCTTTAAGAAGTGGATCTAGCTGGGCGTGGTGGCACATGCCTGTAATCCCAGCACTTGGGAGGCTGAGGCAGGAGGATCACTGTGAGTTCAAGACCAGCCTGGGCTATAAAGTGAGCTCAAGGCCAGCCTGAACTGCACAGCAAGATCCTGTCTCAAGAAAAAAGGATCTAGTGGAAGGAAGTGAGGTCATTGGGGATGTTCCCTTAAAGGGACCATGGGGACTCTTGTCCTGTGATATGCTGCCTTACCAAGAGGCCCAAAGAAAGGGGGCTGAGTAACCCTGCACTGGAACTTGTGAGCCAAAATAAACCTTTCTTCCTTTAAGCTGATTATCTCACATATTCTGTCATGGTGACAGAAAACAGATGTTCAAAGTCAACATTGCATCATGGGTGCAAGTGTAGTGGGACACACCACAGGCAGCAACTCAGGTGAACACTGAGCCCTGACTAAGTACCTTGCTGAGTGAGTACCTGTTTCCTGTGCGGTCCAGGCGGGTCTCTGGGCACATATCCAGCTCTGGGGTAGAGTCGATAATGTCCTGAACATCAGACCACTCGTCACTGCTGCCCATGCCTAGGGCACAGCAAAGGGAACCTGGGGTCAGGGGCCAGCCCACTCTACCTCTGCCTCGCTTGCAGCTGCCCTCTGTCCTCATCAAGCATAGCACTTCAGAGTCCTGCTGGGGAAAGGTCCACTGAGGCCTATCTGTATAGGACAGCTCAGCTCTGGGCCCAACTCGCTGCAACCTTAGATCTCAACAAGCCATAAACAGCACCTCCTCTTCATGGTCAAATTGGAACAGGCCAAATGTCCTCATCTTTGCTCTAGTTATACACTATTAGATGGTTCTATGCTAATGTGTGTCTTCCCCACAAATTTTTATGTTGCCAAAGTGACCATATATGGATGACAGTGTCTTTAATGAGATGATCAAGGTACAATGAGGTCACTAGTGTAAGCTTTAATCTAACATGACAAGGGTCCTTCTGAGAAGAGATGAGGACAGACACACACAGGTAGATGACCCTATGAGGATACAGTGAGAAGAGGGCCAATTGCAAGCCAGCAGGGCAGCCTCAGGAAAAGCCAGCTCTGCTATACATTAGCCCCCAGGACAATGAGGAGACAAGCTTTTGTTGTTAACTACCCATCTGTGGCATATGTTATGGAAGCCTGAGGTGACTAATACATTTGCCAACACTAAAAACCAAAGAGGGAGAGAACCTTCCCTGTGTGGGGGGCAGCAGGTGATCTGAAGTCCCTGTAGGACTCAGTGGGGCTGGGTACAGAGCTGGCACATACCTATGCTGACATTCCGCACCTCCTGGGTGACCTGGACTTCCATGTTGCGGCTGTTGCGCTTCTCCCGGGCCCGCTTGCTGTTCTTTGTGCCACTGCCATAATCCCCCAAGGGCTGTAAGCCCTCATTGAGTGGTGTGACTGCAGCTGAGGGCACAGAGGACGTGGGTGTGTTGGACTTGGTGCCTGTGGTGCTGGGTGTGGCAGCTGCTGAGGACTGACCTGACTCAGACATCTCATCATGTGGACACTAAAGCCAAACACAGGGAGGAAGGACACATGTCATCATAAGCCACAGTGCTTTAGCTCTAGGGGTGGCTACCAAGGCCCCACTGATACACTTCTTTGCCACTTTGCTGCAGTCAAACAATACTGCACCCTGTTCCTTCTGCTGACCCTTTCAGCCTTGTCACTCCTGAGTAGTCTTGCTCATCTGCCAACTGCTTCTGGCAGCCACTACCTTACTAAATGGACTGGAATGGTGCTTCTAGCTTGTACCTCCTTAGGATAGTCTAGAAAGACATGAGTAATGGGTGTGGTGGTACAAGAAGACACGGGAGGAGGATAGATGGGTGACCTTTGCAGTCAGTGTTGGTCAGGTACCAGCTGCCTGGGGACCAGAAGGGCTTGTCTAAGAAGGGATGGCAAAGCCATGCTGTATGCAGGGATGGCCCCACTACTCCTCCTACCTCTGGCAGAAGACAGGGGCAGTAGGGGGCCACAGCTTTTTAACCAATTCTGTGGCCTTGATGCATGGGACTGTATCTCATAGCTCAGCTGAGCGAAAGTTTAGTCCTGAGTATCAGCACACATTCAAATGGCCTGAAATTCTATTTTGATAGAATGTGACATTGCTAGATGCTTTGTGAGGGAAAGCCCCAGTGATCACAAACTAAAATCAGCTACTTACCTTAAGAATCTCATTAGGGAGGAAGACATTCTATTTGAATGGTATGGGACATATATTCTTTTCCTATAGTCTTTCCTGATGAAAATATTTGACAGTTTCACTATCATAGCCCCAAAAACTGTTCCGTAACTACTGATAATCCCTAAATAGCCCTGTGCAGGTGTCCGGGCTTTTGTACTTCCTTGCTCCCCCCCTCAGACCCACCCTGTGGTACAGGAGAGGTATGGCTGGGGTGGGGGACTGAGTCTGCTCTCTGAGCACGTCCCAGGGAGACAGCTGACCTGTGTTTTTAGGCTTCCCAGAACTGGTAAGTGTGCTCATCCAAGGAAGGAGTGGACAAAGGAGGAAAGTGTGCAGCTCTGTCGAGAGCCAGAAGACCTGAAGGAGCCTGTAGCACCTGAACTAAGAAGTATACACCTGGGTCCCAGAATCATAGCTGGTTCCTCAATTTGCCTTTGCCTGAACCACTGAGTGCCCACCAGGCTAGGGCAAGGCCTTTTGGTACTGGACACCACTACCTGTTCAGAAGATAGACTTCTGGTTTCATCTGCTATGCTCCTGAATTTCTACGAAAGGAGTCTCAAAATCTGTCTAGCATTTTGTCCAGAAAAAGAAAAGCTGACTAATACATTTATTTTTCTGAACTTTCATAAAGGATTGATTTCCCCATGCATGAATATTGTCCCTCCACTAACTTCTACAATATGGCCTTTTGGGCCCTTCCCAAAAACTTCATTTCTTCTAAAGAGACCCTTTGTTTTAGGCCTGATACAGTATGATGAAGTAAATAGAGAGATGGCTTAAAAATGAGCTCTGAGTGTTATTAATGTTCTCTCCTATTTCACTGTATGTAATTATATGTATAGATACTTTTATGTTAGATTCAGCTAGCAATACCTTTAGAAGTGCCATTCCATTTATGGTGGTATATGCTGTTCTTTTTTTTTTTCTTTTGCATTTTGTTATAATTTAATAAATAATATTTTAGACATTTTGTTGCAACTTAATAACCAATTTTACACCAAGTTTTTTTGCACCAACTTTATAATTTAAAAACAACTTTTGCTGCATTTTGGTATAACTTAATAAACAATTTTTTAGGGTATGCTGTTCTTTTTCTCTTTTGGTATATGCTGTTCTTAAACATTATTTTTAGAAACAGTGAAAAAAAAGTCTCAAAAATCTCCCATCTTTTTCTACAGCAGCAGGTCTAGACTGTAGACAATTACCCTCCCCCTCCTCCAGAGATGCTTGGCAAAGACAGGAAAGTTTTACTGTCACAGCTGAAGAGGGGTGTTTCTGACATGGAGTGCATAGATGCCAGGGATGCCAACCAACATCCCATGGCACCAGGATGGCCCTACAGTCATGCATCATCCAAACATCAGCAGTCCCAAGGGGAAAACAGCATGCTAGCACATATTCTAGCTTTCCTCAAGTTTCTCTGCATTAACATCTTAGATGGTGGTTTAGACTTGGGCATGAGGCTTAGGCCAAACTCAAGGAGGGAGAGTCCTTACATTTTGCATCACAAAAGTTGGGAGAGGCAATGGTGCCCTCCAAGTCTCTGGAGATGAAGCTCTGATACAGCAAAGGCACTGGGTACGGTACCCCCTAGTGTGCACAAAATAGGGCACAGTGTGACTCCATGAAGGCTAGGCAGAAGCCAGGGGCATGAATCAGATACACATTTCCAGACCTCCTCTTCCACAGTCAGGTTTCTCATCTGCTGTGACTCTTGCAGTCACTATGGGTGTATTTAGCTGCATCACTCCCAGAACCCCAGCTCTGTTACTCTATAGGGCTACCACTTACCCAGGGGATACCCCCTGGCCACCACTTACCTAGGCCAAACCTCTCAACCTCCTAAACATCAACGTGAAGCAGTGACCTCCAAATGTATTGCAAAGAACCCACACTCTTAGCGGTCATTCCTCACCATGAGTAGCCACAACTGTTTGGTTAAAACACTACAGTACATAAAAACAAAAAACAAAACAAAAAACAAAAAAAATTATGAAATTAGAAAAACCTTAATACTTGGAGAATGAAATAAAAATAACTTAAAATGTAATTGTTTAAAAAATAAAAATTAAACAAAACACACTATGAATTAAAACATAAAATGCTGTGATTTATGGAGAGAGAGGCTATTTTAGACAATGTAGCAGAGAAAAGACAGACATAATGTAAGAAAGACTGGTCCAGACACAGTTATGAGCAGGGTGCCCACAAGCCAGAGATATTGGCTCTCTATGGCTTTGGCAAATGCTTATAGGGCAAGGCTCCACAACAGGCCCAGTGTGAGCACGAGTGAGCGAGTGAGTGAGAGAGAGCAGTCAGTGTAGAAGGCAGGCCCTCGCCTAGACAGCCAGAGGATAGCTGGGTCCCCATAGGCTCTACTGCCTTCTGCCCAGGGCACAAATACTGTCAGAACAGTGAGAACTGCGTGTGAGTGTCCCCACATCTTGAAGATACACTCACTCCTTAGGATAAAAATGTAGTGGAGTCACTTTCCAACAGAGTCAGCAACATACAGCAGCTACTGCAGATAAGCTGGACAAAGGCAGAAAGACAGTTTGCCAAGAACAGCAGTAGAAAAGACACCTAAGTAGTCCTGGGCCCCACAGCCAGCAGCCCCAGCAAGTACAGAAGCCTGGAGCTTGGCTTCTGCAGGAGTCCAGTGGCCTGTGAGAAATTCACCAAACTAAGGTCAGCTCTTCTGCCCCAGGAAGGTGACCACTTTACCTGGCAAGGCGGCCACCATACTACCCTGCTATAGCTGCTTTCCAGAGTCTGACAGACCTCACCAGCAACAAGTGACCCGGGGCCCTGAATGAGTGACCCGGTCTCTCCTGGACCCCACGTCTGCGGTGTACTCACTGGATGGCTGTGCATACTGGTGGGCAGGTGGGTAGGTTTAACTCACAGCCAATACCCATTACCAGTAATAAGAAGGAGGGGCTTGTGGAGGGAGCCATCTCCTTGCCTTTGCCTCCTCCCTGTTGAGGTCCAGTGTAGAAGTAAAGGCAGCTCTCAGGAGCAACGTGCATCCTGGCTACAGTCTGACCTGGGGGGAAGGTATGTATTTTGGGATGTGGTCTGGCAGAGCATTGCTAAACTCAGCCCTAACACACAGTGGGTCCACAGTGGTCCATTCCAGTAGCAGAGATCTAGCCTAGATTAGCAGGCACTAATACAAAGCTGCACAGAGAAGCTGCAACAGCACAATGTCCACTTTAAGGCCTGTCCCTCGACACTTGGTTTCTTGTCCCATGTCGGGTAGACAGCTGCATGCAAAGACTGGGTTCCTCTACATAGGTGTAAGACACCAGTGAAGGGACCCTCACTCCACGCACGGCTACAAAACCTGGTAGCTGGAGCTGGACTGCAGCTGGCCGAGGTCATTCAGGTGCCAGTGGTCCCCCGCAGGCATGAGCTTTCCCCCTATCTGTGCACGTACCATGCCGTCAGCCAGGGGGAAGACATTCAGGGAGGTAGGGCGCTCTTTCCTGCTGGAATATGAAGGAGAGAGGAAGAGGAAGTAGGTGGTTAGCAGAGATGCAAGAGAAACAAAATCCTTGTATTGGTACATGGACACCTATTCGGTGGACAGCACTGTTCAAATGCTGCCCTGCAGCCTGCTCAGGAGGATGTGGCTAGCTGGCAGCCCATGATCCTATACATATAACCTTTTCCTTTCTAACACGATTTATCATTTTATATTTAGCTCAATTTTAAATGGATACCTAGGTGTCGTCACTAGAAGTCCCACAGCAGTACTAGTGGGACCTTTGGCAACATAACCAGCACTGACTGATGGGTAGAGTGAATTTTGTGATGACAAAGCCCAGACTTGTCTTCCCATAACCATGGCCACCAACTCTGCCTTTGCCTCCTGGGGCTAACAGAGGAATCAATCCTTTTCTGGCTCTCTGCTCTTTGCTTCCCCATCAATCCTGTTGTTTTTCATCAAATCTTCTCACTATAAAATGTTTGAATAGTTCTGTCCACAATCATGAAAATTAAAAACATCTCTGTCTATTGAAACCCATGCAGAAGGGGCATCTCTTCTTTCAATACAACCCTCCCAGTTGTCTTGGGAGCACTGAGAGAAACATGGGTCCTTTTGAGGGTCTAGTAATAAACCAGGAACATCAAGTAGGCTGGAGTCACAAGAGCAAGCTCATGTACCAGTGTGGGCTGAGTCCAGGGAAGACCTTCAGTGGGCTGTAAACAGCAGTGGGGACAGAGCCCTCAGCAGCATCACCATCTTGGGATAGACTGTGTCCAAACTGCTTAGAGCTGTTCAGGTCAAGAACCAGCACCTGCTCTCACCACAGTCTCTGATACTCATCCCTAGAGATGATTTGGGGCACTTCTTCCACATCCAAGGGAGTATGGTACAGAGGCTAGCCTGCTCTAAAGGAAGGAGGTGGGGCTCTCTCACTGGCACTTTGAGGATTCACAGAACAAAGAGGGCAGGAGAGTGGTGGGGCAATGACTGAACTTTCCGCAGCTGGGCAGAGAAAGCAGGAAGCATGATTCTAGGAAGGGGTCTCTTGACTGGGAGTACCTGTGCAGTTCTAGGGACCAACCAACTGGCCTGCCCTGTTCAAGACAGTGGTGTCTTCTATAGCAAGAGGGTCTCCAGTGCTCACTGGGATTTGGCTGGCTGTCTTGGCTGCTGGTCTATAGCAAGGACAGACTCAGAGAGGCAGTGTGCTCCATAAGGGGCTGGGGCAGAGGAGGCATGCCTAGAAAGAAGACATTCTCTTACAGCTGGCTCTCAGGACCCCTTTGCAGAGGACATGTCTGGGCCTTTCCCTGTAAGAGCCAGAGAAACTCAGATCTTGAAAAGGATATCAGAGTTGGAAAGTTCTGTACCTGTCAACCCACCAGACCTCCCTGACTCAGCTCCACTAGAACTGTGCAGGAAACAACCCATAAGCCACCTTAAAGATACCACTGGCCCATAAGGGAAGCAGGACCAATGCCTTGGCTTGTCCTCACAGGCTCTGGGCCAACTTGACTACATTTTGCCTCCCTTGGGCTCCCAATTCATGTAGAAGAACACCCCAAGGCCCAGTTCTGAATCCATTACGTACATCTACTCATTACCTCAGGTAAAAAGCATTTGTGTCCCTAGGTCACAAGCCAACAAATCATGGTTGTCACTAGATGCTACAAAGACAGATGGAGTGAGGAAGGCTCCTGCCTCACAGGATGAGGCAATGAATACACTACAGGCATAGACTTCTACTGTCTAGCCAGCCTGTTGGGTCCACTAGAAATCGATCTATAACCAGGAACATATCTTTTCTCACTTCTTCCTGTGAGCACTCAGTGGCACTGCCAACTGACAGGAATGTCCAAAGCTTGGCTTTTGTGTCTTCTTTTATCTGCACAGCTCCCTGGGCAGTCTTGAGTGGCTGTCCACTTCAGAGACTACTGCCTGCGGAGGCCACACTGCTGACAGGGATCACAGTCCAGCAAAACTGAGCTGGAGCTGGGTGCAACAGCACATTAATCCTAGCACTTGGGAGGTTGAGGCAAGAGGAGCACGTTGAGTTCAAGGCCAGCCTGGGTATAGAAACATTAGATGCTGAAGTGTGAAGAGACAAGATGCTTTCACCTGCCTACTCTCTCTGGTAACAACTGGTGCTCTGGCTACCTGCTGCTCGCTGGTGTGAGTTGCTGCCATGATTTTATCTACAATAGGGGACATGTTTGTTGAACATGGACAGAATTTGAGTCAGGCCTGGACAACTCAGGGAACTCCTGCCCACTACATGCTTTGTGCTTGTGCCAGGGACTTTCTGGTCAGCCTGTGACCTTCTCAATCACAGCTATATCAACGCACCTGACAAGTACTTCTGATCCACAGCATCAGCTGCAGAAAGCATCCTGATGTAACTAAGGAATCGGGTGCCTGTGATTAAGGCAGTGGGCTGTATTTACTCTGCCCTTGGTCAATCCCAGCACCACAGTGGACAAAGACCCACAGGTTTACCTTTTCCTCCACGACTGGCGAGGACTGCAGGGCAGCGACAGACACAATGGCCAGCACACAGCAGCGACAGCACAAAAGCAGGACAAGAACACTATATTAGAGAGTGAACATCAGGCCAGCTCCCGCCTGTGCATGCACTCCCAGGGAGAAGTGCATGACAATGATGGTGGGCATCCAGGGGCCCATCCTGTGCTGCCCTCTACACAAACAACAGTGATTACACACAGATACCTGCAAGGACAGACACATGGTACACAAATCCTCTTGGCTCCAACAAGAGGTTGAGATGGGACTTGTGAGCACATCAGCAAGCAGTGGGCACACAATTTGTCACAGGGCCCCTGGCACACATGTGCGAGGCACACGGGGTGACAGCATACACATAGACATACATGTTGTAGCTCACACGCATCTTCAGTGATGGCCAAGCACAGTCAGTGTCTGAGCTCTCACTCAGTTCACCCCAGAGACATAGAAACTCTGAAAAGCACGCTAGGAGTGCAGGAAAAGGCCCTGTGGAGTGATCAGAGGCTCAGACTGAGGAGGAATAAGAGCCTTGTGGGGACCTGGAAGAATCTGAGCTCAAAGAGGGACAGACTTAAGGACAAAGGCTACGACAGGAGAGTCTAGGCCAAGGAAGAATGTGCAGGCTCTGGCTAGAACAGAGGTGAGTGGGTAGGGATTGTTCACCTCACCCATCTGACACAGCAGCAGCACAGGTTATGAAGAACTGTCCTCACACTTGAGCCCTATGAGGCATATGCCCTACAGGGTAAAAGTGGGGTGTGCTTCCTTCACTGAAACCAGCTACTTCCTCTGGATGTGTCAGGCAGAAGCTGCTGTCCACACCCAGGGGCCCCAGATGATTTTGTTCCCAGTGGGGGCTTCAGCAACAGGAACTGTAACAGGAGAGCACAAGCCAGAGGAAGCTCTTTATGTATGCCTCAGGGAACAGTCTGTGAGCTGGGGAAGAAACTCAATGCCACTAGATTACTGGGAAGGGTGGAGGAGACAGCCCAGACCCATGGTGCTAGCCTTCCTACTTCCTGTCTCTCCAACCCTGGGTACATATGTCACAGCCTAGGCTTGCATAGACAGCAGCCACCAGCCCCAGTGTTCAACTCAGCTGCAGGCACCCTTTCTATATACCATGGAGACTGGTGTGGGGCAGTCTAGCAACAGAGCTCATGAAGTATGGGGACTGTGGTAACATGGCTACTCATTCCTTGGTCTTAACTTCCTGGGCACCCCCAAGGCCTAATAACTGTCAGTATGAACAAGATGTCCCTCCCTCTCTTAAGACAGGCTAGAAGATTTCATTTGTTAAAGGAAGGGGCTCCCAGGGCTTATACAAGGCATGGAGAAAGACCTGCTAGACTTTCACTGAAGGTACCACTCTCTGCTGCTGGGCACTGAAAGCCTCTGCTCCCCAGAGGACAGCTGGTAGTGGTCAGTCCACAGGACCTGGTAATGGCAGCACAGAGAAGACTCACAGACCCAGCCCTTATAAACAGGTCACAGGGCTTCATGTAATAGGTACATTCTGGTTCCACAGAGGAAGAGAAGGAGCTGCTGTGGAGCTAGAGGCGGACCCATGAATGAGGCTCTGTATGTCCAGCACCAAGCCATGGGCTCCCCAGGAGCTGCCCACAGCTTGCCTTGGAGTTGGAGCTAAACTCTGGTGCCACAGAGAAAGAAACTGTAGGGGGAGAGGAAGTACAGGCCTCAGGGTAGCCGGTGCCTCAGGGACATCTTGGGACCAGGTTTCCCTCCCCACAGAGATGACCAAAACACATCACATGCTGCCCTGAACTGCACTTTTTATAGCAGATGAGGGAGTGGTAGCCAGAATGTTTTACACTGGTTTTGGAGTTTGAGTGGTTTCAAACTTGGCTCAGCCTGACTTTTGCTCAGCCCTAGAATCCTTGGGTATCTACTTATACAGCACCTACAGGACCTGGGGTGCTGATCAACATGACATATGACCCTGGGTTCTCACTGCCTACAGTCCTAGGATCAAGTGAAACTGCCTAGGATCCAGGGATACACTGGGTCATGCTCCCTACACTCTCTACCATATGGCCTCCAAGTGTCCCTCTCTAGAAGGGCACTGGCAGCAGACAGCTAGACAGTTGTAGAATGTTGCAGTCTCCTAGGAAGATGCCCAACCTGCTCAACTTCTGCTTCAGTTTGGACTGCTCTGTTTAGCTCGCTATAAAAACAATACAAAGACCCTTGATTCCAGATGAGAATTCGAGTTTAGTTATTTGGAAATTCTCTTAAGCATTCTGAAGGTCAGAAATTAGGGTTTTAGTGTGCAGAAGAGAAAGTTTCCTAAGCCATGAACTGGTAATTTGGGATTCAGTATTTTTATCTGTTAAAACTCTTTCATCTATATTATCCTGATAAGTTTTGCAGCCCTCAATGTCTACTAACAAAGCCTCTACCCTGTGCCAGCCAACCAGCATTACCATATGTGGTGCAGACCCAGCAACACCATGCCTGAAGGCTCGATACCAGCCCCCACACCTTACCTTGGTTCTAAGAGGCCTTCACATGCACACATATGTATTTTCTTTTTTAGGTCAAAGACTCTGGGGCACAGAAACAGAGTTTTGCCCCAGTCACACAGAAAGTGGCTGGTAAAGGCCAGAGCTAGATTCCTGAACCTTCTTGTTTGCAGGTACAACCCACAGACCAGCCAGGCATAGAAAACACAAGCAAAAGGCTTTTATGCAAACTGCGTAAGGTTTTCTCTGGATGAGCTGATTTCAGAAAGCTTTTTTGCAAGAAGCAGGGATAACAGGGTAACAGGGTGTCGTGGGGTTCAATCTATGATTCTGACAGTTCTGGTTTCAGATCCTTCTTCTCAGTGAACAAAGACTTGGAACCCCCAGGTCCAGACTGCCATCCCTGGTCATCTACCTACCTCCTTGAGCTGCTACACCTTGGATGAGATCTTCAATGCTCTCCTTCCTAGGACCTGTGGTACAGGTCTACCCTGACTCAAGAGGCACATAGTAGGGAGAAGCCCAGCCTCAGAAAGCTTCTCCCTGCTGCCTAAGCAAAATCAGCACCAAGTCTTAAACTTGTATCAAGAAGGGGCCTGGAGATCTGTCACTGTCTTTCTGCTTGCAGAGGGAATGAGGCTTAGAGGTGGCTAGCCAAGGTAGCCTGGTCTTCTCCAAATCATAGTTAGCTAATCTTCAACTATTAGCACATATTAAGCCACTGCCCTAAGGAAAAATGTGTACATAGATCCTACTCTCAGGTCCTGTAATAACTCATCCCTGGTTGACTCTACCTTTGTAAACGGAAAAAAAAAAAAAAAAAAAAAAAAAGAAAGGTCAGAAGTATGGGTGCCCTGGCTTCAAGGCACATCTGATTAAGATGAAGTCTCTAGATGCTTCTAGACTCTTCCGGGCCCCTCCTGGAACCTCCCTCTGGCATCCTGGTGTGAGGCTCAGGGAAGAGGTTCAAGCACCACCTACTTCTACCTTGCTTAGGATCTGGGAGCCTACATGTTAGACTAGTCCTTTCCTGTTTCTACAAATGACTCAAAAGCACCACAAGTATTAATGCTGAGGCTTCAGATATGTTTTAGTGAACAAGTAAATTTACAAACATGAATGTGAATAGTAAGGATTGACCATGTATAATTTTTCTGGGCCTTCAAGACTGACCTGAGGCTGAGCAGAAGGTATAGGCACACTTCTACACTTATCTGTCAAAGCCACAGTGACCTCTACAGACACTCCTGTCCAACCATCTTCTAACATCTCTCTTCCCATCAGGAGCCCTGCTTTCCTGAGGCCACCTACCTCCGCCCAGGCAGACTGCTCTCCGTCTGGCTGGTCCCCCCAACCTGCTGCATCTTGGACCTCTCGATGTGTTCCACATAGGTCTGAATCATCTGCCAAGAAGAGTTTCTTGTTAGTGTGGCCAGCCAAATCCCTCCACTGTGATCCACATGTGCCATGCTCAGAGGGAAATAGACAAGCTCCAGGCACCATCATGGGAAATCTCACCAGCATGAGGTGGACAGCCGACTAGATAAAGAAGGTGCTACCAAGGGCAACCAAAGGTCAGTAGCAAATGGCAAGTGTTGGACATGACTGCCTTTGTCCTCTGGTGCCTACCTCTGTGTGCCGCTGGTGCAGGGCGTTGTATTCCTTCTTCATCTCTGATTCCCGTTCCTCCAACCGGGAGACTGCAAAACATAATCATTGTGGGTTAGCTGAACAGCACCCTCTGAGTGGCTTGTACCTTTCCCCCGGGGGCTGTAAACAAGACCCTAGCCTAAGACCTCATGCTCCGAGCAGTCACTACCATGTAGAGTGCTAGGTGGCATACAGTCTGTGTGTACACGTGAAGATGCTCAGTTCTGATGAAGAAAAACCAGGACTCAGGATGTAGTCCCATGATAATATGTCCAGGTCAGCCAAGATCTTCTGTGACTTAGGTGAAACTCCCTGCATGTGGCAAATATAGAAAAGTGAATGTGGGCTGGGTATGTGACTCAATGATAGGATGAATACTTGCTTAGCATGTACAAGGCCCTAGATTCCATCTCCAACAATGAAAACAAAACAGGAAGCTTATAAAAAGACACAGAATTTGACGTAACCTCTGAGACATACAAGAAGTGACAGAACATGGCAAATGTGTAACAGAATCAACAGGAGCAGCCCTTAAACCTGCAGAAGACTGAGAAAATCAAGTGATGCTTGTGCCTAATCCAGGTTAACAACCAGGCTTCCCAAAACTAGAGGCCAATGTTGACACCCAGAATAGTCCCCTCTGGCCACATATGCCTGCTAAGCAGCACAACTACCCAATAGGATAACTACCAGCAGTCACCAGGTAATCTGTCCCTCTGTCTCACCACCAGCCTTGGATGCCTTTCTCTGCAGCTCTCAGTTTGACCCTCTGTCCTTGTAAATACCACAAAGTATGGAGGCTACTACCAGTCTGCTGGTCACTTATCAGTGCTCAATCTTGTCAGCAGGCTGTCAGCCTAGTGTAGTGGCCTCTAAGTCTTGGTCTGGGGTAGAAACAGGCCCAACATATCAAATCAATTTTCCCCCCAATCTGATTATAAGTGCCTGCCACCCAAAGTAACCAGCTAAAGCAATAAAATGGATTTTAATTACAGAAACCTCTCATCACAGAAAACTGAGATTAAAAATGTAATTATAACATGGATATTTGAATACAGTTTTTTTTGGTCTTTCTGTCTTTTTGAGAGAGTCTCCCTATGCAGTTCAGGCTGGCCTTGTGCTCACTTTGTAGCCCAGGCTGGTCTTGAACTCACAACAATCCTCCTCCTTCAGCCTCCCAAGTGCTGGGATTACAGGCGTGCACCACCACACCTGGCACTTGAATATAGTTTTTAAAAATTAAAATACATACATTTTTTCCTTTTATGGGGGGGGTCTTTTTGAGACAGGGTTTTCCTATGTAGTTCAGACTAGTCTTGAACTCACTTTGTAGCCCAGGCTGGCCTTGAACTTGCAGTTATCCTTTTGCCTCAGCCTCCTGAATGCTGGGATTACAGCCATGTGCCACCATGCCCAGCTTAAAATGCTTATTCTTATATAGTAATGATTCTAAAATAACATCTTGGCTGGGGATATAGCTCAGCAGCATAAGCACCCGCCTGGCAAGTGTAAGGTCCTAAGTTTGATTCCTGGTACTCCCAAAAAATAAATAAAATAAAATAAAATAACATCTTGTCTACTTGCCTGGTGGAGTCAGGGTTTTCCTATGAACATCTTTGACCAAACATGAACCTCTCCTAGAACTGTCGCTCTCTATAGCGGTGGCTCCATCTACGGACCTGACCACAAAGACCAGTCACTCCTCAACCAGGTCAGAATATGAGGACCCCATGGCAATGAGAGCTTTGTTCTACAGGACCATGGGAATACCTATAGGATCATGGATTTGTTATTTTTTTAAGTCAGATTATACCAGTATATAAAAGTGCCATGTGATCAAAGCAGTCTTATTTTCCTTATTTCCACAAAGGATTTGAGCTTCTTATAGAAATACATTGTAGTGTGAAAAGATAAAATAAGAAATGGTGAAAAGAAACTAAGGCCATCCTTGGCTTCCTCTGATCTCTTTTTATCAAAGGCTCGTGTATCCTTCTCGACTGGACTGGTCTAGAACAACATACATTCAATGGTGATTCATCTCTCCTGCCAGCCACTTACTCTGATCTGCATAGTTCTTGGCCTTCAGTTCCAGCTGGCGTGTCTGAAACTCATAGTGTTCCACCTGGATTTGGAGCTCTTTCTTCTCTTGTTCCAAGGCATCTTCAAACTCAATGAATTTCTATGCATGGAAGAGAAAAAGAGCAGGTGTCATGAGTAGGAGCTGGCTGGGTGATGGCAGGCCTTCATGTGAAGGGCCATGGGCTTCAAAGACCAAGAGGTTTGTCTGGGTTACTTTTCTCTCATTGCTGAGACAAAATATCTGATGCCCAAAATTAAGGAAGGAAAGGGTTATTTAGCTCCCAGTTTGTGGTGGGTCCAGTCCATACTTCGCTGGCTCCAAGGCAGAGAGGAACATGGCTGAGGGTAACCGTTTACGGCCAAAGAAAACAGCACAAGTAACAAGCAAAAAGGGAGGAGTGACAGCAAGCGGCCTCTTTCCCTCCCTTACACTGTATGCAAACTACCTACCCCAGGGCAGATGTAGCACTCACATCCATAATCCCAGCATTGGACCATGAATCAATCATAAACTCTAGAAGCCCATTCCATGACTGCAGGAGGATTTGGGGGGACATCTGGACAGAAACCATAACAAAGTTAGCTATACCTCTGAGGCAACGAGCTGCCCAGTAGCATGGCCAGAGTGTAGTATCCCTGCTCTAGACCTGGTTACACACCCCTTCATGGTGCCTCCTCTTCAGGCAAACCTCAGCACACATAAGCCCTGAGAGCAGGCAAGAGGAATACTCCAAAACTGAGTAACATGTAACTTTCTCCCCAGTTAAGGTCATTCATCAAGGGCTATGAATTTCAGTCATGCTGCCTTCATGCACCTGTGTGACCTGAGCCATCACATAGGGCCCTGCATGTAGGAAGGCCTGTGCTTGGTTAATGCTCTGCTATTGCCATTCTGAAATTTTCAGTTAATTTAACACAGGGTTCCATAAATGATGCAGCTGGTCCTGTCTGCAATAGAGCAGAGTTACTCCTACAGCTACTCAACCGTGAAACAAGGTGAAGGCTACTTTTCTTTTTTTTTTTTTTTTTTTTTTTCCGGTACCGGGGATCGAACTCAGGGCCTTAGTGCTTAGCAGGCAAGCACTTACACCACTGAGCTATACCTCCAGCCCCTACTTTTCTTGAAGTGCATTTCAGTTATCACTTAGATAAGGATCCACCATTACTGGACTAACAAACCACACCAAGCATCACTTTAGTCCCTGGAAGAGGTGTAGAGACTGATTTAGAGTTGGTATAGTAAGTCACATGGAGAGTTTCTGAGCAAACTAATCAATAAACAAGTAAAAAGAAAGCACTCTGCAAAATGAAAGAAACTGACAGGTCTGAGGAACAGTGGCCTTACAAGCTCCAGTGTAGACTCAGTCACTACAAAGGGACCAGGGCAGGCAGGTAGCACTGAACCACTGATTATACTTCCTATAGTGGTTGGGGCGGGGGTAGAGGTGCAAAACATTGGTTTTACTGAGCAGGAAATGGGAATACAATACATGTCAATAAATTTCATTTGCAGGAAGTAAAAACACCCAGCCAACCTTTTAAGGCATAAAGAGCTTCTCAGAAGACAGGAATGCAAAAATGACTTCAGGCTTGGATCTCTAGAAAAGGAGACTCTTGCAGGCCACAGCTGTGCTTCCTGCAATAAACACACTCTCTTCCCCTGTCTTGCAGCAGCAGTGGGTGCCAGAGGCCCCTCCTGCAGCAGCAGCTTCTACAAGGCTTTTGTGTTAAAACTATGGGCTCCTGCTGAAAGATGACTTGTTCTGTGCCATGAATCAGGTTAGAAAACCCAGTGGAAGGCAGACAGGGAAGAGGTCAAAGCAGGGAGAAAGTCTGCACAGGATCAAGGACATTGCATGTGGCTCAAGTAAAATGAAGGGATAAAAAATCTACAGACAGGAAAATGCAGATTCCTTTTGTTTTTTTGAAGGATTTTACTATGTAGCCCAGGCTGGCCTCAAACTTGCAACTGTCCTGTCTCAGCCTCCTAAGTGCTAGAATTACAGGCACATGCCACCACACCTGGCTCAAAATGCAATTTTAGTGTAGCTATACTAAACTGGAAATAAGTGACTGTGAATTAACTGTGGATGTGATCAATTTGTGAAGAAAAAATGAATGCTACTAATTGCTAAGTGTTTTATTTTATTGTGTTAGGGACTGGATCCAAGCCCTTGCTCTACATCCCTAGTCCAAATATATTTTTAATTGGATAATTTTAAGTCCTATTACTTAAAAAAAATTACGTAAGCCAGATGTGGTGGCACACACCTGTAATCCCAGCACTCTGGGAAGCTGAGGCAGAAGGGTTGAAAATTTAAGCCCAGCCTGTGCAATTCAGTAAAACCCCATCTCAAAACAAAAAATTAAAAAAGAGCTGGGATGTATAAAGGCCCTGTGTTTAATCACATACACATATTTTAGAAAAATCAAATGAGGGTGCTAAGTAAAAAGAGGATTATTATTTAATAACCATGATCTTACTATTTAGAGTCATTAAAAATTGTGACACTGACACGCTTCCAAATTGCTGTGTGAGTATATGTATGTAAGTGGGATGTGTGTGTGTGTAGGATGCATGTGTGGGAGCATGTGGCAGGCAGGCATGTAACCAACCATCCTGCTTACTCATTCATCATGACGCACCTTTCTACATCAGTGACATGCTTTACTGTTCCTACTTCTCACAGGTGCACATCTTCTGTATGTCTGTCACCTTCTAGAGCTTTTGGGTTGCTCTAAAATGCCATTATTATAGCAGGGCCCTATGTACCTAAGACTTTGTTCATCTGCCTGCTAGCTTCTGCTGCCTTTAGCTGTTGCCATGTACTACTAAGGTTCTTCAGGGTCCCAACTTGGGCTCCCTCAGTAAGGTGCATCACTCTTTCCCAGAATCCTTGCCATTTCTGTATAGCTGAACAATGTCTCTGCCAGTCTGATAGGTGGAAGATTACATGGGTAACTGTTTACAATTTCAATTCCTTCATTACTAGTGATACCAAACACTTTTTCATATATACTACGTCTTTGGTAATCAATCATTCTGTTCATATATTCCTTATTGAGGACTAATTAAGAACTTGTCTTACGCTGGCCAAGTATTTTTCTCAAGGTAGACCTTGTATGTTAAAGCAGTTTCAGTTCTGTTTACTTAATAATTGATTCTTTCAGACTAGAAGTATAGCTCAGTAGTAGAGTGTTTGCCTAGCATGCATACAGCTCTGGGTTCAACTTCCAGCACCAAAACCCAAAAATCAAACAGGCTGGGCATGGTGGCACATGCCTGTAATCCCAGCATTTGGGATGCTGAGGCAGGAAGATTGCTGCAAGTTCAAGGCCAGCCTGAACTACTTAATGAAACCCTCTCTCTCTCTCTCTCTCTCTCTCTCTCTCTCTCTCTCTCTCTCTCTCTTAAATAATACTTAGGGTATTTATTTATATTTATTTGTTTGTTTATTTATTTATTGCAGCACTGGGGATCGAAATCAGGACTTTGTGCTTGCCAAGCAGGCGCTTATTCCACTGAACTATATCCCCAGGCCCCCGATCTCAAAAAGACAAATACCAAACCCCCAAAAACAAACTTCAAAGCTCTAACATATTGTCCTTTTCTTGTGCTAAATTTTACATTTCAGTGTTCTTCTGAAGTAGACCAACATAAGTTTTTAGGGTTCTGATTGTGGTACTGGGGACTGATCTCAGGGCCTTCACAATGAACTTGAGATCTTCTTGTCTCAGCCTCCTGGTGTACTGGGATCATAGGAGTGTGCCATATACCTAAGACAGGTTTTTCTGATAAAGTTAATTTATTAAAATATACATAATAAAAATATATACATAACTAATTATCATTTTATTGTATTCTTTTCCAAGAACTGCCTCATTTATGTTTTATTTTTCTGTTTGGGGGTTGGAGTTTAAGCATGACACTGCACACATACCAGGCAAACACTCTACACTGAGCTATATGCCCAGCATTCAAAGAAAGGTTTTTTGGGCACTATAGTCACAATATCTTTCAGAACCTAATGGATGTCTTCCCTTTCAAATCCTCCTTTTCAATATCACCTTGATTATTCCAGACAGACTTGGGAAACACCCTGAATTGCTCACAGAAGGACCATGAAACTGGACAAAAAAAGTGTACATACTGCACAATTTTATCCATATGAAGTTCTAGAACATGCAAATTAACCCTCAGTGGCAGAAAGCAGATCAGTGGTCACTTGGGGATGGGGGAGGCAAAGAGGTAGAAGATGAAATTACAAAAGAGAACTCCAGGGTGGAGGGCACCTTCTCTGCCCTCACAGTGGGAAAAGGCTTCAGGATTTTACATCAAACTGTACACTAAACATGTGTTTAGTACAGTATATGTCAGTGATACCTCATTAAAATTATCAATCCCCCCAAAAAGAAAGAACAAAAGAAAATGCAGTCCAGGCTGAAGGAGTCAATCCTGTGCCCATCAGCACAGATTATTTCTAAGTGCCAGGGATTTCCCAGCAGACTTCTTTTCAGCCCTGTGAGAATTTCGTCACCTTCCTGCTGTTTCCTAGATAGCTGGCACCTCCTTTCCCATCTCATATTATTCTTTTCTGCTTGGTTTCCTATATCAGAAACCCATTGCTTTGGGATCTTCTCTTTTTCTGGAACACATTCAGTGAAAAAACTCCAAACCTACCATTTAAGCATATCCTTTCTTGCCTAATGCTAACTTAGAAATTCATCACTGGCCCTTATATGAAGTCCACTGATGCACTGCCTAGTACTGTCACCCTAGCTTCACGCAGCTGTTTCAACACAAATTAATTAAAAGGGAAAACAAGGCAGAATGTTTGCCTTATGTACATAAGGTCCTGGGTTCTATCCCCAACACTGAGGGGAAAAAATAAAGAAAAACAACTGAAAACCCAGTTCTTCAGTTCCACAAGTCATACCTGCACATACTTAAAGGTTCCCAGTGGCCAGTGACTACTGAATTGAACAAGACAAAATAGGAAATGTCCATCACCACAGAAAGTAGGCTGGACACAAGAACTTCTCCAAAGAGATCCTTAACCTTCAGGAAGTGAAATATCAGTGCAGTGAGATGTGCAGAGGCAGGAATGTGGACAGCTTCTCTGTGTGTGCAGCAAGGAACAAGGGAACAGCCCTGGGGCTAGCCTAACCAGATGAATGGTCCCTTTGTAGCTTAACTTGGGGAAGCTGGCATGAGGAAGTACACCCAGGGAATAATGAGGGCTTTCCACACTCTCTTCAGGATACAGTCACGTTAGGGAGTCTCAGCGCAGGAACGGGCTGGCTAAAGGCCCTGACGGGGTCTAGACAGTGGGATCAGCATACATGGGAGAGGAAGTGAAGATCAGGTCTCTTCCCATCCTAAGAGCACATGGAAACTTGATGGAAAGGACACATCCTATGTCTTGTACATTGTCAGGATGTCATAGGCTCAGTGAGCAGCTGTGGGTCTTCCTGTGGAGGAGAAATTTTTTTTTATTTTTTGTCTTTTTGAGGCAGGGTCTCGCTATGCAGTTCGGGCTGGCCTTGAGCTCACTTTGTAGCCCAGGCTGGTCGTTTTTTTTTTTTTTTTTTTCCAGGCTGGTCTTGAACTTGGAACGATCCTCCTGCCTCAGCCTCCCAAATGCTGGGATTACAGGCATGCGCCACCATGCCCGGCAGGAGGAGAAATCTTATCACCAGGTTACACAAATGCCAGATTGGAGTACATCCTGCAGAAAGACTTGACCTCAGCTGTCACAATGCAAGGTCAAGAACAGTACAGAATGAGGACCCATTCCAGAATATTGGAGACTATAGGGACATACAGGATCCCTGAGGTCTTAGCAGAGTAAGAAAAGCAACATAGAAAGACTCATATTTAGGAATCCAAGTGAAGAGTACTATTTAAGCAACTTTTCTGTATATTATTTTTCTGTATATTATTTTAAAAAAGAAAATTTGGAGGGATAGCTCAGTGGTAGAGTATGTGATTAAAGGTGCAAAGAGAACCCTGGGCTCTATCCCAGCACTGCAAACAAACACCACCCCATACACAAAAAACTCAGTTTTTTGAGGGGTGGCACAAGTACCAGAACTCAAACTCAGGATCTCATGCTTGCCAGGCAGGCGTTACACCAGTGAACTAAATCTCTGGTCCCAAAACTCATAGTTTTTAAAAACTTAAAAAAAAAAAGATATTTAATTTAGAAATCCTGATGTGGAAGAACTGACTTTCCTCAGTTCTCAGCTTCACCATCCATCTGGGCTGCAGCTGGTCTCCCCCATAGTCTTTCTGGCTGGAAAGCACCTCCTTCTGCTCATGATGTCTGAACTTATTTACTTCCATTTTTAATAGTGACTGTTTAAGGCTAGGGATATAGCTCATTGCATGTACAAGGTCCTGTGTTCCATTCCCAGCACTGGGAGAAAAATGCTAGTGACTGGTACTGCTATACTGAAACAACTTTTGGAGCCAAGGAGGAAAGGCAGCTCTGGCTACATCTTAACAACTTCATCTAGAAAAAATTAATGTTTAAAAACTGCTGATTAGGAGGTGAAGGTGTAGGTCAGTGGTAGAATGCCTGGCTAGCACAGACAAGGCCCTGGGTTCCTTCCCTAGTATGCCAGGAAAACAAACAACAAACAACCTGCTCTTCATATTACAAGGCAGCAGAAGAAACTTTAGGTTCTGAGCAGTGGTGAACTTACTATTTGTATTTTTTTTTGTTTGTTTTTTGTCTTTTTGAGACAGAGTCTTGCTATGCAGTTCAGGATGGCCTTGAGCTCACTTTGTAGTCCAGGATGGTCTTGAACTCACAACAATCCTTCTGCCTCAGCCTCCCAAGTGCTAGGATTACAGGCATGCACCACCACGCCCGGCTTACTATTTATAATACAGGATACAAAAGCAAAAACTTCTGATCCAGTGATTAATTCATTTATGAAAGATCACTTCTACAGAGTAGGATTACAGTATTTAGGTAGTTTCTTTTTGCTTCCAGTTTAACCTTGTTCAAATATTCTTCTATAGTTACATTTGTCCAATCTGGAAAAAAATAAGTCTTGGATCAAACTCTCCTCCATTTGGATGCTTTCCTTAAGTAGCATCAAATGCTGAATCATCAGCAAATATCCACATACACATCCTGGGGACAGAATACCTACCTACGCTGCTTGAGATAAGCTGAGGGATGCTACTAGGGGCTTCTTTGGGGTTTAGGAGATTGTAAGGTAAATAATGACCACTGCTACTTGTCATCTCTCAAACACTATTTTTCTTCTTTTAAGCTATGTACTGATTACTACAAGGAAAGGGGCTCTGCTGCCTAAACAAGCACAACACATGCAGCCACTCGGCCACCCTGGAGCCCACACGCGGTCCCAGCACTGCCAGCCAGCTGCCCCTTTCCAATCCTCTTCTCTTCCAGTGGGAAAGAACAGAGGGATTTAAAGCACTTTATATCAAAACGTGCTCAATCAGAAACTACTGAACCTACAGGCAGTGATGCCCAGGGCTTGTCATTTTAGTCTACTCTGATTCCACCAGGGATTCTGCCCTGGTAGCCAAATCTACCTTGCCCCCATTTTCCAGGCAACCAACTGCCAACTATGGTTCTTGGCACTTGAGATGGAACTGATCTGCCTCGTCTGGCAACCCATTCACTTCACAAATGTAGTCACTGTGACCTAGAGCTGGGGAAAGATGAGTACAGCTCCTCAAGACAGGACTAGTGTTCAAACGGGTGCCTGCGGATTCCAGTCCCAGAGTACCAGCCATCCAGTTTCATACCCCAGGAATCTCTCTCACTGTGGTTATTACTGGGCACAGGATAAAGAGAAGATAGAGATTTTCCTCTATTCAAGGCTAAAAACAAAAACAAATGATAATAGCTCTGCAGATTCTGCCTGCTCAGAAGGCTGCGGGCGGCTCAAGTTACCCATGTCTGACTAAGCCTAATCAAGCAGAATGGCTGGGCCTTTCTGACAGCTCAACCCAGCTGCTCTGCACCACCACATGCCTGCAGCCTGTGATGTCCACATGCATCACACACATCTGTGATGATAAGTCTCTGCCTAGAAAAAGAAGCTACTCTACAGTGCTTCCACAAAACTGAAAGTGAAATATCCACTGGATTCCATAGTGGAGTTAGAATGGCCAATATTTGCAGTATTTAGCCCCTTTCTTTAGTTATAACAATACCTGAGGTCTTTCCAAGGGTATACTATTAGCACTTAACCTCAGCTTTTACTGATCAGCCCAATATGTTTCTTTACCCTGTTCACAAAGCTCTCTGGACTCCTCTCAAGAGCTGGGGCAATGGTGGGTCTTGACACTGCAACAATCTTTGTTTGTTTGGTTTGGTTTTTTTGAGACAGAACTTGAAGTGATCCTTCTGCCTCAGCCTCCCGAGTGCTGGGATTACAGGCATGTGCCACCATGCCCGGCTACAATCTTCTGCAAACCACAATACACCATGACCACTCCTAGTCCAGCCTGAAGTAAGTAGGAGGGCAGAGAATGCATTGGCGCTGTACAGAGCAAGATACTTAATGGAGGTAGAACTGTGAGGTTACAACTCAGCCTTAAAGCTGCCCATCTTGATTTTCTCCTTTCAGTTCCTGCTTATCTATTATAAAGACCACATGCATACATGCAAAGGAAAAGAAATCCACATGAAACCTCTCTCAGGCATTATAAGGCCCCAAGAGGCCTCAGAGAGTAAGTGGTCAGAGCAGCAGAGGGTGGTACCCAGAACACGGCAAAGGCAGTCACA
This sequence comes from Dinomys branickii, assembly GCA_004027595.1. Taxonomy (NCBI): domain Eukaryota; kingdom Metazoa; phylum Chordata; class Mammalia; order Rodentia; family Dinomyidae; genus Dinomys; species Dinomys branickii. The sequence continues at coordinate 75,989 of PVLD010001445.1, forward strand.
GCTGCATGACTGGCCAATAGGAGCTCCAGCACTTGACTTCTGGGAAACACGCCCTAACTCCTTGCAGCAGCCTGACCAGGAGGGAAGTGCCCGAGCCAGGCAGAAAGGTCTGCTCTGCATCCTGGCTTGGTGCTTTTGGGGTATATGCTCTGGGTCCAACCCTTCCATACCTCAGACCCAGTTTCCTCTCCACTGAAATGCCTCTAGTCTAAAGTCTCAAATTCTGGGAGCTCCTGTGCCTCTTTACGTTGAGAGCATGGAGCCTGTTTGGTGGGGTCTAAGCCCACCGAACCTGCAGCAGCGACGCTCAGGGCTTACCATCCAATACTGCACAGACTCCATCAAGGCTTCTGCCCTAAAGGTCAGGTTCACCTCGCCCCAATTCTCAGATAACTCAATAGACCCAGCCTCCTCACAGGCGCAAGAGCCAAAAGCAAACCACAGTAAGTAGGAATGATTCAAGATAAAATACACTTTCAACCAGAGGAGAGCACCGACTACAGTAGTTTAAGAAAGAGCCAAATACCAAAACAATTTTTAATTTCAATACCAAAGACTCTAAGCTTGTGTTCAGGACAACTTCACTGAAAAGGAATTTAACCTCATTTAAGAAGATGCTTCCTATCATAAAGAAGAGCATCGCTCACTGACAGAAAAACGTAATTTCGGGGCTTGGGGCTCATGTAGGGCAACTCGCTCTCTGACCTACAGAATATCAAACTTCGAGAGGGCAGGCGCAAGACCAAGGTCCCGGACGCGCGGGGAGGGGGCAGCCCCGGGTCTGTTCCCCCACCCAGGCCCGCGCACCTCCTCCGCCTGCTTGCGCAGAGCCTTCTCGCGCTCGTACTGCGTGAGCAGCTGTTCGTTGTCCTCGCGCAGCAGCTCCAGCTCCACCTCGTGCTCCTGGTTCTCGCTCAGCACCGAGTCCAGGTTCTCCAGCACGTTCACCACCAGGGGCATGAGCTCCTTAACCACCTCCTCATCGTAGCAGTGGATGAGACGCTCGAACTCGCGGTAGATAGAGCCCGCCAGGCCCGACACGCGCTCCGACATCACCGAGCCCGAGCAATAGTCATCCTGATACACCACCACCCCACCGCTCTCGTCCATCTGGATCTCCATCATCGCGGCGGCCACCGCGGCCGCCAGCGCGGCTCGCTCCGGCTGCCCGGGTTCGCAGGATGCTGTCGCCTCAGGCCTGCCGGCGTCACCTCAGGCCGCAGCTACACCTGCCGCCGTAGAAGCTGGCCCGGCCGCACCCGTCACTCGCTCGCCGGAAGTCGCGCCAGCCAGGCGAAGGGGATTGAGCCGCATCGCGCCCCGCCCTGCGCGGTGATGTCAGAGGAAGCGGGGCAGCTACGCTTCCGGTCGCGTTCTCCCAGCCTGGGTTGTCACCGCGCCGTAGTTCCTAAGGTGGATACGGGGATGTTTCACTGGGATTGCCTGGGTGCGTGACCAGCGTGGTCTCCAGCGCGCTTCTCCACCGCATTTTGTCGCTTTCACCCTGTCCGTTTTTTTTTTTTCCAGCGCTGTGTAATTTATTCAAGTTGCCCACAGGGCTACACTTCAGTGTTCCTGGCCCCTGGCCCCCACACTTGGCCCGTTTTGCGTGTTTGCTACGTGATCTTGGCTTATATGATACCCAAGCAGCTCTGTATTGCTTCGCGCAGGTACTTTCTGATTCTGTAATAGGCTTCGTTGGTTAAGACTTCTGTCAGTAATTTGTGGCCCAAATGTACAAGTTGCTTTTTCGCCAGGGAAACTGTGAACCCTGAACTATTTGGGGGCCTCGCAGCCATTGTGAATTGCCATGGAACCCCATTACTGAATGATGGCAACAGAAGTGGTTTCTTACCCCTGCTTGTCCCCATTTGAAACGTTTCTAGGTTGGTTCAGGTCCTCATCGTATTCTAACCCATGAAGCCTCTTGTAGCTGACACCCCAACCGTTATTCACATTTTCCTCCTGGTATTTAATTTGCTGTGTAAAGATGTTCACTCATGCCACTGAAGTCACTAGACTTAATGTCAGTTTGAAGTTGCCTGGTCCCAAGAGACTTAATCCAGTCATTTCTGAGTCTGCAAAGCAAGGTACCTACACTTACCAACCTATTGGGAAAGTGACTTTAAGGTGGGAAGGGATATGGACCATCTCTATAAAATAGTAGTTGGAATCAATGGTACCTACAATTGGTTTTATGTTGTCAAAATTATGAAGCAGGGCAAAAGCAAGAATATAATTCCTAGTGAATAAGTTATTGAGTAGGCTTGTATTTCTTAAGATGTTTTGGTTCTGTTTTAGGCCTTTTCCAGAACTCTAACCCTTGAAAACTCCGCAATGGCACACAATAACGTGGCAGCCTACCAGAGGGAGTGGCCAACAGACTGAGGCATGAACTTTTTAAAATTATAAACATGGCAATGTTGTATAATTATTGGTGTTTATTGAATGGCATAACTGGTTTACTTCTCAAAGTTGAGCGAAGCTTTCAGGGTTGGAATACTTTTTCATGAGAAGATCTTAAAATGCTTTAATTTCTAAGTGTCTGCCCTAATGCCTGCTTAAGTCACAGGGGTAATGCCTCTCATTTCTTCCCAAATTAAATTTCAGACAGCACTTATTCATGGTCACATGTAAAACAGGAACATTTCACTAATACTCTCCAAGAATGCCAAAGATCAAGGAAATGAAAGTTCAGAAAGAATGAACCAGACATCTGGCTAGGTGCACGCTTGCAAGGTCTCACTCCCTAAGGTGTATCACAAAGACAACAGACCAAGTAATGCCACATCAAAAGGCCAGTGCATTTTTGAACTAAGCCCTAGACTTCATTTATCTATATTTTATATTCCCATATTATGTTTTGCTCGAGCATAGTGATTTTTACTTTTGTTTCTTCTAAGGCCTCTTAAAATACTATATTTTATATTCCCATATTATCTTAGGCCCTAGACTTCAAGTAGCAATTACCTCACTTTTAACACAGGCACAGCCTTAGGGGCCCAAGTACTGATTTCCAATACTATGTGAGATTTCAGTTTACATAGGGCTTGAGCAGCTGCTACTAATAGGTAATGTATCTTCAATGCCTAACCTAGGTCTTGGAACTTACTCTACACATTCAATCATATGGCAAAGAACAATGATGGTGTTTCAGGTAACCCATGTTGGCTTTCTTTGTCAAGTCTTGGTTTTCACTGAAGCCCCAATCCAATAGGCAGGACAAAGTGGATCCTCCTCCAGGGAGGCTCTTCAGGCAGGCAACTGCAGTTTCATCTCCCTGAACCCATATAAGTGCTTATAAAGATTATTAAGTCTGATTTTAGGATGTATGAAAAGAGCCAGTACATAGAGGAAAGACATCCAACCTGTGCTTTCTCTTGTCATTTCAACCACTCAATTCTTGCGGCGAATAAATTTGATATACATTCTTATAAAAATTAACAAAAATATGCATTTTTTTAGTCATCCTATAGTTAAATAATTGGACTGATAAGTGGTTACAGACCTACAGTTCTTTAGGACAAGTGGTGTGAGAAAAAAAAACTATTACATTGAACTTACAGAACACTAAGTTACTAATAATTTTTGGCATACTCCTTATTCTGCCCAAAGTTTTGAGAAAAGTGATTTGCATCTTCTAGATAAATGGGATGGCAGGATCAGGACAAGGGATCCTTCACCAATGAAAAGCTGTAAGGGAAGTTGCAGAGTTCAGGCATTCTGTCTGTAAAATCAACCACTGAGAAGAGCATATACATACAAAACAGACAAGTATTGAGTTCATAGTTACTAAATTTAATTCAACTGTTATACCCAATTCTGCCTTGCAAAAATAAAAAAGGTTCCTATCAAAATTACATTGTGATGTGTGGACAGATTTCTTGCTTTCATACAGCTCTAGAAAAATGTTGGCACCAAATGCACTTAAAGGTTTTAAGGCTTAATAAAAATACAGAGATTAGTAATTTCTCAATGCAGCTTGGAGGTTGAGAACAGGATACATCTTTGATGCAGAGAGCATATTCCTAATCCAGGTGACAATACACCGCTGGCCTCACCTGGGCAGGGCCACCTTTGCTCCTGGCACTGAGTGCACTGCCCAGGTCCTAAGCTTAGAGGAGGATAAGGCAAGGTGAACACAGGAGCAAGGCAAGGCGCCCTGCTGCCCAGAGGCCACTGGTATAAGTTGCATTTTCCCATTTCCACCCAGAAATCCCTGGCAGTGGGTAGAAAAAGGAGCCTCCCTTGCAATGGGCTGACAACAGGGGCCAGTACACTAATGGCACATTTCTTCTTGGTAATCAAACTTGGAATTCAGACATTTTCTTGTTAGGAAAATATATTCACAAATGATGTATATTTTTACTGCTAGAATACTTCTTTATAAGTTAAACAAGTTAGTGTGTTTGTGCTTAAAAAGCTGACCATCATTTAAGACTTTCTTTTCAATGGGAAAGCACTAATGCCTTCATTCCAAATGATGTTCTCATAAATGACTTTGAACCACAACCCATTTGAGTTCTTATGACATCACATGTAATTCGTGTCTCTTGGCTCTAAAGTCTGCTGGGCAACTGAAGGGGGAAACTCTTTGGTTGACATAGCCATATACAAAGACCCTCAATGTGCCAGGAATAGGAAGTAGAGCTTTATATAGCTGCTGCAGGCACTTAAAAACAGCTAGGCCAATATGTGACTGTACAGAGCTGTGCCTTTTCCAAAGTTTAATAATGATGAGGTTTCTAACACCTGTTGTGAACTTTATAGGCACTCAGAGCAGTAGCTACACTATCTGATCCTCTCCTGTCATCTTAGAGCTGGGAACTGAGGCTGCAGGCCTTCCAGGGTTACCTCTGCCTGACAATGAAGCAACGTGACTTGTGCTAGTTCTGTATCTTCACAAGTGAATGACAGCTGTGACTCTGCTGCCAAACTATCCTTGTTTTTTTTTTTTTTTCCCCCGGTACCAGGGATCGAACTCAGGACCTTGCGCTTGCCAGGCAAGCACTTATGCCACTGAGCTATACCCCCAGCCCCATCTGCTGCCAAACTAAACACCCTGGTGAAGGAGCAATGTTTGTAAATATGGCCTCGAGATTCTGCAAAGCTTTTTAAAAGTGGCTCAAGCAGCTCTTCCTCTTTGGTGTCCCTAAGCAAGGGACTTTTTTCTTGAAGGTGTCAGAAATGTAGTTCATAGGCATTTATGTGATGCTGATTCATAAAAAACAGCTCTTTCTGATATTATTAAAGAAATCAAGAGCCAAGCATGGTGGCACATGCCTGTAATCCCAGCACTTGGGAGGCTGAGGCAGGAGGATTGCTGCAAGTTCAAGACTACCCTGAGCTACAAAGTGAGCTCAAGTCTGGCCTGAACTGCACAGTGAGACCCTGTCTTAAAAAAAAAACAAAAAACAAAACAAAAAAAACCAACAACAAAAAACAAACCTAAAGACACAGGTTCTCAAGCATATCTTCCTCCAACCAAACACAAGAACAATGTGAGACACAGAAAAAGTCTGAATAATCACCCTGTGCTCAGATGTAACAAGGTAGATTTTAAGCCCTGTAGAGGCCCAGCAGATCTCACATGGAGGAAGAGCTGTGGCTTGGCAAAGAAACTCTACATCATCAATGAGGAAAAAGGCCTAGTCTTAAGGCTGAGGAGAGGAAAACAATGGAACACAAGCAAACCTGCATGTCAGGGACCACAGTAAGTCCCTGTAGAGAAAGGCAAGAAGGTGCATGAAAGCAGGCCAGGGAATTAGATGTAAGAACTGGGCAACTCAGAGGATCAGGGCACGAATACCTTCTGTAGTGAACCATACTAAAGACAATTGCTCAGTTTTGTTTGTTGCTGGGGAAGAACAACCAAGACTGCAGGACAATACAATGGGTATAAAATGAAAAGAGACATTGGGGTTCAACAGTAATCTCAGAAGTGAGAGCCATATTGGTGACAGGTAACTAGCATTAGGACCTAAAGGGGGTGTACAGAGACTCCCACCGCCTTCTTAGTGTTTCTGCTCATGTGTACTTCCTCTGTCCCATAGAAATAAGACAGGTTGTCAGGGTTTTCTTTCAAAAGCTTTTAAGATGCCCAGTCAGCAGAGCACTGATGCAAGGACAGGGAAAATCTGACAAGCCTCTTGTTGCCCTGTACCATCTTCTTGCCCTCACCCATCCCAAAGTTCTGCTCCATCAGCAACAACAAATACGGGTAAGACACCAAGGAAGTCCCACTGTTTCCCAACAGTCAGGAAGGCATGGATCTCAGTGCAGCTCTCAGGAGCACAGGAGAGCACTGAGCAGCCAGCCTCATACACACACAAACCCTCCCACCCCATTCTTTTGGGCTAACGAAGATGATAACATCTGATACCCTATCTCAAGTTTCTGGTCTGGCTATAAGGAGCCTCTCAGTAGAAGGAGATGCTGGATTTGCCTCCGGGTGGGTTCAGGACCTTGTTATGAGAACGAGGCCGAGGCCCAAGCCTGGGCTCATGGTTGTCGACTGTGGGCATGGGCTCCTGCTCCTTGGTGTGGTCCACTTCTTTCAAGCTGCCCTTTGTCCCCAATTCTTCTTGTTGTGAGGTGCTTGTTGCAGCTGTGGGACACAAAGTCAGCACAATGTCCATTAGAGACAGCCACTGTCCTGTCAGGCAAGCTGTGCTAATAGAAATCACGGTCATACAGGAGCTAGCAACAAATTCAGAAGGTGACAAGGAATAGAGAGAAAACAAGGCCAGGGTCTCCATTCTGCACCAAGGCAACTTAGTATGGAGATACTGTTCTGGAATTGGGCAGTTAGGGCTGATTACTACAAACACTGCTCGAAGACAAGCATGGTAGCACATGCCTGTAATCCTAGTACTCTTGGAGTTTGAGGCAGGAGGATCCTAAGTTTGAGCCCAGCTGGAACAACGTGTTAATTTAATGAGACCCTATTTTGAAATTAAACAAAAAGTAAAAGGGCTGGGGATATAGCCCAGTGTGAGGGTAGGTTCAATCCTCAGTACCAAAAGGGGGTAAAGAGCCTTGATTTTGTACAGTTATTTCTATTATTTTCAATACTCCATTCCCATTTTTCCTATTTGAAGTATAAAAAGCAAAACATTTTAGGAAGCGTAGAAAGGAGACTATACCTTATCTGGGGATTTAGCAATGCCAAGGCAAAGTTTCTAGTTACTATTCATCTAGATTTTTTGAGCAAGTGGGAAATATAAACCCATTTCCAGGTATATGTGTCACCAGCTAAAAGAAATGGTGACCCAAACGCAGAGATCAGTGCCTACAGCAGAAAGATTTGAACCTTAGCTTAGACAACTGGCTCCAGACTGAGGCCCAAGCCACTTGCTCTTGAGTAAGACAAAGGCTAGGGCCTTCCCCATGAACAGGCTTCTTGCCTCCTCTCCTCTTTATGCTCTTCTCTCTGGTCTTTGTTCAGCCTGTTCTACCTCTGGGCAAGGAGTTTCTTAGGGGTTCTGGATTCCTGCCCTTCAGGGCAGAGATGGGCTTCTGTTAAGATAATACTTTGGTCTCAGATCTAAACTGATTAGCAATGACTAGAAAAGAAGAAAACCTAAGGTTTTACAATAGCTGTACCCGTCTCCCCCTTAAACCCAAAATCCTCTTAGCATGTACCCAGGCTGGCTCTGGTCATTAGGTTTGGAAGGTGTCAAGAAATACTCCCTTCCATTCTTTGAGGCACACCAACAACTCTTGTGGAGCAAAGCCATTTAGAAGGGCAGCATTTGCTCACCTTTAAGGTCTGATTTTGGGTCTTCCTCACACAATAGAACGTGGTCCTGCAATAAGACAAACCATCATGTCAGTGCCCAATTGAGAATCTTTCTAGTTTCATCCCAACAGGTAACAAAAACCTGGAAATAAAAAGTTTTACAATACTGAGGCTGAACCCAGGGCTTTAGCCATGCTAAACAAGTGCTCTACCACTAAAATACACCTCCAGTCTTTATTTTGGGAAACGGTCTTGCTAAATTGATTTACCCAGCCTGGCCTTAAAATTATAATCTTTCTGCCTCAAGTTCCCAGAGTGTTACTATAGGCATGTACCACCATGCCTAGACAGTAATTTCTTAAATCAGTCATATTTTAAAACACTAATATATTTTTAAGGTTCAACCACATTCATTCCTATCTATCTATCTATCTATCTATCTATCTATCTATCTATCTATCTATCTATCTATCTATCTATCTCACAATGTCATTCCTATAGCCAGGCATGGTGGTACATGCCCGTAATCCTAGCACTCAGGAGGCTGAGGCAAGAGGATCAATGCAAGTTTGAGGCCAGCAATGCATGAAGGTTTGAGTTTCTCTACATCACCAACACTTATTATTTTCCATGAATCCTAGCAGACATGATGACATGGTGTTTCAATGTGGTCTTGATTTGTATTTCCCTAATGACTGCAGAATTTGTGGATCTTTGTGCTTACTGCCATTTGTATAGCTTTTTTTGTATGTATAGATTCTTTGGAGAAATGTCTATTCAACTTCATTGCCCATTTTTGAATTGGATTTTTTTTTTAACCCTAATCAAGTGTGTAACGTGCAAACACTTCTACCCATTGGCTTGTCTTTGTCCCAATAGTATCCTTGTGAGGTAGCAAAGTTTTTAATTTCAATGAAGTCCAATTTATTTATTTTTAATTTTATTCCCTGTTTTTGATGCCCTATTTAAGAAATCATTGCCAAATCTAAGATCATAAAGATCTGTTCCCATATTTTTTCATAAGAATTGTTTTTGGTTTTTGAGACAGGGTCTTGTCATGTAGTTCAGGCTGTCTTTGAACTCATTATATAATGAGTCCAGCCAGGCTGGCCTTGAACTTGTGGAAATCCTCCTGCCTCAGCCTCCCAAGTGCTGGGACTATAGGCATGTACCACCACACAGGACTCATAAGAATTTCATAGTTTTAGTTCTTAAATTGAAGCCTATTAAGTTTCTTTTTTAGTATGGTATATGGTAAAGATTCAACTTTTTTTCCCATGTGCACACTCAGTTTCCCCAAAACCATTTGTTGAACTCTGTTCTTTTCTCATTATATGATCTTAGAATCCTAGTAGGAGAAACGAAACAACACAACTGAGCATAGATATGGTTAAATGCCATGAAATAGGTGGGAATGCCTTAACTATGCAGGTTGTTAGGCCTGAGGGCCTTGTCCTTCCTTGTCAAGGGGAATGCTAACCTTCTTTCCTTTCATACAACACAACTGAATACAGATAGCAAAGTTTGTTCATTTCTTTTTTCATTTTTAATTCTGGGACAGGGTCTCACTAAGTTGCCCAGGTTGGGCCCTGGAAAAGTTCTGTCACCATTCAAACCAATAAAACTTTGGTCTAAGGCTGTGCAGACTCTAGGACTCAAGAAAACCAGGACTGGCATTGGTCAAGGCTCTTAGTCCAGAAAGTTCACAGATTTCATCAGTACTTCCTAAGGCCATGTCCAAAATCACATGGTCAGCAGCCTCTGAGCTGGCACTGTAGGTGAGGAGACTATGCATATCTTATTCCAAGGGCACCTTTATTGAATCAGAGATAACAGCTATGCTTTAGCCAAACACCATAGAGCCACAGAGATTACAAATACAAGGACCTTGACCTTGTGGAGGGAAATACCCAACAAAAGCCATCATCTTGTGCTCACTTCGGCAGCACATATACAAAAGCCATCACCTTAGCCAGGTATGGTGGCACGTACCTATAATTTCAGCCCACAGGCAGCCAAGACTGGAGAATTGAGAGTTCAAGGTCTGCCTGGGACAGAGTAAGATCCTGTTCTTAAAAAAAACAAAAGCAAATAAAAAAGAGTCATTATTTTTCTTTTCCAAAAATAAGGATAGTGAAAACAGCATGAGGGAAAACACTCCTATGCTGTGTGCTCAGTCACCACCCCTTAGGTAACTTGCAGTGGAGTCCGTTGCTGTGGACAAAGATGGCTCTCCCCAAGGGTCCAGTAATCATGAAGTCCAACTACGTTCCTAGGTGATTCAGGGGAAATTCCAAATCCAATGATGAATGACTATACCTGGGAAAAATCAATGTCATCCACTTTTTTTTTCTAGTAAGGAATTACACCTGCCTTGGAGCCTTGGCTCATTTTTTCTCCTTTCATGTCTGCTATCTGAATAGGCCCGTACCTTGGGTTTGTTTGGGTGTGCCAAGGGTAAAGTTGCGGTGACTGGAGAACCAAAAATGTCACTAGCCTTCCCACCAGGTGGGTTCAGACGTTGTCGGGTCTGCATAGGAGTTGATTCATCAAAGATTCCACTTCCTTTCCCTCCTGCAGAAACAATCACAAAATAATGAGCACCAGAACACCCACCTGACCTTCCCTGCCACATTTATCACTGAAAGAACTCTTCTCTGAGTACCCTGGTGCCGGTCTTGAGTTCCAGGCAAACAGAGTAGGATGATCCAACTTTAAAACTTCCCCACAAAGACTTAGGTTCCAGCCAACCCCTCTACCTGGGTTTTGCTGCAACTTTCAGGTCTAGACTTTAGGTGGTCTCTAGAAAGGGGAGGAAATAAAGTAGTGCAATTTCCCTGGACAGTTTCTTTAACCCTTCACAGTTAAGTCTTCATTAAATAAAAAGCTTTTTAGTAATTAGAAGAACTAAATGTTTAATTCACAGAGTTCTGAAGTTAATAACATGCCCTATTCAAAGCAAACCTGTAATCTAGAAAATAACATTAGCCATTCTGACCTTGTTTGGGCTGGAAATTTCACTGACAGCTAAACAAGTGAGCAATTCACAGACATGTAACATCCTTGCTGCTGAGTGAGTTAACAAGCTGTGATGAAAATGTGCATCTCAGATGGAGCTTCATATACAAGAATCTCTGGATGCCTATTTAGGCAAAAAGATGGCTATGGTTATGATATCAACTGACATCTTCATTCAGCAGACACCACACACCTACACAAAGCACTAAGCTAAACACAAGAGAGCACAGTGCTGATGAGCCAAGTTACCATCTACAAGAAAGATGTATCCCACAAGCTAGCAATGTGGGCTACATGTAAGTTACCTGGCCTTATCTCAAATTACAAAATTTAAAAACAAAGGGGGTGGGGGTGTAGCTCAGTGTGAAAGCCCTGGGGTTCAATCCCCAGAACTGGGGGAAAGAAAATTGTGGCAATGGGATTGAACCCAGAGTTTTCACACTAAACTACACTCCTAGGTTTTGTGTTTTTTTTTTAAAAAACATTTTAAACAGTTACTTCTTCAATAACCTTCCTGTTGCCACAGGATGCAGGTACCATGTGACAAAAGTAAAGCATGAGCCAGAGTGCTGTCAACACGTGACTGGAGCTTGCTCTCTTGCTAGGGTCTTAAGTTCCCTACTGCTGGGAGGGGCTTAAAAGTAGATCAGCCTTCTGAAAGGCTTCAGCTTCTAGGGGAATGCACTATGGCTGCAAAGAAGACTGACAGCATATAGGAAGTGCAGGTTCAGACCAAGGAGCCTGCCTTTTTATAGGGACAGAACACTAAGGGACACGTGAGATTCCCTCTGCAAGGAAGTATGTGCCTTTGTGTAACGTCAGAGCAATTGCGAACCTTCTGAACCTCAGGCATAGACCTTCTACCTTCTACGGATCCACATTTCTCACAATGGACACTCTCAGCACGGAAAGCCAACACAGCATGATGCTAAGGACCAGTGGTTTGTGGCTGTCAGTCTCTGCTCAGTCATTAACTGTGTGACCTCAGACAAGTTACTTCACCTTCTGGTGTCCCACCTCAACTTTAAAAAAAGTAACGATAATACCCACTAAGGACTGCCAGTAAGGCTATACTAGCTGTTCAGGTGAAGCAGTCTCACACTATGGCCTGCCAACAAATATCTGGACCATGGTGAAAAAAGGGATCTTACCCCTGGTGTGTTGGTCCGAACAGATCTCAAAAGCTTACACAATATTTTTTTTTCTCTCTTAAGTACTGGAGCACAAACCTAGGGGCATTACCACCAAGCTACATCCCCAGCCATTTTTAAAAATTATTTTGAGACTGGGTCTCTCCCTAACTTACCTAAGCTAGCCTTGAACTTTCAAACCTCCTGCCTCTGACTCCCGAGTGGCTGAGATTACAGGTATGTGCCAGTGAATTAAGCTTACATTTAAAAAAAAAAAAAAAATGTACATTTACCTTTTTTTATTTAAATGTAAAAAACACCCCACAATTTGAACATTTATCAAAGACATTGTAAATAAACAAACAAACAGATTGTGAAATAAAACACAGAAAAGTTCTTAGGAAATAACTACCACAAATCATTACTACGTAAACCCAAGTCAGCACCGGCCCGAGCAGACAGAAGAGTGCTAGCTGTCAGAAACTCCCTGTGTATCCCTCCCTTCTCACCCAAGATCATCAAATTCCTCAATTTTCTGAAAACCATAAACTTACAATTTTACCCCATGTATATCCAGCTTCTCAGGAGGCTGAGGCAAGATAATCACAAATTCTAGTCCAGCCTGGGTAACATAGCAAGATCCTGTCTCAAAATGAAAAATAAAGAGCTGGGATGTAGCTCAGTAGTACAGTGCCCCTGGTTCCATCCACAAAACAAAACAAAATGGAAGCAATCACTGCAAACATTACTCAGTATTTTCCTTGAAAACCTAATTCTGTTTTGAAGAAGAAAACACAACCAATTTGTCCATAACTAAAGCAAAATTCAAGATGTTTCTAGAAACCAAATTTCAAAAAATAAACACTGCACTGGTGGAAACAAGCATGCATACACATTATGGGTACACACTGGGTAAGTTCTTTACAGACTTTTTGCAAGTAACTATCAGTTTTTTGAACTGATGAAACACACTAATCTAGCAATTCCATTTTCAGAAATTTATCCCAGTGGATGTATTCAGGAAATAAATGTAAAGCATGAACTCTGAAGGCAGGAAAACCCACATCCAAAAGCCAGCTCTGCCAATAACTCACCCTGGGGCTCAAGCATACCAGGGAACATTTCCAAGCTTTAGTTTCCACCACTATAAAACAGGTGGTATTAACTACCTCTTAGAGTTGTGGTGAAGACCAAGTGAAGAAACACATTTGAATCACTTATCATAGTTCCTGGCATACATTAAACAAGCATAAATATGAATCATCATGAGCTGAGCAGGAAAACAATTTGTGAAGTTCTAGAAAAGGCAACCAGCAAAGAACACATAGACTCTAATAGAGATGAAATGAGATGCTGGCAATCTCTAATACTTCCACAGATGTCACACACTAAATCACCTGTATTCTTTGCCTTTGTGTGTTTTCTCAATCAGGACTTAACTGGAATGTTGGCAGTAGGGCCAAGTCTTTGTGACTAGGCAGGACCTAGTCCTTTGGTGATAGACACAACTAGCAGTTGGGTGCCTTTCAGGCTTTAGAGAGAATACTTGGCAAGATGGAAAACAAACCCCAAAACCACAAATCACAGCAAGTAAGGGCAGTCAGGACTCCCCAGCTTCCCACTGCAAAACAGAGCACCTGAGAGGCACAAGGGCAAAGTGGTACCATCATGTTTTCCAGGAAACCCAATATACTATGGGGATAGATCTAGAAACAACTCTAAACATGACTCAAATGGGCAGTGCCAAGTGAGTTGGCTTGCACACCTGCAAGTGCCTCAGATTTGAGTCTATCTTACACATACTGATATACTTACATACTATTCAGCTATCACTGATACAAAAGATGTACAGGCCTGACCTTAAACCCTGAATTCAGAACTGGATACAATGAGAATATTATTCACTTAATAAGCACCACTGGTTTCCTTTCTAACAAAAGAAAACACACCACCAAAATAGCAACATTAGCTATTAGCTCCTACCTCCAACAAAGAACCAACAAGAAAACCATCTTTTGAATCTATTTTTTTGTTTTTGTTTTGTTTGAAACAAGGTCTCACTTTGTAGTCCAAGCTGGCCCTGAACTTATGGTGATCCTCCTGCCTCAGCCTTCAAGTATTGGGATTACAGGTGTGTACCATCATGCCTGGTAGATTACTGCTCTTGTGCCTCTACATTGTTTAAGAAATATCTATACTCAAAATTGGTATGAGGAAGCAGTTCTAGCATGTGTGGCTAGACTCCCAGTGTGGCTCTCAAATATTTTAAGGGTAGAACCAACCTTGCTTTCTCCTCATAAATAAGCAGAGAAAAGGTATTTGGTAACTGTCACTGTGTGCATCAGAACAGTCTATCATCCAAGAGAACCTTTCAGAGATTCTCTCCCTCTGCAACTACTAGAAAATGCAGTAAGTATTAAAAAACTATACTGGTGTACACTAGGTTGATTTTGTCTAGTTTCAATTCTACTGAAGTCAGATAAAAAAATAATCTCCATATCTAAGAAAGAGTGCTTGAGCTGAGCACTCTGGGAGGCTAAGGTAGGAAAATCACAAGTTCAAATCGAGCCTAGGCAACTTAACAAGACCATGTCTCAAAAGAAAAAAAAATTTTTGTAAAGGGCTGGGAATGTAGCTCTGTGTGAAGGCCCAAGATGCAACCCCCAGCACTGCAAAACAAACAAAAAACAACAGAAAATGAAAACCAAAATCAAAGACCAACCAAGGGTGTGTGAGCCACCTTCAGTGGAGAAAGTAACAGCAAAAAGGCTTTCTTTTCATTTTAGAAGACCTCTGATGACAAAGGATAACCTATATAAGAAAACATCTGGAAGAATTAATATAAAGAAATAGAACGTATTTTCAAAAGAACAGAAAAGAGAATAGGTAGAGGCCAATGGATCTTGGATTTACAAAAGTTCATACCTGGGGGATTTGTCCTTTTGGGTATATTCTGAGGTTCTTCAGTTGGTCCAAAAATATTAGATGCCATCCTATTAGGCCTGTTTGAAGGAACAGCTTCTTCCAGACTTCCAAAAAGATTGCTAGATTCTCCTCCTGGGGGTTTCATGGCCCTACACACATAGAACAAACATGAGTTACTGATGACTGGCCTAGAAACTTGGCACTATGCAGGATATGGGTATAGCTAAACAGGGCAGAAGTTATTCCCTCAACATCTATGAACAGCTGGGTATGGTGGCACATGCCTTTAATCCCAGTACTCGGGAGGCTGAGGCAGGAAGATTGCTGTAAGTTTGAGGCCGGCCTGAAACTGCAGTGAGACTGTTTCAAAACAAAACAAAAACCTATGGACAAATCACATAGCACAAATATTTAAAGCTAGTATGAATAATCTACTTCATTTACTGCGATTAAGTTTCCCTTGTTAAGTTTTATGTATTTCAGTTATGCAAAAAAAAAAAAAACCCTCTAAAAGTTTGTATGTTTTGAAATTACTCCTATAATCCCTCTTAAGTTTCTCTAATACAGGTAAATTGAGTTACATTCAGTAGAAGTTAACAATTTTATAGTACAAATATTTAGTACTATAAACATATTCAGTAGTTATAAACATTAAGTAGTGTTCAATATTGTAGCTCACAGGGGCTGGGGATATAGCTCAGTGGAATAAGCGCCTGCCTAGCAAGCGCAGGGTCCTGAGTTCGATCCCCAGTACGGCAAAAAAAAAAAAAAAAAGAAATATTGTAGCTTACAGCTGTTCAGTTCAGTGCTTACTATATTCCAGATATTATTCTCAACACCTCATAAGCATGTTATACTCAGAACTTTACTATAACCCTGTAAGGCAGGGATTGTTTTCACAGATGATATGTCTCTAACTATATCTTCTACAGTGATTATATTCTGAAATAATATTTTACATATATTAGGTTAATTAAAACCTATTTAAAATTAACTTCTGTTCTTATTACTTTTTGGGTTAATTTGATTTTTGGAGACAATCTTGCAGAGTCTGTTCCCCAAGTTGGCCTTAAACTTGTAATCCTTCTGCTTCAGCCTCCCAAGTAGCTAGGAACAAGTATGCACCACTGTGCCCACTTTTTAAAATGTGGCTCCTTGAAAATATATACTCCCTCTACTGTGTGGTGTTGGCCTAGACTAGTGGGGGCAAACCTATGGCACTTGTGTGGGCTGTTTCTATCACTGAAAGCTCTAGAAGGTTCACCATCACTGGCCTAGACCACTGAGAGGGCTACCAGTACCAATCTGAGTGAGTCCTGGACATCTACACTGAGCAACTGTCTATGGGTCTGAGGTCTAGTATAAACACCCAAGTGCCCAGATTAGACGATAAAGAACCATTTATTAGGGCCAGGGATGCAGATCAGTGGTAGAACACTTGCCTAGCATGTACAATGCCCTGGGTTGAATTCCCAGGATAGTATGGAAAACAACAACCTGCTAGGATGGCTCACTGTTCATTTTAGACCAGGATACACAGAATGAGTGTCCAGAATGAGTGTCCTCTAAGATACACTGACAGGCACTTGAATTGCTGCCCTGTTCCTATCTGAAAAAGGCCCTGGTAAAAGGAGGAAGAATGCACCTGTTTTTGTTTTTTCTTTTTCTCTTCTTGGTGGTACTAGGGATTGAACCCAGGGCCTTGTGCATGCTAGGCAAGCACTGCACTACCACTGAGCTACATCCTTATTGCTTTTTTAAAAATCCTGAGACAGGGTCTTGCTAAGTTGCTCAGGCTAGCTCAAACATCTGATCGTCCTGCTTTAGCCTTCCAAGTACCTGGGAATACAGGCCAGTGTTACCACCCAGTTAGAAATTTAAAAAACAAAAAACCCAACCAGTATCCAGGCTTAAGTTACAAAGGTCTTTAAGCATAGTCTCCACTCATCTATTTGGAAAAACAGATGGAGATCTGTAATCTTTAGAACTAAGCTGAATTGGGTATCATGACTCATGCTAACATGAGTTGTAATCCTTATCTTACTGATTTATCTGGATTTATCTGGAAGATGGCTGTCTTTCAAACCCACAAGGTCCAGTTGGAGCAGATCAGCACAGGCACACTCTATACTCTCAGCTTCTCCCAAGTCTCCTCTTGCTCACACATCTGAACACCAATCACTATCAACCCTGCACCAGATCCCGTAGGGGGAAGAAAAGATTAATAAGAGCAAGTTCTCTGCCTGAAGCTTCAGGGTTAATAGGAAAGCCAGATCCGTTTGTTGATGGTTTAAATGTTCCATGTGTGCAAAATGACAGAGGCACTGAGTATTTTTTTAACTTTAAGCCCACTTCTGGAAGAGGTGATGCATGAAATGAGCAGTGAGGTCCACAGTCAGCAGTCAGGCACAGGGGGGATGTGCTAGTTACTTGAAATGAAATGTTAATATGGAGATGGTGAAAAAACATATATGGGGATAGTGGACATATATTAAATACACTTAATACTATTTGTTCTGTATGTTATGAATTTTACGAGTAAACAAACATAGAAAAGCAATAGTAGCAAAGATTATGGTGCATAGAGGCCTGGCCACTTGGGAAGGGGCAGTGGCCATCTCCATCACAAAGGCATTGAAGCCAGCACAACAGGTTTCACAGCTTGCAACAGTCAAGCAAGTGGCAAGGCTGCCCCAGCAGGGTCTCACATAAATGGGACCAAGAGTTCAATAGGCCTTTCAATGAAAACAGGGCCACAACAATGGTGTAGTGTGAATTCTGGAAGTTCCAAGCAGCAGTTATCACTATAATGCTAAGGGGGAGGGGTACACAAGCCAGTTGGATACCTGAGAACAAATTCACAATGTGGTGCACATCCCAATTTTTCTTTTTGTAGTAACTCCTCAACATATTTCAGTAAAGACATTCAAAATACACAAGAGAAAGCAAGGGAAAAGTGCCAAGAAGCCCACATGGCCCTCGTGGAGTGTGGTATTGGAGAGGTAAAAGCCTGCAGAACTCTCTTACCTGTAGCCCCTCACACCCATTTAACCAAGGGCTCAAGCATTATAGGCAAGTACTCTATACTGACATACACCCACAGATCTTGCCTTGAAGGACCTGGTCTTCCCTCCAATACCATGTCCCCAGTTTCAGAAAAACTTATGGGGATTGGTTAGGTTTGGGGAGAAACTGCAAAACAGCCCTGGAATAAAATCTCCAGAAGTATCAATTCTACACTTTAAAAACACTTTAGGCTAAGGATGGCTAAAACAATGCATCTACATTTCAAGATTCGTTCGCACAAACAATCCCTTCGAAACCAAACAGATGTGGGGTCAGAGGACAGGAAAAACCTGCAAGGGTAAATCGTACAGGGGCAGCTTGATTCTCTTTAGAGCAAGACCGAGGGTGATTCAGGAGGTCTCAGTCTGGCAAGGAGCTATCCTATCCTGCCCCGAGAGGACCACGGCCAAAACGGCTTCTCACGGGTCCTGGGCGGGTTTCCCTTAACATCCCATCATCCAGTGAAAAAAGACTGCGTTTCACTTTCCGTCATCCACGTCTAGTATCTCTCCAGTATCTTTCCTAAAGGATGACTACTCTTTAGTTCAGAAAGTAAGTCTAACACCACGGCCTCTCACGTGGCATCGACTTAACCACCACTTTGTGGATGGCAGTTCGGGCAGCTCAGACCCAGCGGCCGCGGAAAGTGGATGTCACGCAGAAGGTGCTGAGGCCAAGGGCCAGCTACGGTCACCTGAAACTTCACCCGTTTCACCCCACCCCGTTTAGGGAGGACGTGCCGGAGGCCCAGCAGTCAGTACTCTTAGGGACTAACGTTCGTCCCAGTCAGGAACGCTGGCGGAATCTGCCTTAAATCGGCCACCCTTAAAGATGGTTGGGGCGGGAGCTACGGAGGACCCTGACACGCTGAAAAGCTTCGCCGTGCCCGCCCTGTAACCTCCTGGGAGGCCGGGCCTCCGCCGACGCCCGGGCGCGCTCGCGCTCCGAAAGGACCTGATAATTCCCCGTCCAGCAAGTTTCGGTGGTCTCTGGGCCCCTGCCTGCCATGTGGCTGCAGCCCCGCGCCCATGCACCTGGAACCTGCCCGGCCAGCCTCGTCATCCACGCCCTGGAACATGTCGACCGCCGCCCCAAGCTTCCTCAGCCGCCGGGCGACGGTTCCCGCCCGGCCCCAAGCAGGTATCCTGACTTGCCCACGCCCGTTGGAGAGGGCACGCGCCAATCTCGCCGTCACAGCCTATCGTGGTGCAGGCTCCGCCCCTACCCACCCCCAACGAGAGAAGGCCGGGACAGGTTGGCGTCGCCCTCGGAGCTCACTGGCCACAGCAGACGCCGCTCAAACGCCCGGCGCACGCATAGGTCCGCAAATCCACCCGCCCTCTACCACAGGGCGCGTCTCTTCGTTGCGCGCCCGGGTTAGGACTGAGTGCCCCGTACTCAAGCCAACCGGAGCCGGGCGAGGTTTCCGGGCTGCGGCAGCAGGAGGCGCTTGTGCGCTCTGCGGGGTTCTCAGAAGCAAGGACTCAGGTGATGCTTCCCCCTGGCAGATCCACACCAGCCCACTAGCAGAACTAGCAGAGGCCCGATCCACACCTGCCTAAATGGGGGCTGGCTCATGTAACACGTGGATTGCACCTCTGCTACACCAGGGCACACTCATTAAAAACAAGCACAAGACAATTGTTAAATCAAGTATTAGTATGTATTTATGCACAATAAAAACATTTACAAGTTGAACTGGAAATTTACACAGAAGTTTACCAGCTTTTATTATATTAAATAACCAAAACACCTTTTATTCCCCAAATTGGTAAAGAATAAATAATATAATTTACAATATGGTACAAAAAATAATCAGGAAGGACAGGCATTCTGATTTTTACATACACTGTATATTTATAATCTATAAAACAAATTCACATCTCAAACAAGCCAGAAACCTTAGGATGATATGGCTTAACGATTATTAAAGCAAACAGCACTGAGTTCTGCGGCCCACACCGCAGGCTACAACCAGGAATCCCATCTGACAGTGCAAGGGTGGGGTGGTGTAGTGCTTTCAAGACTGGACTGACCTCATAGGACCGAAGAGTTACTGGGAGACTGGAAGAGCTCTGAAAGCTCAGAAAGGTATATTGTGGGTTTCTTCTACTTTTTTTTAATTTTAATTTTCTTTTTTTTCCCCCTTAAGAGAAAGTGCTGTACTGCCTCACAAATAAATCCAAGAGACCTCAGTGTTTTTAAAAAGGAGATTTAACTGTTTCCCTCCTCACTTGTTTCCAGCTCCTGCAGGGTAAATTTGGATTCAGTGGTGTAGTTTAATTATAGATGCTAGTTAAGATGAAAAGAACCTTCTCCAGCAGTGAGATCACCACACAGAATGAAAAAGAACAGGAGTTCAAAACTACAATTTTGGAGGTGTGGAAAACCAGGCTTGACAGATTGGTGAAACGTCCCCAAAGATGCCCACTCCTTGACCAGTACTTGACCCTAAAGGATATGGACAAATGAGCTTCAACATGACTCTGAGTCTTGAGGACGGAATGCTCAATACCAACAATAGAGAGGCTAAGCACCGACTTCTCTGGCACGGGAGATGCTGGGTCTATCTTTAGAAAAGATGAATCAGCAAAAAGATGCAGAAACAGAGATCAGGGAAAGATTTTTCTAAGAAATTGCTCTTGTCTCAATTATATGTGCTCAAGGGCACAAAGGATGTCAGTAGTTCACACTGGACTATTATCACAGCTCTGCTGGAACGCAGAGGAGTTTAACCTGGAAAGCTTCTCCAATTGGGTCTTTTGAAAATTCCATCCTTTAACACAGTTACCTATTTTATAAGTATTTGTTTAAGCTGGGAGAAAAAGAATCTACTGTTTTCTCTGCTACATATTATAGCATTTTCCCCTCAACATAGCAAGCAAATGACAATACCTTTCTGGCTGCTACAGAAACTGCAAAAATCTCTGAAATCCATCAGATTGACTATAGGCCAGTTGGTTAGTTTAATTCCTCCCCTAACCTGCCTGCCACTAAGTGACAACAGCTGTAGCTGGCAGCTCCCAACCTCAATCTTCAGGGTGGGCGGTCCAGCCAAATAAAGAGCCTATGAGCACTGTTCCTGATCTCCAGTTTTGCTCTTTTTAAAGATCATAGGATAATGGGTGCCTGATTGGGAAGCAGCTTGGGACTGGGACTGCCTAGCACAGTGGCCACTGGTCACAGTGCCATCTCAGGCCCCAGACTGATTGTAAGGAATGGAGCAGTGGCCCCAGCTTGGCTTGGTATCCTAACCTACAGCAGACCAGACAGATGTGGTGATCTTCAGCTCAATATGGTACTAACTCCAGAAAGCTGACATTAGGCATAAAATATAAAATACTCTTAAACATAGCAATCTCCTAATAAAATGGTGTCAGGTTCCTGTTCTTATTCTTTTAGAGCTTAGGGACTACAGAGTGTTAGAGAGCAATCTTGCAAGATTTGGAGGAGCAGCAGAGCAAAGTGGTACACACCTGTAATCCCAGAACTCTGGGAGGCCGAGATAGGAGGATCACAAGTTCAAGCCCATCCTGGGCAACTTAGTGAGACTCTTGTCTATGAAATCAAATGGCTGGGAAAATTGATGAGTGAAGGCCCTGTGTTGAATCCCTAGTACTGCAAAAAGGGGGAAAATAAAAATTTGGAAGACATATGTACCAGGAGGAATATGTGAGGCAAAAGAAGAAAGCTGTTTTCTAGAATTGTTGCTCTATTTCCTCCACTGATGCCTGTAGTCTAGAGTGGGGGCACTGAGATGACAGGATGGAGAGGGTCTATACCAGTCACCTTTCCTCCTCCTTGTACACCGGCTCCCTTCTTCACTACAGATGGAGACAGAAGGCAGTGGGGAGGGTCTGGGTTGAAGGGGAACCATGCAAGTAAGGGAAGGCAGAGTAGAGGAGGGGGCCAGAGGAGATGGCAGGTTCAGTGGGCTAGAAATGACAATTCTGACTGCTGGACAGAGGGTGAACAAGTGAGAGTGCACATGGGCATCACCTACCCACACCACTGCCACATGAGCGATGACTGGTAATTTCTGCATTTAGACCTCCTGAGGCTGAGGAGAAAAAGGAGCCTTCCCTACAGAGGCAGACCTGGCTCAGATGCCAAAGAGTAACACATAAAAGGCTAAAGAAGGTATGAGCAAAGTCTTGTCTGTAGTCGTATTACTGCTTTGGGTTGAGCCCAGTAGAGAGAAAAAAAACAGATCACCTAGGATGAACCTGCTTAGGGACCCTGGAAGGTAAACAGAGGATGCTGTTCTTCCTTGACTATATCTCCTAATTCTTAAAAACAAAACAAAAAATTTTTCAACCATCTTAGTAGGATCCTAGAAAACATCCATGCAACCTGCATGAAACACGATTTCCTTTCCCCTTCCCGTTATGTCAGTCAGAACAAAACTGGTGGGAAAAGCACTAAGCAAGAAGCAGTATTCTGGGGAGGATGGCACTGATTATACTGCCCTGGGACCCTTCTCTGGGCCATGATCAGGGCATGTCTTAAAGTGTTTACAATCTCAGGGTGTAGGCACTGCCTCACAGGAGTCCAGGCTACACCCACTGTCCCCTGTCAACATTATATCAATAGCCAAGTGGGACAAAAGAATGTCAGAAAGCAACAGCCTGGAATCTCTCTTAGATTACAACTCCCAGGATGGAACAACTAGGACAGGGCGTACCCCTTCTCTCACCTGCTGGGGTGCCCAACACCACAGTGGAGGCAGTACAGGATAGCCAAGCAGACCCCACGACAGATCCCAGGAGGACAAAGAACAGGGCGGTTCCTGATACTGGCCCTTCTCTGAGGTCATCCTGGTTCAGTTCACTATGGTCCCTGCTTGCTGGGATGGGCTCTGGACTGGCTGTTCTTGGATGATGCACACCCTGGGGTCCAGAGACAGTCTTCTAGGGATTCTGGGCTTGCCTTCTTCCTCTAAGTCAGGGAGGATTTCATCTGCCACAGGTGAGGACAGCCAGCACACTAAGCCTTCTCTACAGCCTTCAGGTACCCTCCCTACAAGGCACGGTCACTGGGAGAGGTCCCCAACAGAAGGGCCGCCTCCACTACTATCAAACAGAGCCTCTCGGCGGCCAGGCTCGGTGATGGATAACTCTTGTGCCAGGTCATTGAACCGAGATATATAATCAATGCTGTTCTCGTTCATCATGCATGCCAGCTGAGAATCCACCACCTGCAGAACAGAAGGAAAAAGGAAGACCAAGTCAGCTAGTGACTGGCTTGCTATGCCACTAGGCTAGAGAGAACTGGCTGCCAAGGTGGAAATGTCAGTGGAGGAACCCAGTGCTCAGTGGAAATTTTCTGAACTTCCTCTGTGATTTGAACATGCACTACTTCTGCAAGTATTCATGAATTGCCCATTGGGGACTTGATGAGTCTGATGATTGGGTGTTGGCAGCCTCCCTCCTGAGACTTGGGGTTTGGAGGCAACATTCGGTAGATTAGCAAACAGTATACTATGAAAGTCAAAGTTCAAAAGAGAGCCTGAAGGAAACAAAAGCAGAGTTTGCAATGGAATTGGGTCAGAAGAGGGCTCTCTATGGCTCCAGAATCTGACAAGTGAGGGAGTAAGTCCCTTACCCGTAAGTGTTTCAGATCATTCTTGTATGTAAGGAGGACTCTTGCAAACACTCTTAAAAACTTCCAGTGGTGTTTTTAAGTATAGAGTTCTCAGGAAAACCATTTGTTAGGCACTCACTGAATCTGCAGGTAAATTTGTGTTTGTGTTACTTGCTATGACAGTGTTCTATGCAGCTCACGGTCATGATGTCACATGTATGTTAACCAGCAAGCTTGCTGACAATGCAAACTCTGACTCAGGGTCTTGGGATAGGCCTGAATGTGTCCATAACTCCAAGGTGTTTCTGCAGGGCTCATCTCCAGAGGAGCTGTGCACACTAACATGGAAAGGGAAAAGCACTGGTTTCTTGTGCAATATTTCTGTGACACGTGTTTTGCAAATAAAAACTCTGTGGCTAAATACGTTTGAGAAGTGGTATGCACCGTGTGAGGGAAAATCATTAATGTTATGGTGTCTACATTTATACTGGCTGAAATTTTGAATCATATCATGGCTTGCTCAGAACTCACCGAAGTTTTCCCATATGTTTACCGCTTCCAGATTCATAATAGGACATGAGAAGCTAGGGAGCCCATGGGAAAGAGCTGTTTTGAACTGTGGTTGACTCAAGATTTCCCTGAAGTATCTGACTGTAGAACCTTGCAGAATACCTGTGAAGACCTTGAAATCCTAGGGACCAGTTTGGGAAGTGTTGTTCCCGGAATTTGACAACAGGCCTAAATCGATCCAAATAGCATTCTAGATTTAGGATCCTCCCCCTTCTAATTATGTGCTTTGCTCAAGTCTCTCTATGGCAACTAAGGCTCTGCTCCTTAAAACATGGTTAAATACATCTGTCTAGACTTCACCCACCAGAGATGTCCCTGCAGAGCAGAGAGGCCACAGAGGCACACAAACAATATGAGGGACATGTGGGTAGCTTCAAGAGCAGCTAGCCTAGTCGAGAACAAGAGGAAAAAACTCTGGCCACCAAAATCTTGCCTTTATATCAAGCACCTGCCACAGTGTGATTCCTACCATCACTACCTGAATGTGGGAGAGGTGCCAGTGGAAACTGGATAGGGCCATTCTGCAAAACTTGTCTTAAGCTCCACTGGGCCATGGCTGTGCTACAGAACCGTGAAAGTGCTGCTTGAAGGTTTCCTGCTGCCAGGATCAGGGGTGGTGACGACAATCTTTTACAATTACCCCTTTCTCTTCCGCAATGGCACTGCACCTCACACATCAGCAAATTAAGGTAGCCTGAGGTCACAGAGCTAAAGAAGGGCAAGATGTGAGCTGACTCAGCTCCACTTATCTTCAGAGACCCCACTCACCACCCTGAACCCAGGGATTCCCAGATTGTGACGCCTTTGGGGCCAGCTGTTTACTTAAGGCCTACTATTGCCTTCACAGTTGGCACATCTTTAGAGGTCAGAGACCCAGACTTGTACATGCTATCTCCTGATGTCACCTCTTGGCAAACAATTTTTGTAACTCACAGATCTCAGGAAGAACCAGGCCCTCTGGGACAGGATGGGCCTTTAAGTTCAGGGGCAAAGTAGTATACATACCTCTGCAACATCAGCCAAGGACCTAGACACAAAAGAGTCCCGTGAATTTCCATCCAACAAGCTGGGGCCAAGCAAGGAAGTGCCGCTGTTAGATCCAATGGGAGTTGGGAGCATCTTTCGGCTCTTCTCTGGAGATATGAAGCTGGCTGCAGAGAATGTCAAGGACAACACCCTGAGCCTATTAAAAGTTCCGAGGGCTGGAGGCAGCCAGGCCAGCCCCTCACCAGGCCTCTCCCCTCATGCTTGCCTGAAGGGATTTGATGACACCATCATATTGTAACTGATCTATCTGTCTATCATCTTCCAGGGACTCCAAAGTGGTGCACTTTCTGGTTGCCACCCTTGCCACACACAAAAATGTAATTCTCTGTGCCACTTCCTCACTGACAGACATTAACGCTGTTTCCAACTTTTCAGGATTTGCATGTGACTTTGCTCATGTTTGCACTGCTTCACTTGACCAAAGGAACCATTCATGGTGGGCGGCTCCCTCCCACACCTCAGATTCAGAATGTCCAGTCCTCCTAGGTCACAAGCTATAAGCCCCACAGCTGCAGCTGACCAAGTTTATGGTGTATACAGTATGCCCTTCCCTGGGACTGCTATCCTATAACCATCTCTAAATATTTACCATTCTATAAAATTTCAGATGTGTAAATAGGAGTGCTACGCAGCCAGCAGTAGCCATGTGTGACTTTTTTGGCATGTCCCTTCCCTCACACTTACACCTGGTACTGAGGGAGCAAATGGGTAGGGAAAAGCAGGCACATCATCCTACGTTCTCCCATGTATGGCTGAGAACGTGGCAAATGGTGCTGCAATATCCACTTCAGAATATCTTGGTAACTACAAAAACTTACCAAACAAGCTGCTAAGTGAGGAGTCCGTGGAGTCACTGGGGTACCACTGGGGGTCGTGGGTGGGAGAGGCAATCCAGTTGGGCTGGGGACTGCTAGATGGAGAGGGAAGGCTCTTGGAACTGTCACTGCCATTCAGCTTTGCTGGAGAAAGAGGGACTCCTTCACCTGCCAACCAAAACCCTGGGTTAGAGATACTTTTCAGGCTGGGTATGGTGCCGAACCCTTATGATCTCAGCACTCAGGAGGCTGAAGCAGGAGGATTGCTGTGAGTTTGAGATCAGCCTGGGCTACAAAGTGAGTTCAAGGACAGCCAGAACTGCATAGTGAAACTGTCTCAAAAAGAGAAAAAAAAAAAAAAAAAAGAGACTTCCCCAATCTACAAGGAGGAGGCAGTGGTGGGGTGCTGTATACTGCTAACCAGGGCTCACTGGGCCCAATTTCATCCTGGTACGGCCCACAGACAAGGACAATGGAGCTTACAGGATAGCTCTGTGCCACAGGAAGGACATGATGCTGATGACAGCGATGACAGCGAGCTCCCTGGATGGAACCAGGCCTTGGGCCAAGGCCTCCATGCTGAGCATCTCCATAGCACCATGAGGAGGTATATACTGTTCCTAATCGGCTGCCCAGAAACTTAGACTCACGGTGGCCTGACCAAGAGCACGTGCTAATCACTGCAAACTCACAAGTCTGAACTAATGGCCTGATTCACATTAGGGAGCAACAGCCATATGATGTTACAAGGTACACCACAGAGGGTGAGTGGGTTCAAGACCTTGACAGCTACAAGGTGGGTTAACCACTGAGCACTATAAAACCCACACAGGCTGTCTTCCACTCTGCCACACTTGCAATCAGTCAGGAAGGCATGCCCACTGATCCTTGGGCAACAGAGCACCTTGTCAGCCACCTTGCTCTCATCTCAGGATTAAAAGCAATCCTACCAGACCATCAGTAGCCTCAGATCCCGTATGTATCACATGTCCTGGGGGAGCCAGGAAGCAACAGCACTTTGTCAGTGGCAGATACTCAAAACCCAAAAACAGCTAAACTGGAACATTTCCAGTACATTTGGCAAATATTCAGCAGGTAAGGACCCCTCAAAACATGTATGATCACCATGTTTGGGGGGGAGGGAACATGGTGCAAGAAAGAGTAAGCAAGACCTCCTAATCTTACCAAACTGGCCAGAACTAATTGCAATTTCGATGATGGAGTCACTGATCTGTGTTGCAGGTTCTCCCTGTGACAGCACATCCTCAGGTGGGCCAGGTAGAGAGATATCCAGCAATGCAGAAACATTAGGTGGGGAGAGCCGTGTGCTGGAGCCCTCTGATGAGGATAAAGGTGTGCAGAGACCGTTCTGGAGAGGAGTTTTGGGCAGCTCAGATAAAGACAGAACAGATGAACCCTGCCAGGAAACAGGTATTGTTTAGATACAAGTGGCTACTCAGAACCCAAAATAGCATTCATACCCTCAGCCTCACAGCGTGGTGGCTGTAATGGGTACAAAGGTCTCCTCATCTTTTTAAGTGAGGAAGTAATTAGGGAATCTATCCCGAAAACTACTTGCAACTGTACAGTCAGAAAGCCAGGCCAAGGTGCACTGCGACTGCTTCCACTGCTGCTAGTGACTCAAGAGAAACAAGGCAGAGAGCAAGTAGTGGGGAGCCTCCATCTGATGGCCTCTTTTTCCCTGACCCAGAACCAGTCTTTCAGAACAAGGTCTGAATGAAGCGAAAGCTGGAAAACAGCTGAATTCATTCATTCACCAGGACATATATAACATACATGGAAAGAACTGAATTCATGAACACCAAGGTCTGTCTCTAAACAGGGGAGAGTAAAGACTCAGCACAAGAGGGGTCCTGAGGTAGCTATTTTGCTCTACATCCCAAAGCCACACTCTACCTGGAAACTGTCCGCCACTGCCTCTTGCTCCAACCTTGGGGGAACACTGATGAATGGGTCGCCTGTACCCTACAAAAACACCAGGAAGATCAGTGAGCAGCCCACACGTGATGTGCCAGAGCTATGCCCAAGTGCTTACCTCACTGAGCTCCAGAGAAAGAACTGTACAGTCACCCTGCCCTCCCCCCAGTCTGATATAGGTCATGTGCTCAGCTGAAAAACCTGTGGAATCACTTTCACTTGAAATTTTTTTGCTGTTTTAAAGACAGAAATCAAGTCCCATTAAGAAGTCAGTTTTATAATTTCAGACATACAAGGCTCCCTGATACACTATGGGGCTGACTCACCCACCCTTCCCAGGTAGTTATATCAAACAGGCTAAGAAACTTGAGCACTTGGAGAATCATGAAGGAGAGGTGGTTAGGGCCATGAGGACATTCTCCACTCAGATGCATGAAGTGGTCAGTGACCCTTAAGCAGGGAGCCATGGGCTGAATTGCTGGCCAACATGGCTGTTCAGCCCATCGTTGTCATATGTGTCTTAGCTCCTGGATTCTCCAATGTCACACAGCAAACCTGTCCTTTTACCTCTTTTGCTGTGTATACCACAGCACTCATTTGGACCTTGGCCTCTCTTGACTCAGTGGCTCCTCTAACCCACCAGGCCTAACCCCTCTATAGGGGGGGGTCTCTGTAGGCAGAGGTAGATCTACCATGACACCAGCTCCTTGGCCTGGCTCCCATTTCAGAAGCTGGTGGTATACCAAACAGTCCCCTTCTGAACACACTCACCCCTATGGTGGGGACAGGGTCTCCATTCTGGTGGGGTCCAGTGGACTCCTGACTTGAGACGGTAGCTGTCACCTCATCTGAGGACAGTGGAGAGATGCCAGATAAGCCCTCGGTCTCCAAGACTGGTAAGGGGCTTCCAGGGATAATGCCAGCACTTTGAGCTGCTAGGTCAATTGCACCTGGCAACAGAAGAACATTTCAGACCTCTGCTCCATGACACCTGAGAATGTATATGGAGAAAGCCCAGGAGAAGTGCCGGGCGTGGTGGCACATGCCTGTAATCCTAGCACTCGGGAGGCTGAGGAAGGAGGATCTTTTCAAGTTCAAAGTGAGCTCAAGGCCAGCCCGAACTGGATAGCAAGACCCTGTCTCAGAATGATGAAAAAAAAAAAAAGGAAAGAAAGCCCAGGAGAGCTTCTCCTTCACTCCTATCAATGCAAGAGCCAGTAGCTTTGATCTTCTCTTTAAAGGTTAATAGACATTACAGATTGGAGAAAAAGAAAATATTACACAATAGCTTTCACCATGAAGTTTATAGACTTACTGGCCAGGTGACTTGTGGCCTGGGATGGAAGGACTTTGGGCACAATCGGCCGAGATAGGGCTGCTTTGGTCAGAGAAGACTGGATGGGCCGGAATGAGCCTCTCCCTGTGAGGAAAAGACAAAGTTGGACACATCAACCTGGCCTGCCTACGCCTTTAGAGCACACAATGGAGCTGCAGAAGGTTTTCTTCATAGATACAGCTGGGATCAGAGGAACCACACAATTTTCTAAATATTTGCTAACTTGGGGAGTCTGAGGTCACCCAGGTACCCAATAGGGAGTACAGGTCTGGGACCTGCATTGGTGGCACAACTGTGCCTCCCAGGAGCTGCTGAAAGTCTATAGTGACCACTGTTATCTCCTGAGAATGGCCTTCTGTGACAAGCCCCTGCAAAGAAGTGCAGGCTCCTTACAGCCAATCAGTGCCTCCAACCTTGGACTAAGACTACCATTGCAACTTGTTTTTATCTTGCCTTCTACAGTTGAAAAGTAAGCATGAGAGCTAGGCACAGGGGCATATACCTGTAATCCTAGCACTTGGGAGGATGAGACAGGAGGATCGCTGCAAAGTTCAAGGCCAGCCTAGGCTACATAGTGAGTTCAAGGCCAGTCTGAACTGCACAGCAAGACCCTGTCTCAAAAAAAAAAAACAAAAAAAAAAAAACCTGAGAGAAAGCAATCAACAGCAGATTAGAATCAGGAAGACAGGTTAAAAAAAGATAAATCACATGCTACATGTTCTACTTACATGCTCACTGTGTAAGATGCACTTGAAAGTATAGGGGCCCTGGTTAATCTACACACCCCAAGAAAATATCTACTCCACAAAACATTGATATAACTCTGCACAAAGAAGACAGACAGCACATGCTTTGCTGAACTGAACAATTCATGAACAGGGCCTGCTGAGACCACATCTGGAAATGTGCTTTGCAACCCACCTGTCAAATCCTCTGCCCTGGCTCAGCTGCAGCCAGCCAAAGCACAGAGGCACACATGGTATTTGCTGGTAGACTGCACGCAGGAATGCTAGGAGTGATGCTCAAGAAGCCAACACCCACTGTCCCAAGGTGAGGCCATGGTCAGGTAAGGAGTAGGGAGAGCTTGCCCAGGGAAGCCCAGGCCCTTACCAGCTATGGAAGAGTTAGATAGGATGGAGAAGGAACACACATTGTGGGACTGATTTTCAGATGGTCTAGGGAGCAGTGTTCTCTGTGAAAAAATAAAGAAAAAAGCAAATAAGGTGATGAGAAGACTCTAGTGCCAAAAAAGATCTCTCTAGAAACCGGTTTTATTCTAAATAAAAGGGAGCCAGTATAAGTGGACAAGGAGCTTGCTTTACATTTGAAGACATAAGGATGTCTAGGGTAGTTGGAGGCTGTCTTATAGGCCCCAAGTCTAGAATATTGGATTCTCTCTGAAACCCAGGTAATTAGACTTTTCCTAAGGAAAACTGGAGGAATGTCGAAGTGATCCCATTGAATCCAGAATGTTTTCCTGGATTTGGCGGGAGCAAAACTAGGTATACATATCTGTTTAAGGGTATCCTGGTCTTCCTTATTGGTGGGATGAAGAAAACTAGGTGACTGTTTTTGACAAGAGACGCTCTTTCCCAAGGCTCTCACATATGAACAATGACGTTAGAGGACACTCTGCGTGCCTTTTAATAAAACATTCCCAAAAAAATACCTGCTGACCCAATAATATTATGAAGCACTTCAGTTTGGAGCATAGCTGCTCATATATGAAGGACTCAAAGTACATTCAGGCCAGAGACTCTTCCTGTAGCACTGCAGCACTGGTGACAGCACAGATCAGAGGGCAGATCTTGTTGGAAATGCCATTGGGAGGATCCACAGACAGCTCTATATGCTCTCTGCCTGCCTTGCTCCCAGGTCTGAGGCATGGATCAGTAAATATTTTCTATAAAGAGCTAGGCAGCAAGTATTACAGGCTTTGGGGCCATATTTGACCCAACCACAGAGAAGCAGCCATAGGCAATACAGAAAGGAATGAACATGGCCGTTATTTATAAAAATATTTTAAAAGACCATACACCACATGATCCCATGCTAGGAAATACTCAGAACAGGCAAATCTATAGAGATAGAAAACAGGCTGGGTATACTGGTGCATATCCATAATTCCAGCACTTGGGAGGCGAGTGAAAGAGGATCATTGTGAGTTCAAGGCCAGCCTGGGCTACACAATGAGTTCAAGATCAGCTTGGACTGCACAGTGTGACCCTGTCTCAAAAAACAAACAACACCTGCCCCCAATGCAATAAACCTGAAATTAAATTGGGGCTGTCAAACACTAGAGGGAAGGTAGTGACAGTCCACAGGTACATGGTTTATTTTGGATCATCAAGATGTTCTGGGAGTAGTGATAGTTCTACCTCTCCTAAATGTTATAAGCCATCAAACTGTACACTTGAAATGGGTACACTTTTTGGTATGTCAACTATATATCACAAAATTATTTAAATAAATAATAAAAAAGAACACTCAGGCTGGATTTCCCATGGGAAATAGTTTTGGATTCTTGACTCAAGAGTTACATAGATCAGCACCTGGGAGGCTGAGGGAAGAGGATTACCATGAGTTCAAGGTCAGCCTGGGCTACAGAGCAAGATCCTGTCTCTAAAAAAAAAATTACATAAATCATGTCCAGCTAACAATAGTTTTCTCACTTCCAGGACAAAGAATTATATATACCAAAGTTAAGTGGACTAAGTTAGCCTCCACAAAAATTACCTGGAATACATCTTTTCTTACTAAGACCTTGCATTCAAATTTTTACATAAACTGATCTCAAGAGAAAAAGACTTCAGAGTCTAACAAAAGCAAACCCGTCCATTAATGTTCCCCCCAAAATATTCATTCATAAATTTCTCTTTTTGCTTCAGTACTGCACAACAAATCTAGGGCCTCATGCATGCTAGCCAAATGCTCTACTACTGAACTACATCTCTAGCCCACATTCATAAATTTCTAAGGCCATAATTATTTTAGACTTGCACTCTCACTTTCATTATTTTTCCCTTGAAATGATACTGTCCTCCTCCTCAGGTTTCTGATGCTGTGTCTTTCCTATAGCTGTACATAGGATGTGTGGGTCTCCCCCAGCACTCATTATATAGAACCCAGAACCTTTGCTGATCCAAACTCTGGCCAACTGCTTCCACTGACTAAATGTGCATCAACACATTGTTTTTCTTTTTCTTTTTTTTTTTTTTTTTGCGGTACTGAGGATTGAACTCAGGACCTTCTGCTTGCCAGGCAGGCACTTATTCCACTGAGCTATATCCCCAGCCCCTTGTTTTTCTTTTTATGAGACAGGGTCTCACTGTATAGTTCAGGCTGGCCTCAATATCACTGTGTAGCTCAGCTTGGCTTTGAACTAGTTGCAATCAACCTGCCTCGGTTTTCCCAATGCTAGGATTATAGGTATGTGCCACCAGGCCTGGCCCCTCAACATATGTTCTGACAGTCCTCCAAGAGACTGCAGCCTGGACATTCTTAGGACATGGATGCTCAGAACTTTGTGTCTTTTCTGCAAGAGATTTTCAATGCTGTTCAAAGACTATCTTTTATTTAGAGGTGCCATTAAGCTTACTGCTGTTACTTTTATTTTCCTATTCATAAAAAGAAAGGAAGGGCCAGGAGTGTCCTTACTTTATACTCTAAAAACCTGAGATGCAACACCAGTGTGCCATGGCCAGACTGACCAGTGAAAGAGCCAAGCAATTAACGGAATTTGAGCAAAGATCCCTCACCTGGACCACCAATGGCTTCCGTAGATGCCGGTTCCGCAGTTTCCTGGGCTTTGGCAAGAAGAAGTCTGACTGCATCTGCAAGAGAAACAGCACGTGAGCCCTAAGGACTCATCCTGCAAGGCCTGGCAACCTGGCCTGGCATACAAATATGGCCTGGCACTCACACTAATTGAGTTCAGGTGCTGCCGGAAAGTCAGCTCAGCTTCTTTACTGGGTGGGAAGAGCTTTCCATGTCGGCTATTTGGTGGCAAAGTTGTAGGGACAGCAAAGAGGCCACCATCTGAATCACTGCTCCCTGTGCTGGAGGGACCAGCCACCAAGAGCCTTGGGGGGTTTCCTAAACCTGAAAAAACAGAAAGGAAAGTCAGACAGAAATACTTACCTACAGCACGTCCTTTTTTTTTTGCTTACTGGAATTCCTGTCCTCACTGAGGAAACTACTGGCCTGCTGAAGAGGATAAGCACATCACCACTGTTCCATGCTCAGTGCCTATCACTAAACTTTCCAGAGCAAGAAGGGCCTGGAAATATGCAAAACCAAAGCCACCAGACTCTAGCAAAGGCTATGCAGCTATTCACCACACATTCACAGGTGAGCACAGTCATGATTATACACCCAAGGTAGGCAGTGGGCCAGACTTGGGCCAAATCCTGTCATTCACTGACCCTGGTCTACATCTCTGTAGGTGACTTGGCCCTGCCCTCCAGGGGCCTGGCCCTCAGAGCCCAACACAGCTAGCCAGTCATATTCCAGCTGTAACTTGCTTGGCTTGCCCATCATGAGGTAGCCAACACCCACTGTCCCAAGGTGAGGCCACGGTTAGGTAAGGAGAAGGGAGGAGAGCTTGCCCAGGGAAGCCCAGGCCCTTACCAGCTATGGTAATATGTGTCTTTCCTATAGGGATATTATATGGTACAGGGTATATGGTATTTTATGGAAAATGAATCCAGAGATAAAAAGACAGAAAACATTTCAGAATTACTCTTCTGGGTAGGTGCTGCTGCAAAAAGCATCCTCAGAGTTCACAGCAAGGCAGGGTGCTCTGAACTGACATTTTGGCAAAGCTTGTAGACCAGGTACTCCAAGCATCAGTACAGACTGCTACAACTGCAGGGCCCTTATATAAGTATCCCCCATCAGGAAAGGAAATTAAAGACAACACAGAAGCAGGAAATTTAAAAGTAGAACATGAGGTGGAAGGATTGCTGTGAGTTTGAGGCCAGTTACACAGTGAGACCCTGACTCAAAAACAAACCCCCGCAAAAAAAGAGAACAGGAGGCAGCAGAGGCCAGAAGAGATATCAGCTGTCCTCATCAGTGAACACATCTTTGGGTCTCACGTTTGCTACTGTGTTCTGCAGCAGCCGCAGGAAGAAAACAGGAGAAAGGGAAAGGGCAAACAGAAAACAAATCACTACATAGTGGAGGATGTAATCCTAACTCAGCAGCAGTCTAGATCCCCTCAAAGGCCACCAGGAAGGACCCTAAAGGAAACAAAAGTCCTTAACAAGTGAGTCATCTGTAACACAATAAGACAGAAAAATCACATGGCCAATGGCATTCTCTGAATAGAAAACAATCGTGGAGAACTATGAACATACCAGGACTGTATGTCTGTTAGTTAAAAAGTTACTATATTTTTAGTACTTGTACTCCTGAATTTTGTCTACCCTAGGGTGCAAACTCCATGAGGCTAGAGGTGGGGCTGTCTCCTAAGGATGCATAGATGCTGGACAGGGTGGCTCCCACAGCATCCAGAACAACACCCTTAATAACAAAGTGTGAGAAGGCCTGAGGAGCATAGGACAAGAGTATTTCAGGTCTTACTCCTGAGTCTCCTAGGCCACTTCTATCCAATTGGATCAGTCTAGGGAAGAGCTGTATGACTTTTCCTAGGCTTCAGGAGCAATACTACAACCCACACTTATCCACTTAGTCACTCAGCTACACAGTGGCAGGAGAGGGTACACATGCCTGGAATACATGGGCAAAGCCACGGAGAGCATTCGTACTTCTCATCCACCTCTAACATGGTTCATGTAATCACAACTCTAGCACAATAATCTCTTTCACTATACAAACACTACAGGTTTAAATAAAGTAAAATCGATGCCCAGGGAAGTGGGCATGCTTATCTGGGGGTTTCATGTCCCCAATGACAAAATTAATTAACTGTGAATTTAAACTAGTTTCTAGGAGCTGGGGGTGTAGCTCAGGGATAGAATGCCTGCCTAGGCTGCACAAGGCCATGAGTTCAATCTCCAATACCACACACATGAAAACATTTCCTGGATGTAAGTGGGGTAGGGCACACTGTGATTGACAGGTTACTCAACCTTTCTTTCCAAGACTGTAGTACATTGCTGATATGCCTTTTCAGAAAGCTGCCTTATTCTCATGTTTTAGATGCAAAGAAACATAGCTGCCATGGATTAAGATAGAACCAGCCCTCTTTATGGGCTGTAGGCCACTAAGTGAGCACAATATAGAGGTTTCTCCTGGCCTCATGAAAAGTGACCAAACCAGCTAAGGGCACTAGCGCTCTACTTCTCACCAGCTGCTGCACCCCAGGACCCAAGCCTTTTATCATGAGCCCGAGTTCACCCTTGCCACAGGAGGTGATTCTGTGCCTCCCTGACCACTGGACCTTGGATAACTGGAAGGTAGGGCCAGCCTCGGACACACCTGTGTTTTCAGCTTCTGCACAGTCCCCAAAGTCATCAGGCTGCCCCAAGCCTCACCTGGGGTGCAAGATGTGGAACTCGGTTGGAAGGTCTTGCTGCTGCGAAGGGCAGATTGGTTTCGAGGACAGCGAGGGCTCCGGGAGCTGATGGTCACCACTTTCCCTGGGGGAGTCACTGACTGTTCCTCCTGGGCAGGTCTCACTGAGGCATTTGTTTCTGGAGCCTGAATAGAAATGGATCAAAAAAATGTGTAAACTTACCAGGCATAGTGGTGCATATCTGTAATCCCAGCATTGTGGGAGGCTGAGGCAGGAGGATCACAAGTTCAACCCAGCCTAGACAAATACTGACTTAGTAAAACCCTGCTTCAAAACTAAAAAAATAAAAACAAAAAATAGAAAGATCTGGGGATGGAGTTCAGTGCAAAGTCCTGGTTCATTTTGCAGGAAGAGAGGTGGTATATTAGCACTCAAAAACCAGCTTTGACAAAGCACCCCAAAGAGGAAATGTAAGAATGATCTTGAGAATTTAGAAGCTGTCATGGCCTGATTTCCATGACACCAAACATCAGGAGTCAACAATACCTGACTTAAGCATTGCCCAAAGTTACTCAGCAATTTGCCCATTTTAAAACTCACTGGATAAAACAAAATTAAGTACAAATCAGCAGTCAGTAAGTAATGAAAGCAACTTCTATCTTTCTCAAGAAAGCCCCTGTTTAACTTCACTGCTTGAACACAGGTATGACGACCACCAGTAGGCAGTCCCACACATAGGAAGAGGACAGGGCCCAACACATCTTGGTTTCATTCACTCTGGGCAGGGTCCAAACTGCACAGAGGAGGTTCTGAATGAACAATAGCTTGCTTTTTAAAAAAAAAGCCAGAGTAAGACCCCAGTGTGAGACAACTGTAGTAGCCTCTTCTGCTGTGAATCAGAAGGAGGAGAAATAGTTTTACTCCAGACAGAAAAACAGTCAAGAGACCAGGAGCACTCTGCTAGGCCAAAGACTCATCCTCACAAATGCCAGAGATCCCTGCAGACTTCTGTTGAGTCCTGAGGCCTAGCAGAGATCCCCTACCCTGCAATTCCATCTCTGTTCTTGCCCTGGTACCTTCACCACCCCTGGGAAAACCTGATCAGAAGCCCCAAGTCTCAGCTCTTTTCTCCTCTGTCCCTTAGCACTCAACACTCAACTTCCTTGAGTCACCTTACCTCTGTACTCTGCAACCCTGTTCCAGCCATGTGCAGCTCAGAGATCTCCCAGGGGCTCATCAAAATATCTGTGAGCTACATTCTAGAATCTGCATTTCTAACCAGTTCCAGCTGACACTGAGGCTGCCGGCTCTGACCCACTCTAGATACTCAGCTGAAATTCCTGCTCACCTCTCTCTACAACACTGCGCCAACATGTCCTGCCAGGACTATGCAGTGTTCCAGACCTTCCACTGCCTCCCCTAAGGCACTTCAGTCACACAACCTCTCCATGAAAAACCACACTTGAAAAAGTCACAGCTCACTCATTTCAACAGCCCTAAAACCTGGCCAGTTCAGGGGTCATCTCATATTGCTAACGTGTGGTTAGCATCAACACTGTCTGACCTTACGGTTTCCTTTGCTTTGGTTTGGTCATACTTTCCTTGGGATTCCCGTGGGGGCACAGCTTGGCCCACTCACCAGCTTGGGGTTGACTTCTGTTGAGATGAGCTTCAGGAGGCAGCTCAGCAGGCGCTGCTCATGGAGGGTGGCAGGCAGGGATCCAGGGCGGGTGACTTGGCCCTGCCCTCCAGGGGCCTGGCCCTCAGGGCCCAACACAGCTAGCCAGTCATATTCCAGCTGTAACTTGCTCGGCTTGCCCATCATGAGGTAGACTTCGGCCAGCGTAAGGCTTTCAGAGGTCTGCAGGCTCCAGCCCTCCTCACGTAGCTGCTGGGCCAACCGGCTGGCAGGGACTTCCTTTGGGGGCCTGGAAGTAGACTGTCCCTGAGGCAGCGGATGCTCTGAGGGGCTCCCTTTCTCCTGGGGCTCCTCTGCAGGTGTGTCTGCTGGCTCTTTTGTGCAAACATCCAGCAGGAGTCCAGGGCCAGAGGCAGGACCAGACTGTGGGTCTGGGCCAGAGACAGGAAGGATGGCAGCCTCTTTGTTAGTAGGGGCAAGAGTCTCTGGGGAAGCAACCCTGCCCAAAGGAGGCTGCTCACTCCTGGGCCGAGCATCCGCACAGCGGCACTGCTCAGGGACGATGAGGTCCTGACAGGACTTCAGGTAGCGGGGTAAGGGGTCAAGGAGTGACAGTTCGTCCTCTAGGTCTGGGAGCTGGCTGCAGGCACACAGCAGTGACCCTGGTTCTTGAGCAGGACCATCCCCACCCTCTGTAAGAGGCACTGCAGGAGTCTTCTCAAGATGCAGCAGAGAGTCCTGGTGCCCCAGAGGAGGTCTGTCAGGAGCATCTGGGCTGCTCAGACTAGGGGTGGCTCCCTCCCCAGGGGCACTCTCAGGGGAACTCTCTCCAGAGCTCTGCGAAGTATCAGTGGTGGGAGGGGGCCGCCCCCCACCCTTGCCCTCAGTGCTGCCCCTTGGGCACTTCACCTGGCCCCGGGCTGTGCCTTGCCCACTCTGGATACCCAGGATTTGGGCCGGGGGCAGCGAATGGGTGTCCTTGGCACTCTGCCTGCAGCGGCCACCCTCCTGCCAGTGCACTGTGCAGAAGGCCTTGGAATGCACCACACGAGCCACACCAGGCAGCGGAGTCAGTGTGCAGTTCTCGCCTGGGAATAGGTGCAGCGTAACCTTCTCTTGCATCTGTGCAGGGTTCATGCCCTGTAGCTGCCCCTCTTCGAGGGTCTTCCTCTGGGTGCACTGTCAAGGAACAATTTCCACCATCTATACCTTGGTCAAACTAGTCAGAGGCATTGGGCTGTACACCCATTCTATATGGCAGTGTCTTTGATGGGACCAATACCTACTCCTGGCATCACAGAGGTTCATATGTGTTCCCTGATTCCTGACCTAGGGATTTTCCTTACGCCACTGCTAAGCAATGCTGGCCCAATAGCCATCTAAGACAACAAAGGAGTCTGGGCTATACCTAGTACACGTCACACAATCTGAGGGCAGGGTGATCTGGCCACACTGCATGGGCTATGAAGATCTGCCTGCGGCTGAGTGCTACCACTTCAAGGTCAAAGGGTGGTCAAAATCCAGGGAGTAAAGATGCCCCCACAACTCCATAGCAATGACAGGGATTCAGAAGCAAGGCCCCATTTTCAAAACACAGGAGCCACAGAGTTTGGAAGGTTTGCTTTAGTCAGAAAAAGATACAATTCGCACTTCATGGAGTGCCCACTTCTGCTTCAAGAACTCGATGAGGCTGGAGACCTTTCTGTGCAGCTCCACAATCATCCTAGGAGAGACAGAGGAGGTTGTTACAAAGGGGAGGAGCTCTCAGCTGTCCACGGCTGCAGCTGCTTTCACACGTGGCTGCCCGCACCACAGCCATGCAGCAAAGAGATGTAGGGCGGCTCTTCAAAAGGAGTAAAGAGGGGCCATCAGCAGGACCTCAATTGCTTTTTCTTTAAAAGCATCTTTATCTGTTAAAATCACAGTAAATTCACATGAAGCCATAAACAATAACACAGAGAAGGCAAGAGCTGGTGATGCATGCCTGTAATCCCAGCACATGGGAGGCCGAAGCAAGAGGATTACCAAATTCCAGGCCAGCCTGAGCCAGTCCAAGGCCTATTTCAGTCTTGAAATACACAGTGACACCCTGTCTCAAAAAATCCCAAAAACAACAAAAAACCACAAGAGAGATCTATATACCATTCACCAGCATGAGAACTCATCCAGGATGTGAATGTTTGTATTATCACCACCTATTCTAATGTTTTGAGTTAAAAGGCAGGGTGGTCAATTAACCCTAAGAAAATCAAACACACACAAAGTGGGATGAAGCATTGATACATGCTACACGTGAAAAAACCTCAAGATCAGTGTGTACAGTGAGAGTAACCAGACACAGTGGATATCTGTGTGTGATTCTATTGATATAGAATGTCTAGAAGAGGCAAATTCACCGAGACTGAAAGTAGACTGCCAGGGCTTAGGGAAAGGAGCGCATCAGGGAATGATTGGTAACAGCACAGTGTGAAACAGAGGTGGAAGTTGTGCAACACTGTGAATGCACCAAACACTCTTCAGCTGTGTAAACTTTCAAGTGGCTATGGTACATTTTAGGTTGTATAAACTTTTCCTCAATTAAAAAGTATATATAAATGGAAAATGATTAAATTAGACAAATCTTTGGAGAGCTGAAGAAGGGGGAATGCAGGAGGGTCACGGGGGCTCTGTAGCAACTCTACCTTCCCACCATGACATCATCTTATAGCTCCCATCTTGCCATTCATGACCCTGCTTAGGGGTAGAGCTGCAGCTCAGACACTCAAGGCCTCACAGATGGTTTGATCACAACACTCCTATGACAGTGCCACCTCCAGACCCCGCTATTTTTTTTTTTTTTTTTTGGCGGTATTGTGGATCGACCTCAGGACCCTGCACTTGCTAGGCAGGCACTTATTCCACTGAGCTATATCCCCAGCAACACCCTGCTATTTTTTAGCATATGCTATGCTATGTTTTTCAGCATAGCAAAGGAACAAAAACAACACAAACTGTCCTTAGGTGATGTCAGAGGACTGGGCTAAGTCTGGCTTTTTACCAGAAATTCCCTCAGTAATCCACATACAAATACTGTGGAATATGTGTCAGTCACCCCATCCCCTCACTCTCCCCTGAGAAGCCTGCATCACCTGAGGCGTGGGTTCTGGGCAAGGCTCTGCACTCGAGCCCAGGCATGGTTGTTTCGTGGCTGTAGCTCTACAGGGACTTTCAAGGGCAGGCGCACTGGCTTCTGGTCCTCTTCATCACTCAGGCCTGTAAAAGGAGAGACCATAAAAATCTAGCAGATTAAGCTTGAGGCAGAAAGCAAAGTATTTCATTGAAAACCAACAGGATGAAAGTGTGGCCAGACTGTCTTGTGACTAGACATAAGAACCCACAGCCAAGGAAGAACTCAGTGTGGTCACTTGTACATTTGCCAAGGCAAAGCCATGGACCAGCAGCCATAGAGGGGCCCTGAAAGGAGACTCGCTCCCACAGGGCTGACCCATCTATCAGAATTCTGCCATGGTTTCTGAGTTAAACTTGACTCAATGAATGAAAATGAGTCTTCAAATTCAAGGACTGTCCATTCACAGAACTAGGATGAAGCATGGCTAGGCACAAAGCAACTGCAGCTCAGTTGCTCAGCATGTCTACCATGAAATGGGACAAAACCCATGTGAGCTACAAGCCACATCAGCCTTTCCCTTAGTTACCTACCATCAGGATCGCAAAGCTTCTTCAAGGCCCGGCACATGGGCGCTTTGATTCGCAGGTTTCTCCCTTTGTAACGTACTGTGGTAGCCCTGGGGAAGAGAGTTTGGAAGAGATGCTGAGAACTCTGTACATCCAAGACACATCAAGTGAGAGAAGTGCCAGCCCCAAGCACGTTTCTGCACTGTCCCCATATAACCACCCAGGATGGTACAGAGGCAGCAGGCAGCACTGTGCCTCTAGACATCTGATACTTTCCCGACCAGTGGGTGACTGCTATTTACAGGAAATGTATCATCCCTTCTTGCCTCAGTAAGTTATGTGGCACAAGCTGTTGTCTCACGCCTTTACCCACCACTAAGGAGCTGGGCAGACAGCTGCTCTTCTTTCCATGCACTTCTCCTACTTGGGGCTCAGAACAGAAGCTATAAAACTACCCCTATGTGACCTTCATGTGAGCTCTCAATCTATCTCTATATAACCTCTATGCAATCACTTCATGATCACTGTGCCGCATCAAAGCTGTACCCTAGTCCTCTGGCAAGGATAGAGTACCAGCAGCCAGAATGGGATGTTACAAGCTCATGCTCAGAGTCCTCAGGTTGGCCCCCAATCTGTCTGCTCCAGTTGCAGCGTATTAGAATGACATGAATTAAAGATATACTATATAACTACTGAAATGAGGAGTGTGGAAGCAATTAGAGTTGTTCCTTCTAAAAAACACAGCTGGAATGCTTCCAAAACACTCAACAAAGAGGCCATGAGAGACACACTAAAGGTAGGTCTTTTTAGCCCGGTGTGGTACCACATGCCTGTAATCCCAGCACTGGGGGGAGCTGAGACAGAACTGCAAGTTTGAAGCAGGCCCAGGCCACTTAGTGAGTTCAAGGCCAGACTCAACTACAAAGTGAAACCCTTCACAAACAAGGTCTTTTTTTTCTTTTTGATTAAGTTTATTGGTATATTTTAGGTATACATAATGATTACACTCATTATAGAATTTATACCCATACATGATATAATGTAATTTTTTTATCCCCATTCCCCTACCTTCCCTTTAACCCCTCTTCCACTTTTCCTTCTTTTTTCCTTCTTATCTTTTCCCCTCTCCCTAGCTCCTTTTCCTATTTGGACATTCCCTTCCTGCTTCACAGTATCCATTATACATTTTGGTCCTTATTTACACTTCTGATTTCTCACAGCAGAGAAACAATTCAATATTTACACATCTGGGTCCAAATTATTTCATGTAAAAGCATGGCCTCAAGGTGCACGCAATTTACCTAGAAACGTTTCAAGCTTATTCTTCTTTATGTAAGAGTAGTATTCCACTGCATTAAAAAAACCACATCTTCTTTATCATATCATAAGCTGATAGGCATTTGAGCTATTTCCAAGATTTGGTTATTACACAAACTGTGCCACTATAAAAAATGAGTGTGCATATATTGCTATGGTATGATGCTTTTAATTCTTTCAGGAAGATACCAAGAGGAATAGCTGGGTCAAATGAACTTGTAGTCCTAGCTTTTTGAGGAATCTCCACATTGATTTCCACAGTGGATGCACCAGTCTATACTGCCACCAACAGTCAAGAAGGGTTTCCTCACAGTCCGTCAAACATTTGTTACTGATTTGTTATTGATTTCCCCATTCCCCTACCCTCCCTTTAACCCATCTTCCACTTTTTCTTTTTTTCATCATTTTAGTATTGTTTTACTTTGCATTTCTTGAATTACCAATGATGTTGAAAATTTTTTCATATACTTATTTGCCATTTCTACTTTTTCATCTAAGATGTATCTATTTCAGATGCCCATTTGTGTACTGGGTCTTTAAATCTGGGGGATCTGATTGTTTTGAGTTCTTTATATATTCTAGATAGTAGTCCTTTGTCTGGGGAGGAGATGGCAAAAAATTTTTCCTATACCGTGGGTTATCTCTTCACTCTGTTGGTGGTTTCTCTTGCTATGTAAAAGCTTTTTATTAAGATGAGATCCGTGGCTGGGCATGGTGGTGCACGCCTGTAACCCCAGCACTCAGGAGGCTGAGGCTGAAGGATACTTGTGACTTCGAGACCAGCCTGGGCTACAACATGAGCTCAAGGCCAGCCTGAACTGTGTAGTGAGACCCTGTCTCAAAAAGACAAAAAAAAAAAAAAAAAAAAAAGCAAGATCCCAATTGATGATTCTGTGTAATATTTCTCATGTAGACTGGGTGTTGTTTATAAAGTCTTTCCCTACAACGTCTTCAAGAGTTCTACCTATTCTATCTCCCAGCAGATTTAGTGTTTCTGTTTTAATATATAGATCTTTGATCCATTGTTATTTTAGTTTAGTGCACAGTGAAAGACATAACTCGTTTTTCTTCAGCATGTACAAAACCAATTTTTCCAGCACTGTTAAAGAGGTTATCTTTCTTCCAGTGAGCGTGTTTGGCATCTTTGTCAAAAATAAGGTGGCTAAGCATGTCTGGAGTTGTTTCTGCATTCTGATCTGTTCTGTTGGTTCTCAGCTCTCTTTTTTTGGCCAGTACCATGCTGTTTTTATCATGGTAGCTTTGCAATATAATTTCAAGTCAGGGATTGTGAGACCCCCTGGTTTGTCTTGATTGCCCAGAATTGCTTTTGGTATTGTAGGCCTCTTCTGGTTCCAAATGACTTTAGAGTTGTTGTCTGTATTTCTGTGAGACACACTGTTGGCATTCTGAATGGGATTGCATTAAATCTGTGTAATAACTTTGGAGGTATGGCTATTTTCACTATACTGGTTCTTTCTACCCAAGAACAAGGGATATCTTTCCATTTTGTGATACTCTCTTCAATCTTTTTCAGAGTACTATAGTTTTCAATGTAGAGGTCTTTCCAAACCTTTGCCAGATTGATTCCTAGGTATTTTGTTTTTTGGATACTATTGTGAAAGATGTTACTTCCCTAATTCCTCTCTCAGTGAGTTTGTTATTTGTATACAGGAAGGCTATTGACTTTTGAGTGCTGACTTTGTATTCAGCTATGCTACTGAATTTGCTTATTAAATCAAGAAGTCTTTTGGTGGAATTTTTGGGATCTTCTATGCTGTTAAACAAGGTCTTTTTAATCGTAACAGCCAAATGAGGTATGGGAAGAACAACTAAGACTGACCCTGATCAGATTCAAGTCTTGTTGCTCTGGACCCTGAAGTTTTCTGCTCCCTTTAAAACTGAGAAGCAAAAAATGGATTCACCTTGATTGGAGTTTCTGATCTGAGAATAACATGAAACTGCAAGGTG
This sequence comes from Dinomys branickii, assembly GCA_004027595.1. Classification (NCBI taxonomy): domain Eukaryota; kingdom Metazoa; phylum Chordata; class Mammalia; order Rodentia; family Dinomyidae; genus Dinomys; species Dinomys branickii. The sequence continues at coordinate 120,238 of PVLD010001445.1, forward strand.
TGGGTCTCCACAGAAGAAAAGACATTGGCTCTAGTTGCCCAGGGGTAGTAATGTGGATTTATATTTTACAAAATGCTCAAGGTGTATATCGATTATTTTATAACTTTCTACTTCAGCCAACTTTTTTGAATGACCCATTCCCAGCTGTGATCATGTCTGTTAAGACAGTTGCTTCTGTACTTGTTCAATTTCTTTTTCTTTTTTTTGTACTAGGAATTGAACTCAGGACCTTGAGCTTGCCAGGCAGGCACTATACCACTGGGCAATATCCCTGGCTCCTACTGTTCAATTTCTGTATGTACTCTGTTAAAACTGACAGCAAATACACAGGCAGAGTGTGATTCTAAAGACATGCAATAATTACATATTATACACCTACAGATTTATATTTATATCTGTACTTTCATAAATGTAAATTTCATTAGTATAGTACATATTTGTGATACATAATGAATACATTCATCATGGGGGACTGGTACATACGCACACTGCATTGTGGGGGGCAGGGTTTCCCTATGCATTTCAGGCAGGTCTTCATTCACTCTAGAGCAAAGGATGGCCTCGTTCCTCCCTTCTCCCTCCATCCTTAGTTCTCCTTCCCATCTCAGAAAAGTCTACAATCCTTTTTTATTTTGCTCTTTATTTGTACTTTGGGTTGTTCATGTAAGAGAAACCATGCAATACATAAATGTGAATTTCCTAAGAAAAAAATTTATTAGGATACACATAAATTTTTTTGGCAAGGGTAATGGGATGAGTTTGCACTGTTTGAAAATCTTAAGAGAATGTATTTATGAGACAGGATAATTTAAAAAATTTTTATTCTAAGAAAATACTGCTTAAAATTGGATATTAGAATGCAAACTATGACTTAAAACCCAACAAACACAAGTGCCTCTCCCTGTTGGCTTCCCACAGTCTAAAAGAAAAAGCAGCTCAGTCATGTACATCTACAAGAGAAGACAGCTCCAGCAGCCTCAGACAGGTAAAAGGATGACACCACAACTGTTACCTCTTCTCTGAAGAGTAACACAGCTCTAATCTCAGCATTATGGAGTGTCAATACTCTATACAGTGGATTTTACCACTACCCTGAAAACCTTTAAGGCTTTGAGCAAACAAACAGTGAGTGCCATGAGAGAGACAGCACTTCAGTACAGGCATGTGACATAGAAAGCTCAAGGATTCCTCATGCCATGGCATCTACAACTCCATCCATATATTCATTCATCTACTTGTCCATCTGTCTATGCACTCGTCTCTCCATCTACTTACTGACCCACCAATCTATCCATTTATCCACCTACTCTTCTGTCTACCCATCCTTCTCACTTAGGTATTTATCCATCCATCCATCCATCAACTCATTATCTGTCCATCTGTCCACTTATCTGTCCATCCATTTACTCATCTATCCATTTCTCTACCTATCCATCCATCCCATCCATATGCCCTTCTGTCCACTTACTCACCTATCCATCTCTCCATCCATCCATCCATCCATCCATCCATCCATCCATCCACCCCTCTCATCTATTCTTCTGTGCATTCACCCATCCTTCCATCCATCTATTCACACATCTGTCCATCTGCACATTCACCTATCCACCTAACCCATGCAGGTACTGACTCAATTCCCTCTCTGCTGGATACCAAAGAGCAGAGTTCAGATTTGGAAAGCCTGGCCAAAGAGGCAAGGCATTCTAGGAGGAAAGCTTCTAGCCCCTATTCACTTTTGGTGAGGAGGAATAATTTAAAGAAAATGAGTCTGAAAGTAACAACATGTTCTATTAAGTCAAATTCCTGAATCATATTAGTCCAAAAGTCCCAGATAATGTGCTAGAACTGTTCTACAAATGATGTTGAGGTAGGGCCTTAGACAGAAGAATATTTTTAAAGAGCAGTAATGAAGTGTGGAGTCAACTCTCCAACAATGTCCTCCAACAAAAGGTTCTTGAAACAAATGGGCTTTTCTGCTCATTCTTTTGTGTGTTTCATATGCCCTGGGAAATATCAAGACTAACAATGGGTAAAGTTCTAACATGCACCAGCAGTGTTTGCAGTAATCAGTTTCTGTTAACTTGCTACTCTGTGACTTCTTTTTGTACTTCCTTCAGCAAACTGAATACACTCATTTTTAATAAAAGATAACTACTGTGAGTGTTACAGTTCTTTTTCTTTTCTCCTAAATAGGAATTCCATGGTCAGACTGAGGCTGGAGCACTACACAAGGTCAAGGGCCACACTCAAGGCAAAAACAGAATCATGGAAAGTTACTGCAGAGGAAAGCTGCTTATGTCATGACAGGCAGGAAGCAGAGAAAAGAGAGGAGCAGTGGAGGGAGATATACCCTCCAAAGGCAAACTCCAGAGAGACACCTCTTCCAACTAAGCTCTACCTCCTAATAGCACATTTAGCTATAAATTCATCAGTGCATCAGTTCATGCAGGAGTACAGTACCCCACGATCCAATCACATCCCAAGGTCCTTCCCATGAGACTTCTAGAGGGCATTTGTTATGGTTTATTATCTAGTATTCCTCCCAAAGCCTGAGGCAGTCACAGGTGGTACTTTATGGAGGTGGCTAGATCTAGGGCGTGTGATGATGGGATTAAGGGTGCCCTGTCTTGGGTGTGGGTGGCACCACCCAAAGGATGGATGGAATAAAAAAGAGAGGCAGGTCTACTGCTACTACTTCTGCTGTCACTACTGATTCTGCTACCACTGCAGCTGCCACTGGTTGCTGCTTGCTCCCTTTTGCCTGCTCTGCCATACCATGGACTGTCTTCTCCTCTGGAATGCTCCCCTGCCTTGTAACTCTGCTTTGGAACCAACCAAATATAGACTGAAATTTCTAGAAACTGAGGTGAAATAACCCTTTCCTCCTTTAACTTTCAGTGTCAGGTATTTTGCCTCAACAAAAAAATATGACAGCATCCTAAATCTAAACCGTAATAATCCTGTACCACTAAGCTACATCCCCAGGCATTTTAGTTTTGAGACAAGGTCTTGTTAAGTTGCCCAGGTCAGACATGAATTTCCAATCCTCCTGCGTCAGCTTCCCTCAGGGCTGGGATTAGTCATGTACCACCATACTCAGCTCTGCTCTGTGTACTGACTGTGACAGTAGCTCCAAGACTCCATGCATTTATTAAACTCAAAGCTGTGACATAAGTAGAAGAGGCAAATATGATGGAGACAATAAAAGATCATGGGTTACTGAGGATTGGGGAGAGGCAAGGATGAATAGACAGAATACAGGGGATTTTTAGGGCAAAGAAAGTACTCTGGAAGAAACTCTTAATGGTGCAAATATGTCATACATCTGTCCAAACTTACAGCACATCCAACATGAGGAGAGAGCCCTAATGTCTATCGGGGTGATGGCAATCTATCAGTCAGGCTGCACAAGCTATAATCATACTAATGCAAGATGGTAATGACAGGAAAAAGGTTGGGGGTGTGTGTGTTTAATACTATACTCTCTACCAAACAGTGAAAAATATATGTTAAAGTACTAAGACAGTGAATATCTATACACAACTCTTCCACTATACTCCCAAATCTCTTCACCATAGGACGCCAGTAGTTTCACCCAGCACAAAATTGTCTCACTTCACTTCCTCATTGGCTTGCTGAGGCACCATGGAAACCACTGAAGCACTGTATGTGCTGCAGAGGGGAGCCTGCTGGCCCTCCAGCCTAGGCTCTGCACCTCATGTATCCCTTTAGGTTCTTCCTCCTTCACACTTTCTCGAGTCCTTAGCCTAAACACCACCATCTGGGAAGGCAAGGTAAGATCCCTACCCCCAGAAGGTCAGACTTTTGCTTATTATCATGCTACAGTCACCTCTACTGCATAACCAGCACCCATCCTTATGCTCAGTACTCAGATACTTCAGGACAGAACACACTATAAAGGCTTTCTGTCTCTGTGCCCCTATGGTTGCAGGCAGAAATCTCTCCATGGGCTGTGGCATGTTGAATTGTGCCATCTGAGGGTCAGCAATGATAAGGTCTATTATCAGAGCCTAGAGTACCAGGTGAGGCCCCTAAGTAAAAGGAGGAAGTACTGATAGATTCCTTAGTGGCAACCGACACATTTCTCAGCCCTTACGAAGCTTTCAACAAAGCCAGGAATCAGTGCTGACTTTTCTTGCCACTTGCTGCAAACTTCCTTACATTACCAAGTTCCCTGGCTGCACTTAAACTAAGGCTCTTAAAAACAATAAAGGCCACCTTCTCAGTCTTTTTCGGACAGGTCCTATAGCCTAGTCAAGTGAGCCTCACTAATACTGGCCTCATTTAAAAAAATGGCACTCAATCTCTCCACTCTGTGAATGTTTCATCTTCTAGGGCTACGCTTTATGTCACTGCACCATGAGGAGCACAGCCAACCGTGGTGATCAAAACCCAGTTAGGGCTGTCACTTGACCAGTAACTCAGCCACTTGAGGCCTAGAGGATCTAGGGCAAATGCCAAGCTCCACTGCCACCATTTCCCATTTGATTCTCATGGAGAGGGTCCGTATCAATGGACAGCACCAAAGGGATGCCTGACTCAAGCACATTTCAACGCTGTTGTCCATCAATCTGTTGTCTGTGAGTCCTAGACTAGTCCAGCATCACCAACATAGAAACTCAGGCTCACTGCAAGTGCCAAGTCTGCTCCTTACCCCTCAATGAACTGAGCCTCCTGTAGATACTGAAATACCAAATACCTTACCCCTAAATATCTCAGCCCAGGTCTCACTTGGGAGCAACAATGTTGAGACCACACTATATCTAGTATATAGTCCAAAAATATACCTTCCCATTTCTCTCTGTCATATTCTTTATAACCATTTCTTTCTTCCCTTTTCTTTTTGCTAAAGATCCAGGATCTAACCAAGGCATGCTCCTTGCATTTGGTTGTCAAATACATCCAGTCTCTGACTCTAGAAAGAGCTGCTTGGTGTGATGTGATCATCTACACATGGTAGGAAAGAGCCTGTTGCTTGAGAAGTCCTCCTAGTGATTGTATGGCAGATGTCTACATAGTGGGAAAGGTACCACGCCTGCCCCAGTCCTCTCCCTGGTTTTCTACAGATGCTGCTCATGCCTGGTGCTGGAGACAAACAGCCTGGAACACTGGCTTCATTTCATGTATTCTGAAATAAAAAGGTCAAGATTCACCAGCAAATTGCACCATAGTTTGCTAGTGAGAAGGTAACATCAGAGGAGTGTCAGCCTGAGACCTTCCACCTTCTGGAGAAGATTCCTCAGATGTGCAAACACTGCCCAGTTTGGCAGAAGGAGGAGTGAAGGAGGAAGGTGGGCTCTGAGCCAAGGGGCAAGGGGCAGGGAAATCCCACCCGATAATCCCCTACAAGCATAGCTAGCATCCCCACACTCTGGGCCTAGTTCTACTCTGGGATCCTCCACTCATTTTTAAAGGGTGTCTAGTCATGGCTTTTTTACATAGCAACACTGTAACCTAGTTCCCACCAGGCATGACTCCCAACAGGGCAGTTTGTGCACAAAAAACCTAAGGAACCTGATGCTGAGACAGGTGTAGAGCTGGACCCTAGCCAATTGCCCCAAGGCACATGGTTCCTGGCAGTCAGACTCTAAGCCTGTGGAAGATACTGGGGTGGCGAGAGGTGTGGCAAGGCCATCTTCTGCACACAGAATGGCCAGTACATCCATGACAGCTCAAAAGATTCTGACCAAACACCTGGGGTTCAAAGAACAGGAAGAGAGATCTGGTGGGATAAGTATTGCAAGATACCTGAGGGACATGGCAGGCACCACTGAGGGGGCACCATACTACATTAGTACCCCATATATGTAGAATTCAGGACTGTATGGCTGAGCTGGATTTTATAGAGTAGTCTCTTGGCCTGAACGAGGGGAGCTTTGAGAGGCCTGAAGTGGAAGGCATGCCAGAATGGCTCAGGCCATCCATCTTTGGTTAACTCCACTAACTTCCAACCTTCCAGCCAAGCAAGGTGGCTGAGTGAAGTATACAGGGAAATTGCTACGTGGTGAGACTTGCAACTAAGGTACAGACATGACAGAGGAGTAGAGCTGGAGTCCTTCACCCCAGAAAAGTGACAGAGGCTCCAGGAGGAGTTAACTAGCTACAAAAGAGGCTGCAGAGATGGGAAGGTCTGAAACACCTCTGGGGTGACCTCAGCGTGAACTACAGTGGTTATAGAATTGGGAAGTAGCTCAGGGTGCCAATAACTCACTGCCCTGGGGACCAACTCAGGAGACTGTCAGAACAAGGAAGACTTAAAAGCCAAATGCACAGTCTAGGCCAGTAGTCCATGACAGGGCACAGGAGACACTTGGTGAGGGGCCAGGTAGACTTTCATACAGTTAAGTCCTGAGGGAGGCATCTCTGGAGCACAAACAGTCAAAAGCAACCAAGGCTGAGCAAGTGACAACTGAGCAAGGAGGGGCCTGGCAGCTGAAGACATTTATGCTATGCAGGTGAGGAGCATGAGGAGGAGGAACAGAACGCCAGACTGAGCATGGGCTCTGGGGTAGGATTATTAGTGGGCAAAAGAGGCTGGAAAAGTCTTGGAAGTGGCTTAGAAAAACCAAAGAAAACACAATGGGAAGGGGAGGCTTTCTAGAAGCCAGGGCACTAGCACATACAAAAACACAGATAAGAGAAGGAGGAAGCAAGACTGGGGCCACCTCCACAACTGGACCAAACACCTTCTGCGGGAACAAAATGGGCACCTGAGAGGACAGTAAGTTTGAATTCTGAGGGTCCTCACTGAGAAAACAGAAGAAAGCTGCACACATTTTTAACTTCTGAATTTCAGTGAATGCATTTGAGTGTCCAAAAGGAGCAAGTACAATCTTACAATAACACTAGTACTTACCCAACTTGAATGAGCTCATTCAACTTTGTTGCATTCTTGTCATCCATACCTTTAAATGGAAGATACATAAATGAGGTCATGAGGTACTTAGGAGCAAAACTATTTGATTTCATACAGTCATTTTCCACAGACTACAAATCCTGCCACTCAATACTTGAGGTCTTCCAGATTAAAATCTCTGTGGTAGCTACAGCCCTTTCCCCAAGGTCATTTAGACAGTTAGCTACTCAAGAGGAACTCCACTAACCCACACATCTCAGCCTGCCTGAAGACCTCCCTTTAGCCACCTTTTCAAAGATCAATCTGCAGACCTCTCCCAGAAGTTCTCCCTAACCTGCTGCTACTACTAAGCTGCTATTTGGTCTGGAATGTTGGTTTTGATGATTGCTCTCTCTAGGTACCATGCCAGGCCTGTGCACTATTTCCCTGCTGGGCTCCACATCCAATGGTGTCCACGTGTGGATCAGATATATATAGGTTGGAATCCATACAACCCCAGGGTCTTGGAACAATCAGTCCAACAAATTCACTGTTGGTTACAGCAGAAGCCCCACTTCTTCTGACCTCACTGCTGCCAAGGAAAATGTGTGGGAAAGCGAGGTAGTAAAAGGTTAGCGGGAGAAGAAAAAAAGGTGAGAGATAAAGAGAAAAAGAATGAGAAAGGAAAAGAAAGAGAAAGAGAAAAACAGAGAAAGAGAGATAAAAAGCAGCCGGTGGAAGAATCTACATGGAAGCACTTGGCTGCATAGTGCAAAATTCCTTCAGTTCCTTGAACTTTTCTGCATTTTGTGGGTATGGAGACCAAAAACACAAAGCCATATACAAAGGTGAAATCATAAAATCAACCAGCCAGATTGCACACACACACAGGAATAAGAACCCAGATGACCACTGATCTTGCATCACAAATAGTACAGGCCAGAGGTACTGGACAGCAACTTCAGTGCAATTTAAAGAAACCTGTTAAATCAGAATTCTGTATCCACCAAAAATTTAAGCATGAAGATAAAACAAAGGCTTTTCAGATAAATAATAACTAAAAAAATTCATGGCTGGTGCAAATGTGTGCAAAGAAAAGAAGTAAGTTCTTCAATCAAAGGAAAAGGATCCCAGATAGAAATAGTACTTCAGAAAAGAAGGAAGAGCACTGAAAAGGGCAAATGTAGATACATTCACATAAAAAGAACCAGATACTGTGGTGCCCTCACAGGAGCTAATCAGACACCCTTCCTGTGGACAACTTTAAGACATCATGGAACTTTCTGCCCTTGTCCTAGGACTGAGAGACGAGGCTATTCTTCATAGACGCAGCCCTGGTCAAGGGATCTCTCAGGAGAGGATACCAGTGCCACCAACCTAGCACCTAAGAGGCCCCATCCAAGCACCAAGCAAGGGGACTTTGTACAAGACCTGTCTGTTCAAGATGGCGAGGGCTGGAGAGCCAGCCATGGCACTGCCACACAAGGCATGACATTCAGCAGCTGTGCCTAGCTACTCCACTCCAGGGCAAAACAGTAAGAGACTATCACTTGTTTCATAAGCACTCTTGAGCACATCACTCATGTCCTTCAATCCTAAACACCCTTCAAGTCCTTTTGTAACTGGTACTTGACATAGTCAGCAGGTAGCACAGGACAGGGCAGACTCAAGTCAGGCTTGCTAGGACTCATTTGTCTGGAGACTCCAAGCAGAATAAGCCATGTCAAGGAAAATCTTGCTCTAACTGCTAGCTTTCAAAAACATTTTCCAAATGGCCCAGAGAAAACAGTTTATGCACAAGCTTCAGAGAAATGTTAGCAGGTCCTGAGTGCACATTCCAAAAAGGAGACACAAAAGAACACAACAAAGGGATGAGGCCTAGAAGCCCAGATGTGATAAGTTGATTCAGAGGTCTGGAGGGATATAACCCCATAACATGAAGGACTCCCAACAGATCCACATGCTAAGAGCCCCATCTGGGCTCCAGATGTGTGCAAACATGTGAATATATGTTTGAGTGTGAGGTACAGCTGGACTGGGAAGGGCCAACCAGCAAACCTAGCAGAACTGGAAAAAACACAAGCTGAGCCACAGGGGCAAGGAGAACCCTTCTCTGACCAAGCAGCCACCTGTCAGAGGAATAGGTATAACTAGGAAGATGAGTGTCAGGTTTCAGTAAAGGGGCCTTTGGTCAGGGAAGCCAGTGCTACTGTGTGCAACAGAAAACCATTCCAGGTCACAGGGTAGGAACATGTAAGACAATATGTCCAGAGACTCCGGTAGAGGGACTGAGGAAGGCCAAAGCACCCTACTCAAGATGGGTTGGTGCTCCATGTGCTTTCTGGACCAGAAGCCTTTCAGGGTGAGAAAAAGTGAGGACAGAGTAGAAAGAAAACAGATTAGAGGGAAGCAGAGACACAGGCACAGTTAAGGGTGCCAATCATGCAAAGTGGGAGGCAAAAGACTTGGGAAAGACATCCTCTGGCTTCTAGGAAAGAAAAATAGAGGGAGAACAAAGAGGAAATTCGGTCATCAGGGAATACACGGCAGGTCCACAGTGAAGACAAGATGGGAAGAGTGGATCCACTCAGGTGGCAAGAGGAGCAGGTAGAAGGGTAGGTGGGGGCAGCCCAAGGCATCATCTCCAGCGGCTGCCTCTGTGCTGGTGCCATCAACGATGAGTACAAATGGCCCCAAAGTGGGGCTGAGAAGGGAGCAGGTGTCCATTCTGATCGCATCAGGGCAGAAGGTGATGGCACTGCTCAGTGTATGGATGGCCTGAAGCTGCAGGGCTGGGTGAGGACAGCTACAGGGGAACTGAGATTCAGAAGTAAGAAGGGGAATATCAGCACATGCAACAGTGTGAGGGAGAGGCTCCAGGGCATGAAAGTCACAGTTGGGAGGTAGTGGGTCTGGTACTTGAAGGCAGGTGACTGTAGAGTGGGACCTACGAACCAGGACCCAGGTCTTCACCTCAGAACAGGCAGAACAGTGGTGGAGGGCTAAGAGTAACACATGATGGAAAAGGAAGAAAACATGCAAGGCCATCACAGAGGAGCATGACACCTCCTAAACACAAAGACTAGGCTGGCCCACAGAAGCTCCTGAGCCAGGGCTGGAGGTACAGCTCAGTGGGCTAAGTGCTTGCCGCTAAGCACTAGGGCCCTGAGTTCGATCCCCGGTCCCGGAAAAAAAAAAAAAAAAAAAAAAAGAAGCTCCTGAGCCAGACAATGATGAGACATTAAGAGAGTGAGTGCTCAGGTTATGACCAGAGAAGACACAAAGAGCAGCCAGCAAATAGCTGTCCTATCCAGTGCTATGGGCCACTTCATGCTATGACTCATTAGATGATCCTACAATGTCCACTGGATCAAAGAGGCCTAGGATCACAGAGAAAGCACAGGCAGGGCTGAAATGTATACAACACAGATGCCCTACAAAGTTGACAGCATCCCTATCAAGCAGCTGTAAAGTGTTGTTCTAGAGGAAATCTGGTCGCTGGGAAACCATGACAGCACACAGCAAGTAAAGGAAGTCCCAGACTTTTCAAAATACCAACACCATCATCAAAGATTGAAAACCAAGATGATTTTTAGTCCATGTGACTTGGAGATACCAGTCACATGTGAGGCAACAGCTTTCAACAGGAGCCCCAATGTCTGGGAACATTCTGAGAAATCTGAAAATGGGTTAAGAATTTAGGCAGATTGTTACACCTGCTTGACAGGTATGAAATGTCTGTGAGACCATGGGATGTGGTTGAATAGTGTGTCTATGTTCTTGGGGATGCAGGCTGAAGTCTACGGTGCAGTTTCTAGGTAGTCTTACAGTTAAATTGTAGAGCAAGAAAAAAGCGGCACGTGTGTGTGTGAACATGTGTATGAACATGTGTATGTGTGTGTGTGGAGAGAGACAGTAAACAAATGGGATCAACATTAACCACTGGTAAACCTAAGGGAAGGCATGCTCATCATATGCTTTTTCGATTTTTCTGTCAGTAAAACATTTTCAAAATAAAAGTCAGAAGGGAAAGTAAGTGATTCTGGCCATGAAGGGTCAATGGGGACAAGGACAAGGGGAGTCTGAGGACAGGCAGGGTACTTACAACCACCAATCTTCTTGCGCAGTTCGCCATAGCAGATGAGGCCATATAGCTCCTGGGATGACTTCTTCAGCCCTCGTGAGAACACTGAAAGATGAAAGAAGGTAGAACTTAGGATGGGGGTCCAGATACCCTTCAGAGTAGAAACTGTGCACACAGGAATGACACTAGGTAGTGTTTCCAAGAAGGCTCAAGCAGATTTCCTGGGTTGGTCATGGTACTTTGGTCATGTATGATACAAAACCTGGGGGGAGACAGAGAGCACAGAGGAATATAGCATTGTTTCTGCAATTTTCAAAATAAAAATCTAAACAAAATGACAGGTATGGTTTTTAAATTACTTCTGATGGGCAAAGGAAATGTCCTCATAAGAGAATGCATCATTCAGCACAGCAGGTTCTCACAGAGGAAGAGGAAGGTGTAGACATGAATAGTCACACCTGTTCTCCAGCTCTGCCCATACAGAATACCCCTAAGCAGCAAGACAGGCCAGCAATCTGGAGGAGGTTCCTACCTCCCTGTACCCTCCAAGGAAAACAAGGCAACTCGCCATGCATCCTGCGTTAAGGCCCTAGCTGGTATCCACATCTCTATTTTCAGTTACTGGATGGGCTTTAGGCAGGAGGCAAACAGGATGGATGTATGCAGCTCAACATGGTATCAAGTTCTGGGCTTCAAGGAAGGAGGTTGTAAGGACTCTCGAAGGCTCCTTCAAGAGGCTAAATTGGGGCAGGTGCCTCCACCTTGCTTGCCCCTTCCTTTAGGTGCTGCCAAGAGGTTCCATCTTACACACTAGCATCACAATAAGAAGAGAAAAGCAGACAGGAGGCATCAGGACCCTACTGCCCTGAACATTTATTCCCAGGTACCAACTGGGGGAGAGAAACCTTCCATACTAGCCACTGCTGTCTCGAATGTTTTCAATTATACAAAGTAGAGCCCCATGTTGTCATGGCAGCCAAGCTACATAAAAGATGAGAGTCTAGGCACCTTCAGCTCACAGAATGGAGACAAATAGCACATTCTCTCAACTGTCCTCTCTGGTTCTCAAGAGGCATACTGTCTTTTTGTTTTTTTCAGACTGGGTAGTGAGTAGCAAGTATGTGGATTTTATTTTCACATTGTCATTTTTACTTCTTAAAAATTTTTATGTTTGTTACTACATGTTTGCAGTACATAAATGATTACATTTCCTGTAGTAAGTTGGTACACATACATAATACATCTTTTTTTTTTTTTTCATCTTTTTCCCTTCCCTTATGCAACAAATTTATCTCCCTGGTGCCCATCATCTTTTTTTTTTGTCTTTTTGAGACAGGGTCTCGCTATACAGTTGAGGCTGGTCTTGAACTCACTTTGTAGCCCAGGCTGGCCTTGCACTCAGCCTCCCGAGTGCTGGGATTACAGGTGTGTGCCACCACACCCAGCATGCCCATTATCTTTTATTTTGCTCTTTAATTTACTATATTTATATTTTGAGATTCTCATACAAGAGAAATCGTGCAATATTTAAACTTGTGTGTCTGATTTACTATTTATTTGACATTATTGTCTCAAAGTGCATTCATTTTCTCACAAATGACTCAAGTTTATTCTTTTTTTTATTTTAAAGACAAAAGAATGGAGACATATAAACCAGAATAACATAAAAACAATATAGGAAATACACAATTATAGAGAAGACAGTAGGGAATTAGCACTGGATGCTATATTACATAATGTTATCTTTGCATTTGTTAACACAAAAACAATAAAGGAAATACCAAATTATAGAGAAGATAGTAGGAAATTAGCACTGGATGCTGTATTACAGAATGTTACTTCCACATTTGTTACTCAGTTATACAGATGATGGCTCCTTCGATTAATCAATTTTCTCCACCCTCATTTCTGTTGTTCTACCACTCAATCAGTCATCTTCCCTCTATTAATAACTGTACTTTTTGGTTTATTTTCTCCCTTGAGTTCTCACACTGGGAGGAGACATGGCTACTTCAAATTATGCTATACAAACATGGGTGTACACAAATTGCTATGGCAGGAGGTGGAAAAGCACCCATCCTCAAAGACGGTAGACAGGCAGAGAACCAGGTTCACTATGACCAAGCCCCCACTGACAAGCCCTCAAGGCCATTGGGGGTCCAGTTGAGTCAGGGGGGTTACCCAGTGAACCGCCAGGCTTTGCCGAGATATAGCACGTCCGGAGGCCCAGTTAAGTCCTCAGGATCGCCCCAACAGACCACTGGGCTCCACCCCATCACCATACTGCCAGGGGACTGGTCAAGTCCATAGGGTTACCCCCATGGACCGCCAGGCTCTGCCCTGTTGTCGCACTGCCGGAGGCCTGATCCAGGTCAGGGTTCTCATGTAGCCTGGAGGGAGCCCCCTCCCCACTCAGGCTGCTGAGCTCCCTGTCAAGGCCCCCGGGGTTCCCTCATAGGTTACTAGTGTCTCCCAGCAGGCCGCCTATGACTCCCTGGAGGCTATCCCCACTCAGCTAGAGAATCAGGTCTGCACCCTAGTTCCAGGTCTTCACCTCCTCCCACCTCTCAATCTCCAGTGTTGCCGCTCCCCACCCCTTGCAGCTGGGCATTAGGCGCACTTACGATGCTGGGCACAAGTGGCGTGAAGTCTCCCCAACCTGTGCTCACTGAGGTAGTCTAGAGTGTGTACTAAGTTTAGTTATTAGTTGGAGGATTGGACTGGGTCTGCTGTGTAGAGTATGTTGTTGTCTCTCGGACTCTAGGACTGCTGCTTTTCATGTGATTTGTTGCTCTGGGTTCATACAAGGTTCATATATGCAAGCAGTATGAAGTCCCTCTTGGTGCTCGTATTAGTAGTTTAGGGTGAGTCCTGAAGGCCATGAACTCAGCCCGTTGTTGTCAGGGACACATGTTGAGTGCTCAGGCTACCAAGACTCAAGGTGCTCACAGAGGGAGTTCAGGGTGGGAGCTGAAGCCCAGTAACTCAGCTTGTTCTTCCTGCTTGGTGTTGGGAGTGAGAAAGGTATGGGGCCATGTGGTCCACCTCCATCTGCAGCTCTCTTACTGTTGTGCTCCAGTTCCTATTTGTTTTTCGGCTTGATCCCTAGGAATTGCTGTGGCCCTGGGGTTGCTGCTGCTGCTCTCTGTTGCTCTCTGCTGGTAGTTGCTCACACAGTGGAGCAGTAGGAGGCCACAGGCTTGGGTCAGCATACAGCTGGGTGTGGTGGGCTGTGTACTGGTTGCTTTGACTCTGCCTTGCCTCTGGGTGCTGATTAGAAAGGTTGCTGCAGAGTGGGGATTCTGTTTTAGTGGCTGTTGTAACTTCTAATCCTCACACTGAGTTTGACACCTCCCGACCACTGCTGTCTCTTTTCTGGGCTGTGCTTTCTCCTTTCCAGTCCTGGACCAGCTCTTGGAACTCCACTCTCCTCTGGCCGAGTCGGGAGGCTCCCATGAGCACAGGCCTCCAAAGCTGAAGCTGTGAGTGCCAGAATGACAGAGCAGGCCGAGGGTGTGTTTGAAGCTGTAACTCCCTCCTTCTCCATCTCCTCTTCCTCCAACTGCACCATGGCGGCCCGCCGAGCCTTTCCTCCAAGAGGTCTTCTTTGCTCTTTCTGAGGGCTTTAATTCTCATTTCAGATCCTTCTTGGGTCCAGAGTACCCATTTCTCTCCTTCCTGTCTTTCTCATGTTGCTATATTCCAGTGTCTGGGTGGCAATCCTCTGGGAGGATCTTTCTCTGCTGCTTACCTGATCACCATCTTCCTGGAAGTCCTTCAAGTTTATTCTTCTTTAGAGCAGAACAGTACTGTGTACATATACATTTTTTATTCATCTGTTCATGCACATGTATGTCACTTTCAAGATTCAACTATTATGAGTTCTGCTGCCATAAACAAGGGTACGCAGGTATCACTGTAGTATGGTATCTTTAAGTCTTTTAGGAAGCTACCTTGAAGGAAAATAGCTGGTTTAAATGGAATTTCTAGTTTTAGGTTTTTTTTGAGGAATCTCCATTCTGATTTCCATAGCAGACATCTATTTTCAAGGACCTAAGATTCTGATGTATGTGTTTATAATAAGAAAGGGTGGGATAGGGATATAGTTTAGCAGCACAGCAACTGTCTGACAAGTGTGAGGTCCTGAGTTTGAGTCCCAGCACCAAAAAAAAAGTGGGGGGAAAGAAAAATGTATTAGTTAACAGCAAACAATGTTTTGAGGACACGGACTTAATCTAAAATGAAGATTCTGACCTTTGGATTGGCACCAAGAATCTGACTGGGCTAACATTGTAGGCTGTTACTTAGGTTTTTCCTGAGAGAAAAAATTCAGGATCTCACTGGATCTCAAGAGACCAGGACTCAGGAAACTCTAAAACCTACTAAATAATAACAAAGGAGAGCTAGGTGTGGTGGTGCACGCCTGTTATTCCAGCACTAGGAAGGCTGAGGCAGGAGGCTCACCATGAGTTTGAGGTCAGCCTGGGCTACATAGTCAGTTCAAGGTTAGCCTGGACTACAGAGCAAGAGCCTGTCTCAAAAATAAAACAAACATAGCAGAATAACAAAAATGTAGATCACCCATACAACTGTTATTCAGTTAATAAAGAAATGAAATTCTGTAACATGGATGAACCTTGAAACATGCTTAGTGACAGAAGCCAAACACAAAAGACTGAGTATTATATGGATCAGTCTACAAGAAATGTCTATGCAACAGTTAACTATTATGTTAACTTGAAGAAATGTCCATCTGATTGGATTAGTATAGTTCTGGGTATGGCTGAATGGATTTGCTAAAGGCAGAAGGCCCATCTTGGCACCAGCCAATAGGCTTGTGGCCTGAATGGAATAAAAAGGAAAAAGTCTCGCTTCAGTTTCTTTGGAGGTGCTCCAGTCTTTGCCACTGCCTTGGGATGTCCATTTCCAGGCTTTTGGAGCAGATCCTTCAGCTTTCCAGCTCAGACACCAGGCTCCCAATGTACACCCTTCAGCTTCCAACAGGATTCTGCAGTGAGCTCCAGGTCTTTCACCTTTGACTGGATTATTTAGTTCTCTGCAGAGAGCCCTTTTGCATTCTTTCACCCCTGACTCTGCCACTGTAAGCCTACTTAGCAAATAATACATACATGCATATATTTTTTGTTCATTCATATATATACATATATTTCATTCATATATATGTGTGTGGTAAATATTAATTACATTAACTCTGTTACTCTAGTGAGCCCTGACTGACACACTCCATAACAGGCTAATCCAAAGAGAAAGCGGGTGGTTGCCAGAGCTAGGGAGAAAATAGGAGTTAGGCCATAGGGTCTCCTGTGGGTTGATAAAAAATATTTTGGAACTAGACAAAAGTAGAAATTATAGGACATCATGAATATACCAAATGCAATTGAACTGTAATTTAAAAAGGTGAATTTTATGATATGTGACATATTTCAAAATATTTTCTTTAAAGAGCTCAATATATTAATGGTAAAAAGAAAAATGCTCACAAGCCAGAAAGTATCAAGACCAAGACAGTACAGAGAAATGGCCAACAGGAGTACGGAACAAAGGGCAGGGAACAAGCTCAGAACAGAGACTCCAAGGACAGCCTCATGCTGCCCCGTGATACCCAGTCTCTTCACATGGGGAGAAGGGGAGAAAGCAGAGTTCACCTTTTGAAAACTTCAGGTCTCTAGAACAAAACCCGCACCCAACAGCGGACACCAACCAAGCAAGGTGGATGTGCACGGACGTTACTCTTCATGGTACCACACTGCCACACAGTCATCAGGGATGTGCCTCTGCATGGAGATGATGTGGGTCTGGTAAAGCTACTGAATTCCTGATGAAGCACACAGAGGTTGCAGCTCATGGAGATTGCAGCTCCAGAGCAATGAATGAGTGAGTTATAGCTCAAGAGATGACATGCCTCTTTATAGGTATGGACTTAGCCTAGCCACCCTAGATCCCACATGTACTCTTCTTATTTATTTACCCTTGCCTTGGTTCTTAACAACACCAAAAATACATATGATACATGAAGAACACTGCTACTCTGCACAATGCAATATGATAACATCCAAAGAATCACAGGCATTTTGGAATGTCCTAGTGATCTTCCACCTGAGGCTCTCAGCTGAACTAGATAACCTCCAGAGTGGAAACCAGCTGAAGTTGTCTGGATGGCCTCATAATGCTTGATTAACATAGTCAACAGACAGGTCCATCAAAGAACCTCAGGAGAACTATGACCACAAAAGAAGGCCCTTCAAGTGGAGCCAGCAGGACACTAAGAGCAAGACACACAGGAGATACCAAGGCTGTAGGGACAGTGTGTGGGTGAAAAAGATGTACTAGGGTGGAAAGAAAAATGAGGCCACCATATGCAAGATGGAAAGGACAGGCCGTGTCAGATCCCACAGAAGCCTCTAGGCACTGGGAAGGGCTAGGAGGTTGCTCAGCAGAAAATATGGCAAAAATGGAAAGGGAGCCAAGTGTGATGGCACACATCTGTACTTCCAGAATTCTGGGGAGCTGAGGAACGAAGATCTGAAGTTTGAGGCAAGCCTGAGTAACTTAGTGACTTAGCAAACACCTGTCTCAAAATAAAATGGGCTGGAGATAAAGCTCAGTGAAAGGCCTTGGGTAAGATCCCCAGTGTTGCCATAGAAAAAAGAAAAGAAAAAAAAGAAAAAAGATTTTTAAAAATCTACTTTAAGTACTTCCTCATATCAACAGAGAAAAATAGCATAAATTTGGCAGGGCCTGGGGATAAGCATTTTGGCCTTGGAGCTGTGAATGGGCCTGGCCAGAGTTTGTACCACCTACACTGCACATGGACAAGCTTCACTAAAATAGCTAAGCACAGTGATGGTTGCACTGCAATCTGGCCACTCTACACACTTGATCCACGATAGCCTCCCAACCCTTACTTCAACTCACTGGCCACCTTCTCATTTGAAGAAAGGTTTGCAATACCAGCCAAAGTAGACCCATACTCATGGGCTGAAAATTATTCAACATGATATCTTACAAGAAAAGGGAAATAAAAATATAAATTATATGGACAGTTGCTCTGGAAGGCAGAAGTCTTCACTGCAATCATACACAAATCATGATAGCCTTGGACCCCAGGGGACCCGACCATTGCAGAGATATGCAAATAAACCACCCATCTGAATACACAGCAGCAGTGACAACTGGAAAAGAATACAACAGTGTTGACTTGAAGTCAATAAGAAATCTTATGTTGATGGTCATGTGGGCACCAATAGCCAACAAATCAGTACTAACAAAAGACCCATCAAGTCAACCAAGGGATGTTCCCAAAGATTAGACTGACAGCCCAATTTCCTGGGTCATTAGAGACAGTCCATAGGAGGCAGGTGTATGACCCATAGGGTTAAGCTCCGTGGGCAGATGGGGTACTGAGCATTAACCTCTCCTAATGCTATGATAGGGCTGGGGATGTAGCTCAGTGGTAGGTTGCTTGCCTTGCATGCCAAGGCCCTGAGTACTATACACACACACACACACACACACACACACACACACACACAATAAAAATAAAAATTAAAATTAAAATAAATAAAGCTATCATAATGTGATGCACACCATGGTCAAGATACAGTGACCCAGCAGAGAAGACACCACAGGAATGGCAAGGGAAGACAAGGGACATCAAAGGCCAACAGAAGGACACAAGCAAGAGTTCAAAGGTGGAGCAATATGGTTACAGTTAAGCCAGTTATACTGGCACAGATGGTGTATTTACAGAAAAGAAGGGTTAACAATAAGCGTAGGTATTAGAAGGAAGGAATGACCATAAGAGCCCAATGTTGTAAAACTGCAGGAATGTATAGCAGGGCCAAGCAGGAAGAACTCAGAGAGTATGGGGAAAGGCTCTTCTCCCAGCATGTGGAGACAGGAGATAGCAATACTTTACAAAGATAAAGGTAGTACAACAGAACATGGGCCAAGTGACCCTAGAGAAACCACTGATCAACCAAGGGTGATCAGAGTTGGAAGCCCTACTGGACCTGGAGATGAAATAGTCATATGACTATCCACACAAATTTGGATTCAAATACAAATGGTCACAGTTGTGGCAAACATTGCCTTCCTGGACCAGAAGGATACCAGGCTGTTCAACTGACACCCTCAGTGTGCTCCCACATGAGAGGAAAGGGCCAAAAAAGGAGGGGCCCAATCTTGGCCCGCCAGTGCACCTGTAACTCAACTTCTCTTCACTGGACCTCAGTGTCTTCTCACAGGGGATACAGAACCCACAGGCACTCAGGGCCACCGAAACACACAAAACTCAGGTAAGTGTCAGTAAGATCACTAGACCATGGATGCAAGCAGCTTCCTTACAAGTAAGTTTGAACAACAAGCACTGGAAATGCCACCAGCCAAAGTACTGGAGGCAAGTCCCAGGTGAGCAGCTACATAGAGGCAATGCCAGAAAGCATGTTCCTGAGCAGAGGCCTGTGGCACACTCACCATTATCAAAGTCAATGTACTTGGTGATCTTATGCCAGGTGCGGTAGTAGAAGTGCCGGACCTGCTCTTTGTTCTTCACCATGCTTGCAGGCTTGCCCTTCTTCTTGTACTTCAGAGCAATGTTATTCTGAATTGCTTCAAAGTCCTTCCCATGCTGGAAAACAAAGACCACAAAAAAAGTATAGCGATTAAAACAAAGCAGCTTTCTCTATGACAGTGGTGGTGAACCTATGGCATCCATGCCACAACCTACTGTTTATTATCACTGAAAGCTCTAAAAGGTTTGGCACCACTGCTCTATATGTGCACAGAGCAAAAAGGAAAAGGGCCAAACAGGTGGGCTGCAGGTTACCCCTCACTGTACTTGTGCATAATCTCCAACTCAGATTTCCTATTATCTCAGGTTCGAACTAGGTAAAGCAACAAAGGAACTAAAGGATAGAATACCACAACCTATGGGTGCCAAAGAGGCAAGGGCCCTGCTATTGTTTGAGTGTGTTTCCTCCAAATCAGGTGATATCACTATGATGTTATTAAAAGGAGACTCCTCCCTCATGAATGGTATTAAAGCTCTTATCTTCTAGAAGTTTTCATCAATCTTGCCCTTCTTCCTCTGACATGGGAAGCACAGTGCTCCTCTCTTCAGAAGGATGTTAAAAAAAAAAAAAAAACCATCTTGGAAGCAGAACGCAGTCCTCACCAGATGTCAAAGCTGTAGCATCTTGATCTTGGATTCCCTGGCCGCCAGATATGAGAAACAAATCTATTTTTCAGGAGTTGGCCCATGTCAGGTGTTTCTGTTTAATATCACACAAGAAATTAAAGCAGCCCTAGAGCAGGAGAAACATAAAACTCATCGGGACAATCAGCTTAATCTCTAGAGCTCTTCAGAGACCTTGCAGGAGACACCACTGTAATAATAGCACTGTCTGACAGAGGGCAATGCAAATCAAGAGCTCAGGGTGCTGCCACCCAGTATCTTAAAAGAAAATAGGAAGGAATTCTGCACAAATATCACATTTCTTTGATCACAGAAAGTATATTCCACACTGAAACAAGGATAGCCAATATGAACACTTAGGAAGAGAACCTGACAGAATATGACCTGATGACATTTCTAGAATGTCCATGCAAAAGTTGAGCACAACTAGATTTTAAGAATGAAACTGTTTTGTTTGTCTTTATGTTTGTAAATTTTTTTTGTTCTTTGCTCTTTAAAATTAAAAAAAAAAAAAAGAATGAAACGTGTCCTAGTGCTGTTGTAGGACTTCCATAAGGAAAATCTATGTGACAGTCTCACAACACCACCTTTTAAGAAGTACTGGGAGCTGGGTGTGGTGGTATACACCTGTAATCCCAGCACTTAGAAGGCTGAGGCAGGAGGATCGTTGTGAGTTCGAGGTCAGCCTGGGCTACAAAGTGAATTCAAGACCAGCCTGAACTGCATAGTGAGACCATCTCAAAAAGACAGTAAGAAAAAAAAAAGTACTGGGAAGGTGTCAGTTACAACAGCCACCTCATACCCCACATCTTGGTTTCTAAACATCACTTTTCATTTCAAAGGGAAAAAAAGCTCCCTGGAGAAATGGCTGATTCCAAGGCTGGGGTGGGGAGATACCAGATGAGTGTAGAATAACTTGAGGTGCCAAAAGTTGCACAAGGAGTGACAAGAGACAGTCACAGAGGGTCCCCTAGCCAAAGCTGGAACCATATGGGCCACAAAATCAACAATGACATGAACAGGTAATGATTTGCAGAATAAACTAAGCCCTGAGTTTATACTTGTCTAAACAAGCAATGGGTAAGTATGTCCGCCTGGGAGGAGAAAGTGCACCTCACAGGACTCCTACTCAGGACACAGGGTGAACAACAGAAACACTATCATCACTGGAAAACCCCACAGCAGTCACAACTGAAGGTGAGCAGCAGCCATGGCTGCTAGAGCGAGTTCAAGAGTGCACGATGAGAAGCAGGGTGGTGACAATCTCAAGGAAAAGCAGGACAAGCTGGCAGTAGACAGACCCACAGTCAACACCTGAACCCAGAGGTCCTGGGGGGCATCATGCACCTCCTGGCTTAATGTGCAAATGACACGTCATTGCCATCGAACTCCTGACACTAATTTAATCACGAGGACACCGGACAAATTCAAACTGAGAAACATTCTACTGAATAACAGGCAGAGAATCCTGAAAAGTGTTAAAGTCATAGAAGACAAAAGAGACTGAAGCAGCACTCCAGGTGGCAGAAAACTCAAGGCCTGCGAGACACTGACCTGCTAACTCTGCGAAAGGCCTACAGGTGAGTGAATAGTGCCCTCCATGTTCCTTTTCCTCATTTTGCTTGTCATACTGAGGGCACCTTAACACTAGGGGAGTGGGGTGAAGGACACATGGGAATTCTTTGTACTGTTTTTTTTTATGACATTTCTTTTCTTTCTTTCTTTTTTTTTTTTTTTTTTGTCTTTTTGAGACAGGATCTTGTTAAGCAGTTCAGGCTGGCCTTGAGCCCACTTTGTAGCCTAGGCTGGTCTCGAATTTGCAACGATGCTCCTGCCTTAGCCTCCTGAGCGCTGGGATTACAGGTGTGTACCACCACACCTGGCCTTTTTTTTAATGACATTTCTTAAGTCTGAAATAACTCCAAAATGCAAAGTTAAAAAATAAAAAAAAACTTTAAAAAATTAGAGCTTGATCATTGTTTCAAAAAAAACAAGGAGCAGTGCAGATTGTAGCTATTTGGGAGGCTGAGGCAGAAAAATTACAAATTCCAAACATAAACCATGAAGAAGTCATGGTTAGAAGTCATCCCTTTCCTGATTGTCCTCTGCCTTAGGTGGAGATCACAATGGATGTAAACTGGCTCCTGTACCTATGATCTCAAACTATATTGCCACTAGAGTCTGTAGCACTTGAATAGATGTCTTCTCAGTCAGCCTTGTGTGGTCTGTTTCCTCAATACATGGTAAACCCAGATGAGCAAGACCTTCTGTGCATTTCTAGCATAACTATGTGTAATGATTGATACACTGTGTCAACTTGAGAAGTTGAGAAGTTTAACCAAGTAACTCAGCAATTCTACATCCTGAAGTGTAGAGGATAGTAGCTGATTAAGGTCTAAGATGTTATAATGGTAGATTTATTATATCAATGGTGAGAAGTTTAAAAGTTTAACTAAGTGACTCAGCAGGGGGTCAGGGTCCTCACTTTGTAAACAACCTGAGCCTGGGGAAGAGGAAGGCAGGGAGATGTGAGTGCTACTCATTGCTGGGGCAGGAAGCCTGCTTACAATATAAGGAAGGAAAAGAGGCTTGTTCCCCACCTTCCTGTTGCTCTTGCTGCTTTTGCTGTCTTTTGCTACCTTGAACTGTTACCCCTCAGCCATGTCACCCTGCCTTGGAGCCAACTGATTATGGACTGAAATCTCCAAACTCTGAACAAAATAAACTTTTCCTTCCTTAATTTTGGGTGTCAGATAGTTTGTCTCAGCAAGGAGAGAAAAGTAACTAACGCTATGTTATCCTCTGACTAGTTATGAACTTAATCAGTGGTGGTGGCAACAGCAACAAAAACAGCCTAAGTTTAAAGTGAGAGAACACTATCCAAAATCAGAGACAAAGACTCTTAGTATGTTTATGACAAAAAAGCCCGATGCCCCTACATGGCACTTTCAGAAGACTGGGAAGGCGCAGGAAGAAGCAGAGAGAGGGAGCCTGTTACAAAGCATGGGAGAGATGAAGCCATCAGCAGTTCTCACTAAGCTGAGAAATAAGAAGAGGCTGGCCAGGAATCTGTAAGGCAGATAACCCAGAATCATATGGTGAAAACACATACAGATGGCCAGATGGGAAGATATTAAGAAGGGAAATGAAATAAACACTTGGTGGTAGACTCTACAGAACCATGATTGAAACAGAAGGGCACTGAGAGAGAGATGATAAGAGCAGGTCTAGGGTGACATCTAAGTGTTCAACCCACTCACCTGTCTACCCTATTCTTTCCCAGCAATAGGACCAGGACTCATTCCTGGCCACAGAAAGGGAGTCTGGATAGGCCATCACTAAAGAGACCAATCTGCGTTGGGGCCCAGGACTGTCCTAATGAGGGCATGTTTGGGGCAGCACTGGCTTCTCTGGAGGGTCTAAGGCAAGAGAGAAGCAATAGACTGAGGCCCAAGATAAGCAGGTGCAGAGTCCCTGCATCTAGTCAGCCCTCTCTTGCTTAGAACAGTC
The DNA here is from genome assembly GCA_004027595.1 of Dinomys branickii. NCBI lineage: Eukaryota > Metazoa > Chordata > Mammalia > Rodentia > Dinomyidae > Dinomys > Dinomys branickii. Next base: position 143,905 of record PVLD010001445.1, read on the forward strand.
ATTCAATTTCTTTTGCCCGTGGTGCTGCTCTTAGCTAGTCTCCAACACTGGGAGCAAAAGTAGATCACACATGTACCATCAACAAGGCAGAAAGGGGCTTGGAATATAGCTTGGGGTAAAGCATGTGCTTAACATGTAAAAACTCTCAGTTTGATCTCCAGCAATCAAAAGGCTGTGGGGGCCACAAAATCTTAACAAACAATACAGAAACAGTGCTCCTCAGAGCAGACGCCTGTGAGTGCCCACTACCATCCCACAGCTAGAAATGGGGTTCCATTCTTGTCCTCACTGATCTGCTACACATTAAGACCCCATCAGAGTCCACCTAGTCTTGGTCAGACACATAAAGTGACGGACATAAGGCATGTGTGCTTGCTCTTGCTCTCTTGTGCTCAAACTCTCACAAAAACACACTATTTCAGATACACAGTACCAATAGCAGAAGGCATTAAGTGAACAGAACAGCCAATTATTACTAGTCAAGGATTTCAAAAGATCTAATATGAAATTCCTGCCTGGTACAAAAAGGGAATGAAGTATATGCCTATTACCCAAGTACTCCAAAAGGATGAGGCAGAAGGATGAAAAGTTCAAGACCAGCCTGGAAAACTTAGCAAAATCCTGTCTCAAAATAAATATTTTATTTTATTTTTGTCTTCTTGAGGGGGAGGGGTATCAGGAATCAAACTCAAGACCTTGTGCTTGCCAGGCAGGTGCTGTGCTGCTGAGCTATATCCCTGGCCCTTATGTCTTTCACTATGTAGTTCAGATTGGCCTTGAATTCACTTTGTAGCCCAGGATAGCCTCAAACTTGCAGCAATCCTCCTGCTTCAGCCTCCCAAGTGCTGGGATTACAGGTGTGTGCCACCATTATCCAGTCAAAATGAAAATTTTTAAAAGTGCTGGGGATGTAGTTCAGTGAAAAGGCCCTGGGTTCATCCCAACACACAACACACACACACACACACACACACACACACACACGCACGCACGCACGCACAGACACACGGGAAATCAAGGTTAGGAGAAGGGAATGCATTAATCAACCAGGCTGGTAGACCTCACAGAGCTCACAGTCTTCCAGGGAAGAAAAGCAACACCAAAGTAGTGATGGGTGCAGTGATGGTAGGCAATAAATGGCTTTTAGCCAGGTTTGTTACCCCAGCACTTGGGGAGCTGAGGCAGGATCACACGTCTGAGGCTAACCTAGGCTACAAAAGTATTCAAGGCCATCCTGGACTACAGACCAAGGCCCTGCCTAAATAAACAAACAAATAATTAAGTGCAGGTTTTGATAACAAGGTAGGAATCACAAGTCTTCTATGCCCAATAAGCAATTTATCAAAGGTATAATGAGATAATCCCTATATAAAGACAACTTCTATACTTTATTATACAACTCTTAAAACACTTTTGTATTTACTTGTATGATTTTGCATCTATCAAAACAAGCCTCATGCACACACTTCACTCTTTCTCAGGATGACAAGAGTCAAACCATGCTGATAACACCAGTCCTGTCCAGCTGGGATAGGCAGATCGTAGCCATCTGGCCCCGGAGGGGGGGCAATATCAGCCATGGGAATACAGCAAAATCAATCTGGTGCTCACATTTAGAAATGTCTCCTTTTCTAATCCTTCTGTAAACACTTCATGGTTTAAATTCCAAAGCCTCATTCCTTTATAGAGATTCTGTTTCCCATGCTTGCCAAGACTTTCCCATCACTCCAGTGAATTAGCTATTAAAATGACAAGGCTGTTGTTCTAGTAACCTATTCGTAATCTTATGTGCCAAAGAAATCATCTAAAATAAGAAATATACAAAAAGATGTTCACTGTAGCATTATTCATAACAACAGAATCTGGAAGGAACCTCAGTAAGCCACAATTCAAGAATGGTTAAGTACTACAGGAATGGGCCAGACTTGAGGGACACTCAATATCTGCTGTAACTACTAAACTCTTTCACATGACCAAAAACAGCTACAGACAGCACACAAAGGAATGGCTGTGCTCCAATAAAACTTTATTTGTAGACAGGCGGTATATACATAGGCCAGTTCATGTGTATCTAAAGTACAATATTTACAAAAAATGAGCAAAGGAACTATAAAACACCATGAAAAATGCAGGTATGGTGGCACACACCATAATTTTAGCTACTTGAAGAACTGAGACAAAAGGATTTAAATTCAAGCTGGTATGGGCAACTTAGGGATGGCTAAAAACCATAAAAAAAGTAAATGCCAAGGCCTATCATGGGGACCATACCTGCGTTAAGCCACCTCAGGGCTTGCTGCTTATCTCTAAGCCATGTGGTAAAGGGAGGCAAAGGAGCCCAGGCAAAGTGAGCAGTGCAGAAGCCAGAATGTGGGGAAGACCCTCTGTTCAGCCTTTCTCACCTCCACAACTCACTCACCTCATACAGTCCCTCGAAGAAGGTATTTTTGTCCTCTGTGCTCCATGATTCCCACTGCCGCCGGACCTTTTTGCCTTCTTCCTTCTCAGCCCCTGAAGATCCAATGTTCCGGGAGGAAGAGCGTGAGCCCCCAGCAGAGGCAACCCCAGACACATTTCCAGACGATGTCCCACCACTGTCTGTTCCTTAAAGAGAAAGGACTATACAGTGACCTGTTCCAAAACAATGGGGGCGGGGGGAGGGGGGGAGGCACATAGGACAGATGGGTAGTGAAGACAAGAGGCCACCAATCCACTGTCTGAGCCTTCCTACTGAACCAGTGATGCCAGCAGGATAGCAACCAGGAACCAGGACTCAGCTTAAATTGATCAAATGACTCTTAAATGTCTTTTCAGTGAGAAAAGGGGGTTTGTGTGGTGCAAAGTGACAAAGTTGCATTTGACATTTTATGTACAATGAAAGCAGAGGGACCTGTCCCCTCACCAAAGTTATACGTGACATTACAGTGTCTCTCATTCAAACAAAGTTTTAGCTCAAAGTCTTACCATCTTTTCAAATCAACAAGTGGAGCTTAAAAAGAAAGCATTTAGGTGTGTCAAATACTGCCTCCTTTTGGACACAACTGGAACTTCAGAATATGAAATTTTTTTTCTGAGAACCATTGGTTTTAGGATTCCTTATCCTTGTACACATTTCCAGAGCCCTCACTAATGGCTTTTAAAAAAATTTTTTCCCATGAGATATTTGGAACTGAATCCAGTTCCAAGTATCTCATACTGAGCTATATCCCTGGCTCTTTTTTATATTTTTAATTTTAAAACAGGATCTTGCTAAACTGTTAAAGTGCCCAGAAAGGGCTTGATTTGTGATTCATGGTGCACCACCATGCCCAGCTCTGGGGTATTGAGTACGGCTAACCCTGCAAGCTCTCTAGAGCATCAAGCCTAACCTCCAGTAGCCACATGGTGAGAGCAGCACAATGAAATACATAGCAAAGGAGGCTTGAACGAGAGGTCACAAAGACCTTTATGACCTGACCCCATCCTCCTGCCCCCTGTTCTGCCTCTCAGAGACAACAGGAACTCACAGCATACCCCTATGATAACCAGTGTTCTGTTTTCATATGTTGTGGTACCATAATGTGCTGAGAAACCTCCCAACTCTAAAACAACCTTACAAAGATAAAAATAAAGATCACAGACATAAAAACACTTTAAAAATCAAAAAGCCAAATAAATGTAGGTAACTACCAAAATGTTTTCCTAGTAAGATAATAATGGGCTTTTTTATCTGAGATCTACTTCCTAGTCAGACAGGGGCAGGTCACAGAGCTAAGGTCTCAGAGACATCTTCCTCCCTCTCCCTCTCTCAGGGTCTCTCTCCACTGTGGGGTAAAAAAAGAACTTTACAGATCATGAGAGCTAAAAAATTAAAAGTCTATTAATCCATATAAATTTAGTAAGCACAAGAAACCAGCATAAGCACTGTGTGGAAATACAAAGAAGGCTCAGATTCAATCTGCTCTGCGGCATCTGTCCTGCTGGTCAAAGTGTATACACTGGTCTGCGTTACTTCAGAGAGTTACTGACTTATAATGGCTCAACTTAAGATTTTTCTTACTTTGCAATCATTTCATTTGCAGTTTTAGGAATCAAACCCAGATCTTGGGCACACCAAGCAGGCACAGTACATTAAGCTAAACCACCGGCTGCTCCAAATTCTGTAATTTTAACAAACAGCTTTGCAAATGTTTTTTGGGGTCTGACTACGTTGTCTAGGCTGGCCTCAAACTGCTGAGCTCAAATGATGCTCCCACCTCAGCCTCCTGAGTGCTGGGACTGTAGGTATGTGTCACCACATCTGGCCTAATTTTTCAACTTTGTGATGGTATAAAACTGTTCTTCAAATTTTGAATTTTGACATTTTTTCCAAGCTGACAACACACAAAATGATCCTCTCTTATGATGCTGGGCAGCAGCAGAACCACAGCTTCTAGGCAGCCACAAGACCGGAAAGGGAAACAACTTCCTACAGTAGACTGGGTTGCTAAGGTAGTATGGTCTACAGGTTAGGGTTTATTAAACACACTTTCAACACATTTTCAATTTAGTGATGAGCTTATTAGACCATAACCCTGTTGGCAATCAAGGAATATCCATACTTCAAAACAGAGCCTGAAAGGATCCCATCGCTCAGCTAACAAGAGTTTTCACACACCCAGAAAATATGTTTAGCTATATGGAATGGGTTTGATGCTCTTATATAGAATGGTGTGACAGTACAGAGACAGACTAACTTCATGAGGGAACAGGACCAGGAAAAACAAATCACTGGCTTATCAGAGCTGTTCCTTCCAATTATAAAATTACTAATCACAATAGGTTAAAGTTAAAATACTGATTAACTAAAATTGAAAAGAAAGAAACCCATCCCAGGCTTGATCATGGTGGTACAGGCCTATAATACCAGCTATACCTCAGAAGGCTGAGGCAGGAGGAACTCAAATTTCAGGCAAGCCTGGGCAATTTAGCAAGTTCCTGCCTCAAAAATTTAAAAATTAATAATAAAATAAAAAGGGTTGGCATGGCATAAAGAAAACAAATTATTAATCGAGAAACTACACAGACTATCCATTTTTGCTATAATATTAGTTTTCAATCTCTTTTGCTTACATATTCATGAAAATCAGATCCAGACCTGACAAAAAGAGGTCTCTCAAGTAGCCTGTTTGGGTTCTCTTTCTCTTGTTATGCATTTAAAGACAGGATCTTGCTATGCAGTTCAGGCTGGCCTTGAGCGCACTTTGTAGCCCAGGCTGGTCTTGAACTCTCAACAATCCTCCTGCCTCAGCCTCCCAAGTGCTGGTACACCACCACACCTGGCTCTTGTTATTTAGATTGTGTGTTAGAGAGTGAACTTTTTTTTTTGTCATATGCTGAGCTAAATAGAGTTGGCTACATGTGTATATCCTAGCATTAAATGCCAATTGGTTTTCTAAAAATACCACAGCTTTCTAAAAGCTAATAATGTTGATATTTAAACATAAAACAGCTTCTTTTTATGAACTTAATGGAGATATAATTCACTTACAATAAAATGCATAAATGTTAAAGACAGAGGTTGATATGTTTTGAGAACTGTGCATCACTGTAAGCAAGGTATAGGACATGTATGTCACCCTATAAAGTTCTTCCTTACCTTTTGTCAGTCTCCCCTCTCTAATCATTTCCCAGCCCCAGGAAAACACTGCTCTGCTTTCTATCACAACAGGTTAGTTTTGCTTATTTATGAACTTTGTATAAATGGAATCATGCCAAAAAGGGGGCTGGGGCAGCAGTAGAGTACTTGCCTATCACATGTGAAGCCCCAATAGTGCCAAAAAGGAGGAGAAAAGAAAAGAAACAAGGAAAAAAGAAAAGGAAATCCAGTTCTTTGGTTATACTAGCCATATTTCCAATAATCAAAAGTTACACACATGGCTCATGGTCACTGTATTGGAGAGTTCAGGACATTTCTGTTACTACAGAAAGTGCTACCAGACAGTGTTCTATTTGAATATGTAATATTCACCATCCTGAGCACACTGATACAAGATGAAAAATAAACTAGAAGTCTGGTCTCCAGGGGGAATAAAGTGGAGGATGAGTGTTTTATATCTAAAATGTCTTCCAAAAGCTTTATGTACTCCAGATGGGGCTTTTGAAAGTGACTGGATCATGGGTATGTGATAACTAGACTGATCCTCTATCATAGTTCTGCATGTGGTTGAATGGAATTACTGAAGACAGACTACCCACCTTGGATAAGGGTGACACCCACCAGTAGGGCTGTAGTCTAACTAGAAAAAAAAGGGAAAGGAAGGCTCACTGCTGAGCTGCTTTTTGCCTGCCCTGCCATGGACTGTTTCTCCTCTGCCATGCCCCTTTATCATACCACCCTGCCTTAAAGCCAGCTCACTCTGGACTGAAACCTGTACAAACTGTGAGCTAAAATAAACCTTTCCTCCTTTATTTTGTGGGTATCAGATATTTTTGTCCCATCAGTGAGAAAATAACTAAAGGAAAGAGGATGGAAAAAAAGAAAAAATATTGGGATGTATTATATGTATGTACCATTTCCCCATGATGAATGTAATTATTATGTACTACAAACACCTGCTAATAATGAAGGAATGTATGAATGAATGTGTGCGTGCACACTGCCTGGCCTCTGCCCTGCACCACCCTCACACGGGGCTGAGGTGCCCTGGGCCGAAGGAATTCCGGACACAGCCTCTGATGCTGCTCACTCTTCACCAAACCACACTCGAGGAAGTGCAATTCCCAAGACGTTTTCACCATGAAAGGCAGCAAGAGAGTGACTTTCCCAGGGGTTGGGGATGTATTTGTTGTAGACTGGAGAGGAAGTCACAAGCACCACTTAAAACACTTCTCAAATATGAGACATGGTAGCCCATGATTCCTCATATGTGGCCATGTCTTCCTGTACCACCCAGATTCAAGAGTTTCAAAGCCATTTCTTATCTCTCAAAAGACAACGAACTCTCTTCCCAACAATAGCTTGCCAACCAGCCCTACCATTACTACTCAAGATTAATTTCTGTTACCCTATGCTGGCATTGGGAATGCTTCAAAGTAATATCTCTAGTTTCTAAAATCCCGTAACACAGAAGCCTTCTTAAATTTCATGAGTTTTACCTGGATCACAGCAAGATAAGGAGAGTAAACAGCAAAGAGAAACAGTACAGAAGCTTTCCTGAATGGAAAGAGACCTCAGAGGCAGTGAATGGGAAAAAATCACACTAGTGGACATGAAGCTAAGCTGTACCAAGAGAAGTGGCTCTGACAAGGGTCTGGGCCAACAAGTCACTCCTCTGAATAGTAAGCCACTTGCCCATGGGCTATAGTCAGCTGCAAATGCTTAGCTCTTTCCTCTCATATTCTGAAAGTGGTAAGAGATCCTCAGTAGAGGAAACCAAAGCAATATGAGCATTCAAATAAGAAAGTAAATCACTCCAAGTAACCATTCCTAACATCTAGTGCCCATAATCCTACATTTCAAAAGCTTTGTGAAAGCATAGCAGAATTCCAAGCTTTAGAAAAGAACGGAAATGTGGTATCTGGTCCACCTCAAAACTTCAGATAAGGATATAGCTTTCTTACTTAGTTCAAGCAGAACAGAAACAAGGAATGGAACCACAGACACTCTGGGACAATATGACAAATCACCTGGGAGAGACAACTCTTAGTTCAGAAAATCCAGAGGAAAAACAAAAGGTGGTAATCAAAGGAGAAGAGCAAGAAGAAACCAAGGATAATGGAAGAAGTAGAAATACAGGTGATAAGACAATTTTGAGCAAGACTGGGTGAGCAGGGTGGTTTACTCTGGAGTAGAGTGCAGGTGTGTGTGCAAAAAGCCCAACAAAAGCAAAGGGCGAAGAAAAACATTCCATGGGTGACTGTTTCTGAGACCACAAGGATGTTTAAAAACAGTTTGCATGATGAGGAGTCAACACCCAAGAAATCCAAAGAGAAATGGTGTATAAGAACAGCAATTTCTGTGAAAGAAGGCAAGTATCTTGCTCTCTTATGCCCAAGCCTGGCACCAGGCCTCACACAGAAGACACTCAAGGACAGCTCAGGGGCCAGGTAAGATAAGAGGCTCCACTGGCTGTAGTGGCCTCCTGGGCTCCTTCTGCCCCTCAGCAGCCCCACAACAGCACATCTCAGGTCACTGGGACCTAAGGCCTCCACTACTAAACCCCTACTTCCTTCTTGACCCACACTGGAACCACAATCCTCCAGTTGCCTCACTGCCACTGTGCTTCTCCCCAGCCAGTTTCTCCCACCAATTCCAGCAGCCTCCCCCCTGGTATCCCACACCATCATCCCTAATGCAGTGCACCCTCCAAAGCTCACACCTGAGGGATGCAGCCATGTGGTCTGGCCTGTTTTACTCACTGCCAATCCCCTTGCCCTACCTCCAGAAAAAGAAGACCGCCTGCCTTCTTCTGTACATCTTGCACATACTGCCCATGCCCTCAAACCACCTTAGGAAGACAAAATCATCCCAGCTTCCAAGTGGCACATATGAAGTAGCTCGTTCTCAAAGCCATATAACCTCTCTGTATCCAGGAGGCCTCGGAATAATAGAACGTGTATTTCAACAGCATTTTCAAAACACATTCACCTACATAGCTTCATCTCATCCTCCCAATGCATAGATATAGTTACATATCAGAAACAGGGAAATTAAGGCTGACAGCACATGAAAGCCACAAGGTCATCCAGACAGCAAGAACCAAGCTTGCATTCAGTCCTCACACTGGAAACCCAGGTTTCCCTACACTTCACTCCAGACCACATTTGGCTGTGTGTGCCACCCTGTTCCTCTGGGCCAATATAACATCATGGTGGCTGCTGCTTCATTAAACACAAGGTTACAGGATTCAAAATTTTAAGAGTAGAGGTGCCATGATCTTGAGGTCCCTCCCTCAGTTTGCAAAAGTTAAGAAAATCAAGAGGTTAAATTACTCACCCTGCTAGACATGGCGCTAGACACACCTGCAATCCCAGCAGTGAGGAGGTGGAGGCAAGAGGATCACTGCAACTTCACTGCCAGCCTCAGCTACACAGTGAGTTCAAGGGCAGACTAAACTACACAGCAAGTAGTTCTCAAAAAAGTAAAAGCAAAACAAACAAAAACAAGTTTCCACATAGCTAAAGAATGGTAAGAAATACTATTCCAAATTTTCTGTTTGTTTGTTTGTTTGTTTGTTTTGGTGGAGTGGTGCTAGGGATTGAACCTGGGGCCTTCACATTGAGATACAGCTCCAGTCCTTTTTTAAAATTTTGAGACAGGTCTTGCTAAGCTGCTAAATGTTAAGCTGAGCTCAAATTTGCAATTCTGCATTAGCCTCTCATAGTGCAAGAATCAAGAGATGCCCCACTGTGCCCAGCTGGTATTCTACCTCTGAGAAAATTATAATAATCTTAAAACTTTGTGACTTAATTTAGGTAAGATACAAGGAACATCATTATAATCTCCCATATTTTAAAACATTAAATCACTGTACTTGGGTTTTCCTTCTGTGTCTTGTAAGCTTTTCCCAAGGGCTAGGAACTCTACAATCCAGAACAGAAGCCCAGCTAAGTGCAGGGCATGTAGTGACTGTCACAGTGACCTAGAAGTCTCCCATTCCCTTGGTCCACTCTGAGATATTTTCATAGAAATGTGCCTGCAGGCTCATTCATTCTCAAATTTGGTACAGGGAAGTATCCTTCACAGGGGCCAAAGATAGCATAAACCACTAAGGATTAACATGGCCACTTTAATTTACACAAGCCAGGTTCAAGACATGTGGGCAAATGTTTGAGTCGGTTCCCCGAGGGATCGGTGCCTTGCCTTATGCAAGACATTCACGTCAGCCAGTTGCAGCAGCTCTACTTCCAGAGTGCAAGTCCTGACTGGGAATTCGCAGCAGGGAGAAGTCTTCAAGCAAGCCAATCCTAGTGTTTCCTCAATGGAAGAATGTAAACACCTTCTACTGGCCTAACTCTGTTGTCGTTCACTTACAGCACTGTAGCTTGATTCCTTTGGCAGGTGCTCAGCAAATGAACAAGGATCCCTTTCAATGTTCACTGATCAATCTGTCTCTGAAGATGTCATTTGTATTCTCCAGAATGCCTGCAATATATCATCCCCTCTGCTCTGAAGATAACCCAGAGCCTCAGGTCCTCATCCCAGGGCCATTCACATTGTCTCCCCAACAAGAATACCTTCTTTCCACAGGGCCTCTAGTCCCTTGACATATACAAGGCTCTACACCATCTCACAGGTTCAGACCAAGACCAGCCTCCCTTGAAGACTCTCCCACTCTTCCACAAATATTTGAGAGAAACACAACTAAAATCTCAGTATTTCTATAAAAACACCTGCCTTCTTTATGTAGTACTATGAAAATATTCTGATTGCTTTTTACAGGAAAGCCTTGTTATCCCTTTGAAACCAAAAGCTCTTGGGAACATGTTTTCTTTCCTTGATATTTTTCACATAGTTCTTTAGAGCCAGAAACACTGTGTTACCTGCTATGACAAAAGGCTTCTATATACTACTATATATGACAACACTAAATTTCAGTTTATGACTTTACTATCTAAATCATTTATCTCTTATGTCCCTGTATGACCCAAAATAAGATATAAAAATCAAAATCCTAAAGAATACTTCATTGCCGAAAGAGAATTTCACAGAGACAGTAAGCCACCATGGAAACTACATTCATTTTAACTTAAAAAAAAAATGTATCTGAAAATTAGCTAAGCTTTAAAACTAATAATCAGATGTTATCTACTTTTTTATCAATCTTCCACAATATGAAGCAAATGCAAGTTGTATTACTCTGAACTTGATAATTTATCAAGAATCTTTGTGTACAGATAAGTTTCCTCTTCATTCTGCACAGTACCCTCGTGACCACCCTCTGAAGTGGCCTGAGCCACACTGGTGGGTCTGTGTCCTAGAGAACAGGACCGCATGCTTGGATTGTTGTGTCCTCTGCTGTTCTCAGCATCACAGGGAGTAGATATGAGTAGGGCAGAGGCCCCATTTCTTCCTCCTCTTCTCTGATATAGATCTGAGAGTTTACATCACAGCTTGATGTCACTGCCCAAAAAGGCCATAGCAGACTCCACCCAGTTCTCACCTCGTCTAAATTCAGTAAACATCATTTACCAGGTTAGACTGGGCAGAGGAACCACAGTGCTCCTGTGATGATCCACAGTAACCCTGCAATGATTTGATACATCTCCCCTCCAGAGGATGGAGGCTGGGACTTTGCAGCATACACTTCTGTACCTCACCCAGCCAGCCATGCCCAGCACAAGTGCCTGATGAAAATCCACTGAAAGTGAACACAGTGTGAACAAGGAGGAGCCAGTACCAAGGGCCACATACAACCACCCATCTGGACAGAGGAGAGCAGCAGTTTGGCTATTCCCTGCCTGGAGCTCTCCTAGCGCCAAGGATAAGAAGTGGCCGATCAAACATTGAACTACGCTGACTTCCGCAAATCTACCTTCTGGGGTGCTGTCTTGACAACACATGGGAACACAAGCCTCTTATAACATTTATCCTTAGCTAGGCATGATGGTGCATGCCTATAATCCCAGCACTTGGGAGGCTGGGGCAGGAGGATCATTGGAAGTTTGAGGCCAGCCTGGGCTACAAAGTGAGCTCAAGGCCCGCCTGAACTGCATAATGAGACCCCGTCTCAAAAAGGTTAAAAAAACCAAAAAACAACAACAAAAAAAACTTGAAAGTTTAAAAGGTTACCTGATCATTTTAAAAGTAAAGAACTTAAAAAAATAAAATAAATAAAAGTAAAGAACTTAAGAGTTCAGTCATATTTAATAACTTTCCCTCTACCACACAAGTGAACCAGCCATGTGGCAGCTCTAGGGTAGACACCAGATCCCCTGCCTCCTAGTACAAACCTCTTTTCAGTATAGTACCAGTGTTCCCAAAGCTAACTGAAGACATCTTTTAAAAATATGTGGAAGCTACAAGTAGCCAAGTGTTACACAGAAACTCATACCCTACTTATCACTACATATAGACACTACTTTAGGCACTGTATCACTACTTGTTGACAAAGAAATTGAGGCTCTGAAAAAGAGACCAGTGTGCCCAGGGTCAGGGTCAGCCAGACCACAAGGGAAGCCAAAGGGACTTGATCTCCTCACCTAGGTTCTATGGACTGGTGCTTTGAAATTCCGAGTTACAGTCTCTGAAATTCTGGGTATAGTCTCAAATGTATCCTTGGAACACTTTGGCAGTGTAGGATTGCTGGAAGAATCAAGCAGATCTACTAACTTCTGGTTTGTAGCTTCCTATATTTAGGTTGAGCATGAGATTTAAACAACAAACTTTACTTTCTTCACCCATTCAAAAGCAGTTTTAAAGATGCAAGATGCCTGGGATACTGGCACTGTCTACAGTCACTTTATCAACTCAATAAAGATCTAGAATCAAACTACAAAAAAGTAATTTTCCATTGAAGTCAACTAAAAAGCCTATTCTTATAAACTCAGAAAAAAAACCCAGAGGTATATGGAGAAAGGCCAGCAAGGGGGACCTCTGACTTCTCCACAAGTCCTTTCCTCCAAATGCCCATTAAGGATTGAACTTGGCAAGACAGGAAGTAAGCAACCAAAGCTGCCAACTGCTCAGTTGTGACCTTTCCTTGCACACTTGCAAGTTACATTTTTTTCCAAGTGAAAAATCCAAGTATTGCTCATTTCCTGTTGACCCCTGGTCACTACCCTAGGTGGAGATCTGTAGTCTTTAAGGAAATGCTTCTCCAAAGGGTGGCTAGACGGTGTGCATGAAGGACACTCTCACACCTGGCCTTCTGATGGCTGATGAAAGAGATGAGCAAGGAGTGATCTCCCTGAAGCCTGATGTGGCACATCAAGGGTATGGTGAAGTATTTGTAGTCCAAGTAATCTGTGAACTAAGGGCAACCAAAAAGAGTCCTTAGCACAAAGTTTAATACTGACACTGGCTGAGAAGTTCTGAATGCAGAGGAGATGCACTTCCCACTCCTAAAAACATGGTGACAACTTAGCTTTGTTACTAACTTAAGGAAGTATTTGCTCACTAAAATAGGAAAAGAAAGAAATCCCAAGAAACAAATTTTCAATTTGCTAATATAAAAGCAGAATTAAATGTTTCTCTGCTCTAAGCTGCACACTGGGGCAAAAATCAGAAACAGAAGGACCAATGAGACAAGCAAAAGGTTAACCAGGAAGCTTCTCTGGGGTGAGCCACTCAACTCCAGGAATGAGAGCAAACCTCCCCTCATCACAGTATGGCCCTAATCCACCCAAACATTAAAGTTTCAATGCCTCTTCACTTTATGTACAACGAGCCCTATATAAGTACACTTCATTCCATCCCAGCAGCCACACTTGAAGAGGACAGCTGCTACTCTTCTTTTTTCATAACTGGGGACATCTCTCTGATGAAAAACCAAATTTGATAGGTCAAATGAGTGGAGTGAAGTCAGCAGGCCAGGGACAAATGGACTGTAGATGCCAATGAGACTCCAGGTCCAGAACTTTGCAAGCAGCAACCAAGAAAAGCACCCAAAAGGCTTACTTACACTAAATATATACCCAAAGAACTTAGGCCCGGGGCTGGGGATATAGCTCAGTGGAATAAGCGCCTGCCTAGCAAGCGCAGGGTCCTGAGTTTGATCCCCAGTACCGGAAAAAAAAAAAAAAAAAACTTAGGCCCACCTGTAACTAGCAGTAAAAATATCTTTTTTAGAAAGGTCAGTAAAACTAACTAATGTTTTTCTAACCTATCAGCAGTTTTCACACCAAAATAACTTGCATGCACAAGTTGTCTTTTTTTTTTTTTTTTTTTTTGAGATAGAGTCTTGCTATGTAGTCCTGGCAAGTTTTAATTTCTGAAACATGTATTTCCTTACACTTACATCTTTAAATACACTTACACCAAAATTCCTTATTAATTAGTAACTCCACAAGTCCAGAGGCCAGCCCTCTTCAGTTGAGTATGAGGCGGGAGCAATGACTTTAATGGGACATATTTGGAGCTACAAAAGGGTTACAAAACTGGTTCTCTGCTAGCTCTTAAAATATTTTCTTTTAAAAACAATCAGGCATGGTGGTGCACGCCTGTCATCCCAGCATTCGGAAGGCTGAGGCAAGACAGTTGTCTCAGGTTTGAGGCTAGCTAGCTTGGGCTGCATAGTGAGCTCAAGGCCAGCCTGAACTACATAGTGAGACCCTACCTCACAAATAAATAAATAAATAAAAACTAGCAGGGCCATTTAATATATTCAAATTAACATTTCTGAAAAAACTAAGTGAAAGTTATCTTTTTTTTTCCACACAAAACTCACTGGAAATTCATGTTATATTTGATATGTATAAAAATGCTGCAAACTGTCTGAAACAGGAATGTGAGGGCAATTCACGAGCAAAGTAAAGAAAAAAGCACATTTCTGAAACATAGCTAACAGCAGACAAAAAGGAAGTATGAGCATACAGAAAACAAAAAGGACATCTGTATTTATTACTTCAGTGAGGGCCTTAGTGAAGCAGTAATATTGTCAATACCATAAGAACCCAAGAACAAACACAGAGTACTGCTGGTTGATAACAGGCCACAGTTCTTTTCATCATCTACCAAGCCAGGGAGGATCCTTTCTGCAGCACCAAGAAAACCCGAATTGAAAGTCTTAAGGGCCTCATCTCTTTACCATTCATGCTTTCAAGCCAGGTACACTTGAGAAGAGCACAATCAACCAGAGTCAGCCCTGGCATCTTTCACTTTGCACATCTTATTAGTCTTTCCTCAATGAGTTTCAAAAGCCAGTTCCTTTGTTGCATTCCCACCACCTGGCATCTGGGAAAGAGACACAGCACATACTTTTTCTTTTCCCATTTCTAAACTATTGTTTGCAGTTTGAAACACTTATCCAAAGGAAGTGGTCTGTGATTGTTTGGAAATGTTTCACTTGCCCAAAGAAAGGGCGCTCACTATCCTTTTATCTAGTGTAAAAAGTTAAGTAATACCCTTCTAGGAATAAAGAGGGGACACATGCCTCTCCAAAGTACCATGAGCGAGCCCCACCGGGAGGGTAGGTGGGCTGCGGGGGAAGGGGCCTCCATGTAGCAGGTTACATTCAGGTGGCTGAATCACCTACCTACCTTTTACTCTGGGTCCAGAGTTGCTGGGGCCAGCGCTGCCTGCCACGCAGGGCGCGTCCTTTCTGGGCCTCTTGCTCTGTGGCCGCACACTGGACCTGAGAAAGTGGTGCTGGTCCTGGGGGCTGCCCTGCGGTGGGGACGGCGCCTGTGGCCCTCCGGGGGCCGCGGGGGCGCCGTCGGCCCGGGAGGTCGGGTCGTCCCTCTTTGTGCCGCTGCCGTCCTCGGCAGCGTCCGCGCCGCCGGCCCCCTCTCCTTCCAGGGACTCCTCATCGGCTGATCTCTTGCCCAGCTTCTTGAGCCCTTCCTCCCCGCTGCCGGCGTCCCCCAACTTCACTGTCATCCTGCGGCAAAGAGAGGGCGAGGGGCGGTGAGGCGGCGCCAAGGCAGAAGTTTACCGCCGGGCTTCAACATGGCGGCCGTTGTTTGTTCCAGAGCCGCCCGCCTGCCTGCCCGCCAGGCCCGCACCGCGCCGAACTAGAACCCTCCTGCCTCGGCTCACTCCACGCCGGACCCGCGCCACCCGCCCCGGCCTGCACCTCAGCCCGCCCTGCCGCGCGCCCAGGACGCCCCTCGCCCAGGCCCGCCAACCCCGGCTAAACGGCCAGGCCCAGCCTCGGTCCCGTGGGGTTCCCCTACCCCCACCACCCACTCCACAGGGCCTAGCTCAGGGCAAGGCCCGTGCCTCTTTTGGTTCCCGGCCGCTCCTCGCTGCCCGGCCTCGCCCAACACGCCAGCCTCCAGCCGCGCACCTGCCCAGCAACGGCCCTCAGAGCCCGGCCCGCCCGCGGGAGCAGGGCGCGCCCGCTACCCTGCGCGAGGGCTCCACCACCCACGGCCACGGCGCTGTCTGCCCCCGGGCTGCCCTACAGGGGGAGGCACCGTTACCCGGGAGTCTTTTCCTGGGGAGGGGTATGAGCGCTGTTGTGGGGATTTGCCGACCAAACACCAGTGCAACAAAGGAGGTCGTGGCGTGGAACAGGTTGGGGATATCCAGGAAAGTGACAGCAGTTTTGTCCTGGTCCAGTTACAACAATGGGAAAAACCAAATTGTGTGAACACTTTTGGTAACAATAAAACTGTTGCATTAACTGCTACCCACTGTCGCATTAAATGCAATGGCCAAAAATGTTGGCAGCCCAGAGGGCACAGCCACTCAAGATAAACTAAGAATCAGGTGCACACTGACACGTCAAGCGCAGACAGAACAGTGCAAAAAACAAGAAACACTCCATTTCTCAAAGGAATTGGACACTAAGTTTACCACACCCTGTGAAGAGGAGCGTTCCCATTGAAAAGGAAAAGGAGATGGACGCGTAACACTGACGCCTAAACGCAGCAGCGCGATCAAGGGCCGCTCAGAAAAAACGGGAACGTGAGCAAAACCCAAAGGGACACCACGATTGATGCGTCTGCCACAAAATGGTGTGCAGCGGTTTTTCGCTGTTAGAACGGATTTTTAACACGCTGGTTTTATAAAACCCTGCCACGGAACATAACTATCCAAAACACACAACTAGACCCAAGAGCTCCATGGCACACTTAGCAGCCATCCCCATTTCCCTAGCTCAAGTCCTAAATCCTCCAAGGCCTCTCCTTGGCTTCGGGGTGGTAAATTCCACCCCAGAGTCAGTCATGCCCCAATAGCAAGCAGAGTCCCCAGCCACAACAAGCTCTGCTCGACGCGCGCCGGAGTCGGCACCGAGCCCCGTCACTTCCTGACGGTGGGAGGCGCCGGTTCGGCGGGTCCCGATCTGGCCCCACACCCTTTGTCCTGTCTCGGGTGGCGAGCTTACAACTCCCCGAGAGACTGACTGCTGCTCTCCCGCCCCCGGAACCGAGGTCCGCGCATCCTGCGCCCACCAACCAGCCTGCCGTCACCTTTTTCATCCACGCTTCGCAGCTGCCTGGCTCCCCGGTCCCCGGGCCTCCGCGGGCGCCGGCAGAACCGGCCGGGTCGGGCAGTGCCGGCTGCACGAAGCCGCGCCGCCGGGCTGGTGTTTACAAGTGGGACTCGGTCGCCGAGCGGCGTTCGCCCGGCACGTCCGCTCCGCAGGCCGGCGCGCGGGACTGCGGGCGCCGGGGCTGCCGCCGCTCCTCCTTGGAGGTCCGGCCCGCCGCTCTCAACACAGTTCCGGCTACGGCGGCCGCTGGGGACGCGGAGACTGCGCCGGGGCGGGGCGGGACAGGCGTCACTCACGGGAGCGAGCACGCCTGCGAGGTCCTTCGAACGCGCCCCCCCCCAGCGGCGCTGCCATTGGCCAGAGGCGGCCGCGCGTGCTCGCACGCACAGTTTCAGAGGCGGGCCCGCGATGCGAAGCGTGTTGTGACGCCAGCCTCGCACCCGTGCGATCCGTG
This sequence comes from Dinomys branickii, assembly GCA_004027595.1. Lineage (NCBI taxonomy): Eukaryota > Metazoa > Chordata > Mammalia > Rodentia > Dinomyidae > Dinomys > Dinomys branickii. The sequence continues at coordinate 161,419 of PVLD010001445.1, forward strand.
CGTCTCTTTGGATTGGTGAACCCACAGCCAATAGAGTCAGTGGAAACGCTGTGATTGGCTGCATCCTTGTTGACGGATGCGTGAGAAGAAAACACCGCCTCAGCGTAGCTTGTGGAATCGCGCGCGAGCCCAGGTGGGGGCAAGTTAGTATGGGAGCGCGTCTAAAGAGAGGAGCTTTCCTCGGCTAGTGTAGCCGATGATCACGCTTCTTCATCATGGCGATGGTGTGATTTTAAAACTATAGTGTTTATAAAACAGGATCCTACATATGCGTGAGGTCTCCGCCTCTTGTTATTCCTCCTATCAGCAGCATGCACAGCGCTGTCTGCTTCTGACTACGCGGCAGTTTTCAGGCCCGCTGCCTGGCTCTAAGGCCTACGCACGCCACACCCACCCCCGCCGACCGTTCTCTGGAGATGCTAGAGAAGCGCTCAGTCGTGCCTTCTGATCAGAGGCGACGCGACGGAGCCTCGCGAGGTACCGGCCGCTGGCCCACGAAGAATTAAGGGAGAAGAGGCGAGAGACGCTGCTAATCCCGGACCAGAACTGTCCCCGTCACCCGCTCGGGGCCCAGCGAGAACTCCCCTCTGCCCGGCCGCTGGCCTGCCTAGTAGCTCTCTCCGGGCGGGGCTGTGACCAAGAGGTGCGCCGAGCACTGCCCACCGCCCTCGGCTGTTTCCGAAGCCTGAGCGCTTCGAGCAGCCTCGGCTGCGCGTCGCCACTCTTCGGCTATTTCCGACTTTCGAGGCGTTGTCCCGGCAACGCGGACTGCAAGGCTGCCCAGCGGAGGTGAGTGCCTTCCCGGGGAGAGCTGAGAGGGTGTGGCGGGGTGGAGAGCCCGGGGGGGGGGGGCTAGGACTGGGCGGGGGCGAGGTGGATCTGCCAAGCCCCAACCCTGCCTTCCCTCGCGGCCCTGTAGAGAATGGAGGAGCGCTCTTGGCACGGGCTTGTCACCACCAGACACAGCCCCAAGGCCCAGACTCACACCTGTTTGCGGTGCGAGTCCCTGTGGATGGATGCGGTGGGGTAGAAGTTGCAGAGCTACCCACGAGATCTGGGAGACAACAAGAAAATAAAACCTCCTGTGCTTTGCCAACCATGTGTGGGTTGCTTAAACGATACCCTGGGCCAGAGTAGACAGCGGTGTAGCAGCCACTGCACAAGTCATGTTCACTAGACCCAGCCAGTGACCTTGCGCTGGCTTAGAGAGTGAGACTTTGTAGGGTGGTCACTGGTAGTTACCTCTGAAAGACCACAATGAAGTCCATCCTTGCATTCCTTACGCTGTCACCGAGAAGTAACGCTTCTCAAAGCTTTATTACCATTTTCCTTTGGCTGAATGGGCCTAAGAAAGTTCCTCAAAAGTTAATAAAGGCCCTTAGGCCCTGAGGACGTTGGACACCTCTAGGTAACAAGTCAATGTGTTAGAAAAGTGAAATGTTTTTCCTTTTCCTCAAAGTGATGCATTTGCCAGTTTTATGCCTTATATACTGGGAACTTGTTTCAAGAAAAGGAAGTATAATTGTTTCTGAACAGAGGCCATTAATAGATTTCCATTCATATCTGTTGTTAGATACCTGCTTCCTTGGTTATAATTTGGTAACTTTTTTATTATACAAATAATACAGTTGGTAAAACTTGTTAAGATGCAGGTGAACAGAATAATGGGTAATTATGCATTGTGTAAAATGGACTCATTCAGAGCTGTGCTGTAACCCACTTCTTACAAATAACAAAGTATCAAGAACATGCTTCCTGTGGGCCTTGAGGCATAAAACTTCCTCTCCAGAGGCCCAGGCAGGAGGAGTGTAAATCAGAGACCAGCCTGGACTATATACCAAAACCCTGTCTCAAAAAAAGAAAAAAAGAGGGAGAAAAAATATCCTTTTTTTCTTAAGTGTCTTCATCTGGGGTTCCTTTATTTTGTTGTGTTTTGTTCTGGCAGAATCTTGCTTTGTTGTCCAGGCTGTTGTCTCACAACTCTTGGGCTCTGGGAATCTCCCTGCCTCAGACTCCTCAGTAGCTGGAATTACAGCTCTGTGTCGCATTGCCCAGCTTTGAGGCCTGTTCTGTGTAGAGGCGCTGCTCTTTGAGGCTGCAGTGCTCCATTATCCCCACCCTGGGCAAACAATGTGGTGACGCAAAACAATCCATGAAGCCAGGAGGCTGAAGCAAGAGGATCACTTGAGCCCAGTACTTCCAATATGAGCCTTGGGAATGACACTAAGACTCCATCCCAAAACAAACAAATAATACATGTATGGAGGCAAGGGGCTGTGGCAAAGTGCTAGGAATAAAGGAAAATACTTTAAAGATCCCTCATAAGTATTCATAGTTCTTACAGAGTGATATTGAAAATAAAAAATGGGGGAAATCAGGTATAATTTTGTGTCATAATTCAGTACAATCAAACTAGTATGTTGCCTGTTTTCCAGAGAAATCTTATTAAATATAAATTTTTCATAACCTGGGATTTAGACTGGTGGCTGGCTGTAACACCTTAAAACTGACATTAAAAGGTTCATTGCTATTTTAAGTCACCCAGGTTTTGATCTGGTGTATTTTCATTTTTAATAGATTTGAGGGTTTCCTTAAGGACATTACTCAAGTAAGCAGGACCTTGACCGGTGAGAATCTAGAGATCATACCTGGCTACCCTGTCAGCAGCCTTGGATTTGTGATCCTGATAGCAATGAAATCACCTCAAAAATTGGGACTTTAAATTGTGATCCTGATAGCAATGAAATTACAACCTCAAAAATTGGGACTTTAAACTAGATGTGGTGACATAAGCCTGTAATTCCAATACTCCCGTGGCCGAAGCAGGAGGAGCACAACTTTGAGGCCAACATGAGTTTACAAAGCAAGATCCTGTCTCAATAAATAAATAAATAAATAAAATTTTAAGTCTGTGACTTTCCTTAGTATTTAGGGTAAACATTCATAGAGGAAAGGGTCACGTTTGAATTGTGACCATTTGCTAGTGTCTATGTAGCTTGTAGCTTCTTGTTAAGAGAGCATTTTTTTCTCTAGAAGGAAACTAAACCTTCCTTGTGTCCTTTCATACAACTATTGATTGCTAAAAGCAAGCAGCATAATCCAGTTCCTACTCACTTGATAGAACTTTTCATTTTTGGAGTAGGTCTTTAATTAATTAATTTATTTATTTATTTATTTAGACTTTTTGAGGCAGGGTCTCACTATGCAGTTCAGGCTGGCCTTGAGCTCACTTTGTAGCCCAGGCTGGTCTCAAATTTGCAACAGTCCTCCTGCCTCAGCCTCCCCAGTGCTGGGATTACAGGTGTGTGCCACAATGCCCTGCTAGGTCTTTAATTTTTTGAACAATTCTTATTGTGATTAAATGTATATGACATAGATCCAGGGTGGTGGTGCACACCTGTAATTCCAGCACTTAGGAGGCTGAACCATGAGGATCACCAGGAATTCAAGGCCAGCCTAGACAAAATGAGAGAAAAATATATATAAATATAAAATAAAGTTTACTGTTTCATGCTGTGGGTGTAGCTCAGTGGAAAGTACTTGCCCTGAGTTTGGTCCCCAGCACTGAAAGGGAAAACTAGTTTATCATTTTAACCATTTGACAGTGTGTCATTTTAACCATCTTCACCAATACTGTTCAATTCAGTAGTATTAAGCACATTCACAGTGCTGTGCAACTGTCACCACATTCATCTCCAAAACTTTCTAATCATCTCAAACTCTGTATCCATCTACCCTCCCCTCATTTCTTGTCATCCAGCATTCTACTTTCTGTCTGTGATTTTTGACTATGCTGAGTACCTTTTATGAGTGAATCATACAGTATTTGTCCTTCGTTGTCAGGATTACATTGCCTGGCTTAATGTCTTCAAAGTATCGTTCAGCATGTATCAGAATTTCCTTCTTTTTCGTGATTGAATACTATTCCTTGATATGGAGTACATCACATTGTGTTTACCACATTCTTCTATGGAAGCACATTTAGGTTATTTCTACCTCCTAGATATTGTAAATAATGCTGTCTGAACATGGGGGTGTATATACGTGTCTATAATTTAAGTCTCTGCTTTCACTTCTTTGGGTATACACTCAGACTGGCTCATATGGTAACTCTGTTTCTAATATTTTGACGAACTCTTAGATTATTTTTCACAGCAGTTTCACCATTGTCTACTCCCATGATCAGTGCACAAGGATTTTAGTTTATCTACATCCTTACCAATGCTTTTTTGGGGGGGTTGTTTTGTTTTACTTTATTTGTGATAGTCACTATTGTAATGGGTGAATAATTCTAAATGATGACAAACCAGCCCAAACATTCTCTTCTTTGCCATTTAGCTTCCCCTAACAGGCTTAGGTATGAAAAGGTGGGAAATAGATTGTCATTTCATTCAGCCCTCCTAAAAAGGAGTAATAAGGGTATCCTTTCCAGGCCTAAAAGGAAGAAGGAAAGAGATTAAGTTAGTTAATTAAATTCTTCTAACGCGTGTTCACCTTCTCCACAAGTGCAGTGACTTTGTGTTCTCTAGTCTCAAGGAAGGAATCTCTCTGAGCTCTACCACCTGGAAATCAGATCTAGGAGATATCCTTGAGTTATGTTCCTTTTTTTTGAAACTGACTACCATTTTTTACTGTGCATATATTCTCTTATGGGGCAGTTTGCTTTTGCTTTGTTAGAAACTTTTCCTTAAAAAGCAACTATGGAAATAAAAATTGCCCTTATGATGACTAGAATAAAAGTGATAGAGAATTGTGTGTATAGTTTGCCTTTCAGGCCTGGCTGGCTGACTTGCTTTCATCTTTTTTTTTTTTTTAATGAAAGTGGGTTTTATTCTTTCCCATCAATCCCTGGATCATTGCAGATCCATTTCTTTTCTTCTAATTTTGTGGTTTTTTCCCATTAGAACACTCTCTCAGTGATGTTACCAGCATCAGTCCAAAGGAGCATTTTTAAGTTGCCAAGTATCTTATGATTGTAGGTTTATTACCCTTTCATAATTTTTTGGGGGGGGGTACCAGGGATCAAACTCAGGACGTTACACTTGGTAGGCAGGTACTTGCGCCGCTGAGCTATATCCCCAACCCCTACCCTTTCATAATTCTATATAGAGCTGTTCTTGGTTAATTTTCTTTTCCCTGCAGGTTTCAGCCCTAACCAAGTCTGTGTTTCATCATGGCTCTCTATTTTGACCACCGAATCAAAGCCCCGAATTCTGCTGGGTCTCCCTTCTACATCAGTTGGCATGCTGCTCACCCATTCCTGGCAGTTGCCTCCATGAGCACAGCCTCAGGAGGCAGTGTGGATATCTATCTGGAACAAGTGAGTAATAGAAGCAATGATTCTGACTGCTAGTTTCTGGCTCTTGGTTTTCATTTGTTCTTGGAGCAGGAGTAAGATAGCTCTACTGTGCCTTTTTCCTCATCAATTCTCACTAGATCCAGATTTCCAATATTATAAAAGCCCTAATATGTGGCCAGTTCTTTTAACCCTGCCATTAAGACTTGGGGACATATTTAGGAAGGCTTAAGGCATATTTCATGATCAGTTCATGTCCATCGGCACTCGTGTCACTTGAGGATCCTGACCTCTTGTCATATCGCCTCCTTCTTTGACTCATGTAGCTACTGTAATGACTTACCACAAACTGGATGACTTAAACAATAGGAATTCATTCTCTTACAGCCAGAAGTGTACAATCGAGGTGCTGACAGAGGTACAGTCTCTCTGAAATATGTTTCATGCCCTTGTCGTAGCCCCTTCGTGGCAAGCAATCCTTGGTGCTCCTTGGCTTGTAGACATGTCAGTCCAATTTCTCCTGCTAGTGTGTCAGATAGCCTTCTAGTCTTAGGTATCATGTCTCTTCTCCTTCTAATTCTCTCTTCCTCCTCCCCTCCTCCTCCTTCTCATCCTCTTCTTCCTCCACCTTTTTCTTTGTTCCTTCTCCTTCTCCCTCTCTCCCCCCTTCCTCTCCCCCTCCTTCCCTCCTGCCCTGTCTCTCTTTTCATCTCTTCAGCACTAGAAATTGAGTCCAGGTCCTCACTTTTATGCTGGGTTAGCACTCTGAACACTCAGCTACTTTAGCTCCTCTTCTGCTATTAAAAGGACACTAGTCATTATTCATTAATGCCTATCTAATGACTTCATTTTAGCTTGCTGTAACCTGCAAAGATCCTGTTTCCAAAAAATGTCACATTACAGGTACCAGGGATCAGGACTTTAATATATCTTTTTGGAGTACTCAGTTGAACCTATAAAGATCTTTTCTCCATGTCCCTCAAACTTCCAGGCTACCACCACCACCACCACCACTCTTAGTGTACAACACACCTCATACTTCACAGAGAAAAATGAATTCTCTCTCTGACACTCCACCACACTCCGCAGTTTCCCTAGTGCCAGTTCAACTTAAAGCAGCTGCAGTCATCAGCATCGTCTGTGTAACATCTTAAATGTCTTTGGGTGATAATCCACATAGCTCCACATTCCTGTGAAGTCCTTTGGAAACAGGCTAGCGAGTATGGGGGCTTTGCTGGCTCTCCTTCCTGTGCCATACTGTGGCATTCCTCAGAGCTTTTTTTTTTTTTTTCAAAAGCAAAATATATTTATTGAGGGAAAGAAAGCTTCTGTCTGAGAGAGAAGGCTGGGGATACAGCTCAGTGGCATAAGTGCCTGCCTGGCAAGCTCAAGGTCCTGAGTTCAATCCCCAGTACCACGGAAAAAAAAAAAAGAATGGGGCTGTCTGAGAGAGAGACAAAAGGGGCCCTGAGTGGGTTGCACCCTCAAGAACTTGTTACAACCTCCTCTCTCTTCTTCTTCCCGTGATCTTGGCCTCCCCAGTGGCCATCCGTGGCTGACTTACAAACACATCTCCCACTGAGAAGGCCTCCCTGAAACACAAACTCTGGAATCAAGCTGCCTTGCTGCATCTCTTGGGTATTTCGGAGATCTTATATTCCACAACTCCAAAACTAAACTGAAATTGTCCCCCATCCTTCTCTTGCTTCACATGTACCTACAAAGGTTACCTGTTGGCACCGAGGGTCTCTGAAATCCAGAACAGGGATTTGGGAATAACTTGCTACTTCCTACTCCACTGTTTTGTCATCTATTATCAAATTCTCTCATCTATTACCAGAATCCAGTTTTAATTCTGCATTCTTTGGCAAATCTGCCACTTTTTACTCCTTTAGCTCTTATCTGATCTCCTATCCCCTTTCCTGACACCACCACAATTGCCCTGCTGAAGCAACTGAGTCCTGGTGGACTTTCTCTACCACATGCTCCTGTAAGAGCTAAGGCTGTCTTTCAGAATCACAGAGCCACCACTCCTTGTGCCCACCTCCCTGCCCCAAATTGCTCCTTAGGTGAATATGGAAACCATCCCCCCACTTCAGCCTACCTCAACTCCAATCTTATTCCATGCTCCCTCCTTGCTGCAGGCACCCCAAGATCTATCAAGATCTAGAAGGTTCTGCAACCTTCTAGCACTACACATGCTATACCTTCTGCCCTGCATAATCGCTCTTGTCCCTTTTTAAATGACTACACTAATTCTTCAGACAAGAGAGGCTCAATGAACATTCCTCAGGAAATACATAGTTGTCTACCCAGCTCATTTATATCAATGTGTTAATCTTTTCTAGGCTCCTCATACACAAGAAGCTCCAAAGAGGACCACAACTATTTCATAGGTCCTTCCACCCCAGCACAAAATATGTATTGTGATTTCTTTAAAAGAAGAAACATAAGCTGGGTGTGGTGGTGCATGCCTGTAATCCCAGAATTTGGGAGGCTGACACAGGATGATTACCAAGAGTTTAAGGCCAGCTTGGACTACACAGTGAGTTCAAAGCTAGCCTGAACTACATAACAAGGCCCTGTCTCAAAAACAAAAACAGATGAACATAAATACCAAAATTATAACAATGTTAGATAAAATTTAGAAAACTTAAAGCATACTGTTGTAAAATAAGTCAGTGAAGTATATCTAAAAACATACATATTTGTACCACAAACCTGCTTTCTTAGAAACTTCTGGAAAACACAGAAACATACAAACACATGGTCCATTGGTTGTCAGAAAGATGACATGTCACAGAAGGATTTGGAAAACTCTAGTATACTTTTGTCAAGAATGAGAGTAAACATGGTAAATAACTCTTTAGCATAACTCTTTATTATCATCTCAAAAATAACTGTGGCCTTTCACAGGCCTAAAAGGGCTCAAGGTTTCTGACCCTTACTTTAAGAACTTTGGGGCAACAAAATGACCACTGGCCTGTTGCCTGGTTTTAAAAAGTTTTACTGGAACTCACCCTTACTTATTGAAATGCTTGCTAGTTGTTCAACAACTGTGACTGTGAGGCCATACTCCTTGACAGGTTAATCAGTGTGTTCTTGAATGTTGGTTACCTTCTGGTGGGATAGTTTAGCTAAGGGAAAGGTTAGTGCATTTTTATAAAAACTGAAGATCTGCTTTAGTAAATAGCTCTTTAGCTCTTCTAGTGGAAGTCAGTTCCATATATTAGTCAGAAATTCTTAAAGTAGCTGCCACTATCTATAATACAGGATTTTTCCTCTTTTCTGAGGTAGGGTGAGCATGTACCCGAAACACATATTGAAAGGTCCTTCCGGGTTACTTCTCTGTGCTGGCATCCGACACGGCTGCTACTTGCTGTTGGCTGGGAGACTGGAGAAGTGATAGTGTTCAATAAGCAGGACAAGGAGCAGCACACCATGCCCCCGACACATGTCGCTGACATCACCATCCTCACTTGGAGCACCAATGGGAACTGCCTGGTGTCTGGGGATAGGGTAAGTGCACATACAGTCTCTGCACCCCCCACTATGCTCTAACAAATGTGGCAAAGGATGCTAAAGCAAAATTATTTGAAATCTGTAGTTCCCAAATCCAATTGATCTGGTCTGATGTAATTGTAGATTTTGTTTTATGTTTTAAACAAGGATAGAAATTTTTATTCTAAAATCCCATTCTAGGGCAAAGGTATATCTGTAATTTTTAAAATGAACTTCGCTAGAAAATTGCAGTTGTAGAGATGGGGTACCTCAAATAGTATTATTTTTAGGGCACCCCAGAGCCACTTACATCCTTGAATATACTTGTCATCCAGAAGCCCCTAGTCTTTTTGTCTGTTTCAAGGCTCCTTAAGCAGGGGACATTTGACAATGGGCAAATAAATTTTTTTGTCACAAGTTTGGGAGAGGATTCTACTAACATCTTGTGTATAGTAGGGCCAGGGATACTGCCCTATGTCCTACAGTACACAGGACAGTACCCAAAATAGAATAATCTGGTGTTGAGGCTGGCAAACTTTAGACCTAATTTGATCCACAAATACATAAAAGAAATTTTACAGTGTGTTCACTTTATCTTAATTAAAGTAATACATGGATTTGTTTGAAAATTGAGAAGGTATAAAAGCTACTTACAGTGAAAAGACTGTCCCCGTCTCCTACCCTCCATCCTCTCCAATGCACATGGATTTTAGGTTGTCTCAGTTTCCTCAGACTCCTGGGCACATGCTTTTCAAGAGCAGTTGAAGCAGGACCACAAGGAATAGCAGTGCTCCTGTCATGTAGATCTGTTGTTGAGACGGTGATACTTTTGTTCTCTGTGTGTGCACTTTTCTGTCTGCTTGTGAGTTCATCACAGATGTAATACTATGCTCCTAGATACAGACATTCCTCATTTAATGACTGTTTTCTGTTCCCGTGACTAGGTCATTAAATGAATAGGTCACTGAATGAGGAATTGTGTGTACTGTGAGTAGTATGGTATTTAGAAGAAATGATTAAAAGAAACTTCAACTTAATGACTTTGTTTTTATTTTCATAACTCTTACCTGCAGAACTAGAATATATAACAGAATATAAAAATATAGTTACTTGACAATAAAATCAACACAAATTACACTACTGTTCCATATAAACAAGGTACACTGTACAAAAAAAGACATTGAGGCTCTATAAACAATATCTACAGAACTGTACAAAAGAGATGGGTCGTAAGTATGAGCAGTTGGTCATATATCAGTGTTGATAGAAAGTTCGAACAGTCAGTAAACAGATAGGTTATTAAATGAGGAATATCTTACTTCAGCATTGATCACTGGAAAATTAGGATATTCTACATAACCACAATATACCTCAGGAACTTGGGACGTTGATATAGTACAATTACCCCATACGCAGTTCATATTAAAATTTGTCTAGCTGTCCTAGTAATGTTCTTTATAGCTGTATTTTTTTTCTTTCAATACAACGTTGGAAAAACAAAAGCTAAGGTTGAGCCAAGGATCATATATTGTTTGTCATTTTTGTTTAGTCTCTTTCAGTCAAGACCTCTCCTTTTGTCTTTCCCTTCCTTCCATTATTCTGTCTTTCATGACATTGACATTGACATTTTAAGGAGTCCAGACTAGTTATTTTGCAGAGTGTTCCTCAATTTGGATATGTTTGATCTTCTCATGATTACTTTCAAATTAAATATTTTGGGAAAGAGCATCACACAGAAAATCAGTTACCTTTGTCCTAGTAAGGAATAGCTGACATAAACAATGTATAAGGAGGAAAGGTTTATTTTGGCACACAACCTCAGAGGTTTAGGTTCACAGTTGCTTGGCCATGTCACTTTGGGCCTGTGGTAGCCCATTATATCATGTAGTGGAAGAGGTTTATTCACCATGTGGCAGCTGGAAAGCAAAGAGAAACAGGAGCTAGGGTTCCCTTCAAGAGCACACCCCCTGTAACCTAACTTCTTTCTACAGGGACCTTCCTCCTAAGGATTGCCTCACCTCCCACTAACATACATCCTGGGGACCAAACCTTTAGTACTTGGGCCTTTCGGGGACATTTCAGATTCAAACCATCGCAAGAATAATGTCTCCTTTTTTGCCTCATTTTAAAACATAACATACTATACACACTGTTTATGTTTCTTATTTCTTTCCTTTTATTCAGGTCTTTCCATATTGATAAATAGCAAACTTCCTTCCCTTTTAATTGGCTTTTCATTGTGTGAATCCATTATAATTTATCTAACTAGCCCATTTTGATAAACACTTAATTGGTTTCCAGTCTTCTGCTAAAAAGACAATGGCACTTAGGCTTTTATCATTTTGCAAAGGTGTCCATTTAGAGAACTGCCTACTTCTGATGCTGACTGGACCCAGTACACATTCTGTCATGGTGTGATGGATATTGCCAAATCACCCTCTGTTAGCTGGTAACAACTCATCCCAACACATAGCATGTGTTTTCCCACCAACGGAATATCCAAATATAGAGCTTAGCTTAAAAATATAGTATCTCAGTAGTACTATAATTTGTTTCTCATACTGTTGATGAGTTTCATCTCCAGAAGCCATCTGTATCTCCTTTTCTGTTCAAATCATTAACCCATTTTTCTCTGAAGTTGTTCCTTTTCTTCTAGATGATGATTCTTCTGTTTTGCTGTTTATTTCCCACCTAATGACATTGGCCTGCCCCCAGCTTCCCATTTTTCTGGTAACCTTTCTTACCTCTTTGCTATTAAGCTGTTGCCAATTCCCTACTGAAATAGAGTAATTCAAGACCACTGTACTTGGTCATTCTCATCTTGACAATATTCAGAAACAACTACCTAAACAGAGTACTCAGGCATAAAATGAGAGATAGGTGGTGAGCTGACAAGTCTTGTGAGACAATACTTAAAAACAAAAATGCCTAATCCTTCTGAGAAAACTCTAACATTGGGGTGGAACTAATTTAATAATGAGGCCAGGCTGGAAGACAAGTACACTGAGTGAACAGACATCTCTCTCTAGGCTTGGTGCCAGAGGTTTCTCCACTCTTCCACCAGAGGCTCTTTGGGGCTCACCAAGAGAACCAACCCAGACCAGCTAAAGCAAGAAGGTGCACTTAATCGGAGACTGTCAGGGTGTGCCACAGTCTCAGGATAACCTGCTCATCCTCTTCTGTTTCAAGACCTCACTTGGGAACCCTGCAGCCCGTCACCCCAAATGCTCCCTATGTACCAGTCAGCAGTGCCCAAAAGGTAGACCATCCCTGGAAAGGAATACCAGGCATCCCACTACCATATTTCCCTTGAAAATAAGACCTAGCCAGAAAATAATCAGCCTTGAAAACTAGAGATCAAAAATCCCAGCCCTATCTTTACCTTACCAGTCTTACAGAGTAGCTACCAAGCAAGAGAATAGTGATGACAAATAAGGCAAGGATAGGCTGATTGGGAGCCAGAAATTTTTTTTTTAACTTTAAAAAAAATTTCTATTACTACGTTTGTAGTACGTGCAGTTTACAGTCCTCTTGGGAAATGGATACATGTACATGCTACAGTTTGTATCTTTTTTTAAATTCCCTTTCCTTTCCCTCCCATCCCTCCCTCTCTCCTCTAATTCCCCTTCCCCAATTTACCTTCTGTTGCTGTTGTGAAGCTTAGCTCGTACTGACGTATCACGTTAAATTCATTGAGGTTATTAGGTTCCTGTATGTGGCACATCTTTATTCTACTTATTCCCTCATCCACTCCTCCTCACCCCTTTCCCTTATTCCCTTAGAGCCAGATTTTTTTTATTTCTAGTTTTCAAGGCTGATTATTTTCCAGCTAGGTCTTATATTGGGGGAAAGGAGATAATTGTCCATTACATGCCTCACCAATAGAGAACAGGCTAGGATATTGGTTTCCTTCAAATATCTCTCAAGGAGTTCAGCATGAGGGTCAAGTAGACCTGTTCCCAACACATAGCAAAACAGTCTTTAACAAATCTTTATTAGGGTACCCAACATATAAACACCAAGAACAACTGCCTAGCATTAGTGCTTCAAATTCTTGCTCTTCACAAATAGAGCTGATTTTACCTTTTTTTTTTTTTTTTTGGTACCTGGAATCAAACTCGGGACCTTGCACTTGCCAAGCAGGCACTTGTACCTCTGAGCTATATCCCCAGCCCTCTAATTTTATCTTTGAAAGTAACTTTTCTTTAGGGTTTCACTGCATAAAATTATATTGTGTGAAATAACTTAAAAGGAGTCAACAGATAGTATAAAGATACACCTGAACACAAGGATGACCTCCCTAGGAGTGGTGAGAGGTGCAAAAATGAGGACATAGAGAAGATATACAGGCTTGGACTCAGTGGTATTCAATGCTTAAGATTGGAGACAAACAGCAGGAAAATATAGCAAAAAAGGCAGAGGCCTCTCAGAGTTAGTTTCTAAGTCATATACTTCATACTCACAATTCTGGCTCTCTAGTTAGAAATCTGAGGAGGTGAACATTTGACTCATTGCTTCCCTTCTTTGTGAGACAGTGCGAGTTTAACTCCTGACCCCAGTGAATTGCATCTGTCCTGTCAGATAAGGGGTACACATCTGTCTGCCTGACCTTAAATCATTGCTTCTGGAGTACAGGTGCTCTGAATGTTTGCATCCACCATCTCCTAAAGCAGCAAGCAGCCCAGACACCTGGATGTGTTCTTTGTCTAATGATGTTTACGAACCTGGTGGGTATTTTAGCTAGATGTGTAATAATAAAAATCTCTAAAATTAAGTATCAAAAAAATTGCATGAAGAACAAATAGATAAGCCTCTCAAAGGATACTGCATGAGAAGCACTATGAGGACACTGAAGTATCCTCATAGTGCTTGGATCTGGGGAGGAGATTGGGTATAGGGGAAGGGGATATTCTGGGGTTTTGTGTGTGTGTGTGTGTGTGTGTGTGTGTGTGTGTGTGTTTTTCTCACTATGCAAGCATTATATTTTTAATCCTTTTCAAAAAGCCTAACACAAATCAGTAGTGTTTTTCTTGTCTTAACAAAGCTGGCAATCAAGAAGTTAGATAAAGATGTATTATTATTATATGTGTACTCATATGTTACACTCTATTGTAGATCTTGCAGAACCTTTCATGGAAGTTCATTATATAAGTTACATTTAAAGCTGATATAATTTGAAAATCTTATTCCTGTATACAATAAAAGCAGTGTAATCCAGCATTTAGAGGTGTTGGAGTCAGTGCTAATTGAATGGAGGGTGGGAGGAAGAGTTCCCACTCACATGCTGAAATGTCTACTTGCCTTGATCCAGTAATCATCCTTTGGGGAGCACTTGGGCATCAAAACAAAGGAATTCAGATTAAAATACTGTTCTTCAACAGATCTTTAACGGCATCCCCCATTCATGAAGCCTTTCTCAACCAATTCTCACGGAGTCATCTCTTGGTCTTGGGCCTTCTCTAATATTTACGCCATTGATCGAGATTTTGATCACTTTGAAATTCAACCTATAGTACACCTAGCATCCAGATCCTGATTTCTAATACAGTTCTTTAACAAAGGAACTGAAGCTCTTGGAAAATGGCTGATTTTAGGGCTGGATTAGCAAAATGAACCTAGAGAATAAGGAAGTACTCAGAAAGCCCTCCATGATGAGCACAGAACAAAGTGACATGTGTGTCCTGAAAAAGTTCCTAATGGTCAAAGCTAGAACAATTTGAGCAACAAAATAAAGCAGCATTGTGTTATAACTCAAAATGGGAAATAAATATCCCTGTGTCCATAGTGATATAAATATATAAACAAATAAATGGTAGAAAATAGAAAAATGTCCCCATGTTGAAGACCCTAAATAGTTTATATAGATGTTGCACCCTCGAGGATATAGAATGTGACTCCATAGCCCTTGAGTGAAGGTTGCACATAGTGACTTCTTTTTGAAGCCTTATAGCACAGAAATGGAAGAGTTACTTTACAGTGGACAAATACCACCTATATCAAGATCATCAGATGATCAAGGTTACCATCCATAGTGATGAGCCATATTGATTATATGAGCCCCTGATAGGATATGGTTAAAGAGAATGCTACCTCTGTGGGTCCTCCCAAAATCCAATGACCCCAGTCTCATTATGGGGAAACCAGCAAACAAATCTCAGTGGAGGAAAATCCTGTACCATACCTGAGCAGCACCTCCAAACTGTCAGGGTCATCAGCCACCAAGGAAAGTGAGAAACTGTTGCCATTCAGAGGGGCTTAGGAGATGTGACAACTAAATGTCATGTGGGATGCCAGAAGAGCCTGTGAGACAGGAAAAGGACATGAGGGGAAACTGAGGTAATCTAAATGACGTAGAAAATTTAGTAATTAGTAATGTAACATAAGTGTAAGAAATTAGTAACATAACTTATTAACTGTAAGAAAAGAGTCATTCTGACAATACTGACCATCAGATAGGACATTCCATACTTACTACCTTTATTGTCTTTCCATGAATCTGAATCTATTCCAAAAGGAATTTTATTTTGATGACTAAACATGTAACAGTTATTTTCACTAAGGAGTGCAGAGGGGGAGGAAGTACAGAGAAAAGCTTTTGGTCCTTCCTTTGAATACCTCTGAGTAGTTTGGTATTTCTGGGTGCAGAATCAGCCCTTGTTCTACTGCACTGTTTACCTGCCAGTCATTTGCTAAGGAGCATTTTATGCACACATATTCTTGGCCTCTTGCAGTTTGGAGTCCTGCTCCTATGGAGGTTGGACCAGCGGGGCCGGGTGCAGGGGACACCCTTGCTGAAACATGAATATGAAAAGCACCTCACTCATTGCATCTTCAGGCTCCCCACTCCTGGCAAGTAAGTATGAGGCTCCCCAGGGCCAGGGCAGGTTGTATGGTGCCTCCCAGAAATCCTGACTGCCTTGTCACCTTTACCTTGTCAGGGACCTGGTTCAGTTGGCAAAGGCAGCAGTCAGTGGTGATGAGAAGGCCCTGGACATGTTTAACTGGAAGAAAAGTAGCTTTGGAAGTTTCCTGAAGACGGGATCTCAAGAGGGGCTGTCATTCTTCATCAGTCTCATGGATGGTGAGGAACTTGGGTTGGGGTTTAAGAGTCACAGCATTTCAGGGATGTCTGGCAAAGATTTTAAGTTGATGGTAGTGTTTCTGTATAAAATACAATAAGGACAGGCTAGGCATACCTGTCTGAGGTGCAGTGTTGTGCCAACTGGCTTTCTACAGGTTTTGCCAGCACTCAAAATGTTGTGTTTGGCTCTGGCAGAGACTCAGTGAGCCATATTTGTGTTGAAGGATTTTCATAGGCAAGCACACCCCCATCCACCCAGGTACCAGGGGATCAAATCCAGGACCTTTGCTCTGAACTACATCCCCAGCCCTTTTAAAATTTTTTAATTTTATTTTATTTTACATTTTTGAGATAGGGCCTCATTAAGTTGCCCAGGTAAGACTGGAACTTGTAATCCTCCTGCCTCAGCCTCCCAGAGTATTGGGATTATAGGCATGCATCACCACACCCAGCATGAACAGTGGAGATGGTTTGGGCAAGTTTGTTTTTGTTTTTTCTTGTAGCGCTGGAGAATGAAACCAGGGAGGGCCTTGCACATGCTAGGAAAGTGCTCAACCATTGAGCTATATTCCAAGGCTGTGAAAGATTCTTTTGTAGTACTCCTCTGTTATTCAATCTGCATAATTATCAGCACTTACAGTATGGTAAGTACTTGCTAGGATCTAGGAAAAAAGCATGAGCAACATGGGGTCGTTTTCACTTCCAGTCAGCAGCCAGCCCTCCCAAGTAGTCAGCACTAAGTCCCATCTGTTGATTTTAATATGGCCTCCTCTTGAGGTAAGGAGGAAGAAAGCCCACCAGCCAAAGCCCACCAGCCAAAGCCAAAATAAATGGACTGTGGTACTAAAAGTAAAAGGGACTTTGACAGGAAGCAACCTCCAGTACATCTGTCAGTTGGAGAGCCCCAGAGATGAAAGCCACATGGGAGTGACTGGCTTCGAGGAAGAAGGAGGCTGTTGCTGTTGGTTTCACCAAATAGCCTAACCTTAATGTGAAGAGAAGAGCAGATGATGGTGGACAGGGCCACAATGTTTGTGATTTTTTCTTTACGTAGGTGAAACCTTTCATTTTAGAAGGAAAGGAAATAGAGCTGATGAACAGGGGAAATTGAGAAAGTCCCAGAAGGTTATCCAAGTAGGAATGGCAAGAAGAGAGCATGAGAGTCAAGATGTGGGGTAGAAAAGTCAAGAGAAAGATGCCATTGGGTAGGAATGGCAGAACCATGGAGGAGCTCTGCTCATTGCCCAAGAAGTGCTATTTCATGTACTTCAACTTTCTGAATGGAAGATGGGAATTTTACTAGTGTCTACTTTGTTGTAACTTGTAAAAGTACTTAACACTAATCTGCCACCTAATATGTGCCTACTAAATACTATTTATTGTTACAATTAGCCCAGGTGATATTGAACTTTCCATTTTGATAAGAACTCAAATTTTGCTGGGCATGGTGGCACATGCCTGTAGTCCCAACACTTGGGAGACCAAGGCAGAAGGATTGCTACAAGTTCAAGGCCAGCCCGGGCTACATAGTAAGTTCAAGGCCAGCCTGAACTACATAGGGAGACTATGTCTCAAAAACTAAAAAATCAAATAAACAAAAAACCTCACTTTCCACTGGGAACAAGATGAAAGAGTAGGATAGTGAGGAGGCTCCTGCATAGAGCAGCAGTGAGCCAGAGGTCATATCAACCTCACATACCCAGAAGGGAACAAAGGAGGCAAATGGGGTGCTGTCCAGTGTTGGAGCAGCCACTCAGGCAGGGCCAGAAGAGGGTGCCACCAAGGAGAGAGAAAGAACTGTTGTACAACCAATTGTAGCTATTGGAGGACAAGAGAGGGAGGGCCAAAAAGCACCCAGTCAGATGGTAGATGTCACACAAATGACTCAGGAGCAGAGGAATAGGCAGAAAGGTCATCATTTAGTGTCTCAGTATAGGAAGGTTACAAGGGTACCAAAAGTTAGTGGACAGAAATGAAAAAGACAAGGTTGAAGAATCAGAGGGGTCAACAGTGTAGATGCTAAAATTCTCCATGAGAGTGGTAGAGAAAGAATCATTGGAGACAGCCAAAATCAAGGCAGCCGTAAGCCAGTGAAGTGGAGATTTTTTAGAGATGGTAACCCATGAGATTAAGCAAGCAAATGCTTTATTGCTACATTTTTATAATGAAAATGTAAAAATTATCCTTAAGTAGATAGAAATGTCTGCTTATGAGTGTCACAAAAACACAGATAAGCCAGGAGCCCCTGCACAGTGACCTGCCTCTATCCCCAGGGTCAGTACACTATGTGGATGAGAAAGGAAAGACCACCTGTGTGGCATCCACAGACAGCTCCATCCAGACACTGTTCTACATTGAGAAGAGGGAGTCACTGGTGGTGGTCACAGAGAACCTCCTGCTGTCCCTGTATATGGTGATGCCTGAGGGTAAAGCTGAGGAAGTGATGAAGGTAGGTGAAAGAGCAGAGTTTGGCCAACCCAGTGCAGCACCATGGTAAAGAACCCCCCAGCCAGATCTCTTACCTACTTTGAATGCTCTGTCTCCCCTAGTTATTAAGACTGAAACAATTATTGTGGTTCAAGTACTGTTCTTCAGTATCATTTTTTACTCTAGGACAACTATAGTGAGTGAAATGAAAGGGGATTTCCTAGTATCTGTGGGCACAGATGGGGATGTCACAGGAGCCTAGGCTTTTTTCTGGCCTGCACCCCCTCTCATTTGGTATAACTCAGAGCCCATGGACTTAAGGTACAGCTAAGAATATTTTGAGACAATCTTGCTAAATTTTCCAAGCTGGCCTCAAACTTCCATCCTCCTGCCTCAGCCTTCTCGGAATAGCTGGGATTACAGCTGTGTGCCATCACACCCAGCTATTTCACCCACCCTTAGGACCTCATTCAACCTTGTTACCACCTAAAGACCCTACCCATCGACGCTGTCAGCATGGGCAGAGGGAACAGTTCAGTCTATAAGCACCTGGCTTCAAGTGCCCTGCTCCTCTACTCAATGTTTGGTATGCCCTGGGAACATTTTCACTCTGCAAATTGGGGATGATAAGACCTGTCTAGAGAGTATGGCAGGAAACAGCCAGCTCAACTTAGTTATCACTCTAGAGATTCCCAGTATTGTTACACTAGATGCTCATAACTTTTTATGCAAGTCATTGCTTTCTGTGCCCTATACATTGAAAAAACTAAGGATACTTTTCAGTTTCTGCTCACATCGTTTCCTCCATTGAGTAAGTCCCTGTAAAGTTACTGAACACTAGATCCAAGACTCACAAGCTTGGAGACAGTGGTCTCAGCAGAAGCCATGTGCTTCTTGCAGGTTTTTTTTTCCTATACAGGTAAAGCTGAGTGGGAAAACTGGTCTCCGAGCAGACATCACTTTGATTGAAGGCAGTCTTCTCGTGATGGCCATAGGGGAAGCCATCCTCAGGTTAGAACTTGCCTTTCCATCATGCATACCTGAAACATTGTCAGAATTCACTCCCACCCACCCACTCGTACCCCTACCACTCCCAGTACTAGGCACTAAACCCAGGGCTTTGAGACAGAGTCTCACTAAGTTGTCCAAGGTGGGCTCAAACTTGTGATGCTCCTGCCTCAGCCTCCCACAATGTTGAGATTATAGGTGTATATTACCATGCCTGGCTGGCAACAGGGTTCTTTTAAGTGGACTTATTGAAGTATAGCATATATACCAAAAAGTGTGCATGTTATGATGAGTCTTTACAAATTGGACATTTGGACATGTCCAATTGGACATATCCAGTGGAAAAACAAAGCCTTTGACATCCTAGGATCCCCAGTGTTCTGTCTTCGGTTCTTCACCAAGCAAGTAACAAGACCTGATGTCTGCCTTAGAATTACTTTGCGAATTTTTTTTTTTGCGGGGGGGTTGTTTTGAGACAGTTTCTCCCTCTATTACCTAGGCTGGTCTCCAACTCCTTGCCTGAGCCTCCTAAGTTCTGAGACTATAGATATGTACCACCATACCAAGCCATATATAAACCATCTTTTAGTAATTGCTCTCTTTGATATAAATAAGGCATAAAATAATACTATGATTTCAGCTTTCTTTTTCATACCAAAGAGTATGAAGGGCCTGCATCTTTTATGATTTTAAGTTTGCTGCGTAGATTCAACAGAGCCCTCAGAGCAGAGGAGAAGCCAGTAACAGCCCTTTGATGGGGCCTTCTTCCTTCTGTTGTAGATTCTGGAACTTGGAACGGGGAGAGAATTACATACTGAGTCTAGAGGAGAAGTTTGGCTTTGAAAAAGGAGAGAATATAAACTGTGTTTGCTACTGTAAAGCCAAAGGTAACACTTCGTGGCCTGGCATGGAAGAAATGGAACCAATTTCCAGCATTGTGCTCAGGTTGCAAATAACTAAAGTGAAATTTAGGGATTATTTAAGAATGGCACATGAGTTATAACTGACATCACTCCTTTGAATACAGTCACAGATAAGCAAGTGACAATAAAGCCTTGTTATGCATATTGGACAAAGAGTATAATCAAAAAGTGACAAACCAATGCATATTTCTACCTGTCTTCTCCTAAAATCCTGTGAAACAGTGTGGAACATGTATGCAGACATGAAACCATGTGAATATGTGTGTGTGCACATGGGACACACAAAGGACAAAAAGGAGTAGCAGTTTGCTGAAGACTCAGCACTGTTGGGGCCAACTACTCTCAGAAAGCAGAAAAGAGCATCCACTGCTGCTGCCTGCACTAGGATAGGCAGTGCCCGTGAAGGGAGTTGGGGCCTTGTGAGAGTGGGATTCTTGGACCGAGAGAGGCTGACACATTGGAGAAAGTGGTCATGGGGCATTTGGTGCTGCTATGGTCCCCTTTTCATCTCAGTTAACATGCACTTTGTTTCCACTTAAGGTCTTCTGGCAGCTGGTACTGATAAAGGGCGAATAGCCATGTGGAAAAGAGTGACAGGCTCTCCAAGCAGCGGAGAGGTGGAGGGCAAGGACACATGGACTCCTCAGACCCCCACTGAGCTTGAAGGAAGCATCACACAAATAAAGGTGCTGCTCTGCAAGAGTTAGTCAATCCTTCACTTTCTTTGAAAGAAATCCAAGAAGTGATTGATTCTAAACCTATTTTTATCAGTTATTAGATTAAAACTATGTAAAAATAACAATAATGAGAAAACGTTAAAGATTTTTGGATTTTAGAATTGCAAATAATCCTTTCATGCATCCATTTTTCTATATCCCTACCTATATCTGTATAGATGCATCTATCTATACATATGTTAAAACAGCTTATAAAGATATAATTTATATAGCAAATAACTTATATTCACAGAGTTCTGCAGCCATTAACATGATAAATTATTTTTCACAATAAATCTTAGCACATTTTAATCACTCCAAAAAGAAACTTGTGCCATTCCCAGAATCCCTGAACTTGGAATCCTTTCTCACCCTCCAGAGTGCTGGGTTTACAGGTATTTGCCACTACACCTAGATGCAAGTGTTGGTGTACAGATATGCTTTCCTTTCTCATGGGCATTTGTTTCCTTTGTTGTCATCTCTGTCTCTTGTGTGTTCTCTGTCTGATCAAACAGTCATCACACTTTCCTATAGTAGTTAGTTGTGCCTTATAAGAATGAACATATTTGTATCAGCTACTTTGCTAAGTCCAGCATCTGGGCTTTCACAATTTCTGATGCCTTTTTTTTTTTTTAATTGTATATGGGTAATATTCTCCTCTTGTTCATGGCTCTTAATATTTTGTTGAAAACTGAGCATTTTAGATTAATTTGAAAGTTTAATGTGAAGTTAAGTCACATCAACAAAGCAGGATAATTTGTGTAAACTGCCTGTCAATTCAGAGAGAATAAATATTCCTATGTTGTATTCAAAAAAAGCTAATTTCTAGAAGACGCTTCACCAGTCAGAAAAGATGCTAACTAGAATAGCCACACACATGATTAGCTGCTATTCACAAAGCAATATATAAGTATTTTAAAATTTTTCTACAAAGTATATATTTTAACTTTATTTTAAAATAGTCTGTTATTTTTAATAAGAAAAAATGGTACTTGCAATATAGTTTATGGATCCTCATGTGGAATGTTTATATATTTCCCCTGATGGTGTCTCTACTTCATTCACACATTTGCTTCTGTTTTTCCCAATCTGAAATGCAGTGGGGCTCCAGGAAGAACCTCCTGGCAGTAAATAACTTGAGCTCCATAGTGATCCTCAGAGAGCAAGCCATGTCATCGCACTTCCACCAGCAGGTGGCCGCCATGCAGGTCTCCCCAAGCTTACTCAATGTATCCTTCCTGTCCGTGGGGGGAGTGTACAGCCTGCGCACAGACATGCACATCACCGGAGTGTTTGCCACCAAGGTAACTGCAGAGGACAACTCATGGGGTCAGACGAGGGTCAGCATAGATGAAAGAGCTGCTCAGTTGTTGGGGTAATTGAGGATAGAATGGGGATGACAGGTTGGACAACTTTTAATTCACTCCTGAATTATCTTATTTTCTGAATGTTCATGTGTATCATATTCATAAATACATAATAATAAACACCCAGGGACATTTTACAGAACATGAAAACCAGCCCTCACCTGCATCTGTGGACCTAGTGTCAGGCTGACTGTGTGGCAACATTCCAAGGTAGTTAGAGAAGGGACTGGGCTTTGGAAGTGTACAATGGGTTCTACAGTTTGCACTTTGTTTTGCCTGACCTTTACTTTGGCTGTCCATGTTCTCTTTAGGATGCTGTGGCTGTGTGGAATGGAAAACATGTAGCAATCTTTGAGCCTTCTGGAGCCACATTACGGAATGCAGGTGAGAGTCTCTTCACACCCACAAAGGGGACACCAGGCCACCTCCATTGTCTCCACATTTACTGAGGCTATAGTCTAGGCCCCACTACAGGAGCTGAGGGGCCCTTTGTGTCAGTTCTTATGCTTCCACCTACACCTCTGGCCCATGCACCCACCGAGAGCCTCCTGAGTCACATCTTAGACTCCTAAATGACTTGAAACTAAAGCTGTGTGAGTTTAAGCAACCACAGTGCTTTTATGGGTTCTTCCAGGGAAGGGATTGCTGCCTAGCCAGGTGCAGCAGTGAGCCCTATAGGACCCAAGACTAACCTCTGACAATCTTGGAATAGATCTTCAGAGACCCTCCATCAATGTTTAGCTTCTCTCTATGGCCATTTATTTCTCTAACATTCCTTGTTAATTTGGCTGTGTTTATCCTGTATTCTTCAGCACACACCTTTCTGAGTTTCTTGGGGCTGCAATAACAAATTACAGCAACTCACTGACTTAAAACAAAAACTTATTCTCTTGCAGTTCTACAAGCTAATACCACTTTTACTAGGCTAAAATCAGAGCATCAGCAAAGCCACACAACCTCCAGATCCTCTAGGGAAGAATAGGTTCCTTGGTTTCTCCAGCAGTTTAAGGTGGCTGCTGATAGTCCTTGGATTGTAATGATAATCCAAGGACTATAGTCCAAGGTCTTCTTTGTCTCTCTGTGGTCACATTGCCATCCTTTTGAAATCTATGGTCTTCTTACAGGCACTTTTGAGGGCCCACCTAGACAATCCAGGATAGTCTCCCTATTTTGAGACCTTATCACCTGTTGCCTATAAGGTAATACTCACAGGCTTCAGGGATTAGGAGCATATATCTCTTGGGGACATTTTGCAGTCTTCTACAGTAACCCAGCCATCAGGATGTGCTCCCTCAGCTTGCTCTCCTACATCATTCTTGCCTTCACCTATCCTAATCTCTGGGCTTTCTTAAGTCACAGACTTGTCATTGAGCTGTTCTAAGGGTAAGCCCTCATTGTCTGGCCACCTCCCACCTCTCCAGGGATGTTTCCGCTGGCTGTCAGTTTGCTCCCTATAATTCCCACACTGCTTTTTTTTCCTCCCATAACACGTTTATTTTTTGGAGACAGGATCTTACAGTGTCGTTCAGGCTGGCCTTGAGCTCACTGTATAATTCAGAATGGCCTCAAACTGAGCAATCTTCCAGCCTCAGCCTCCTGAGTGCTAGGATTATAGGCGTGTAACCCCACACCCTGCTCCCCTAACACTTCTTGCTGAGTTGTCTGGTAACATTTTTTCATGGTGTGACCTGTAGGGTCATTCATATGCCTTCTACCCTCTGTTGCACAGATAGGGGCAAGGATGAACTCCTTGTACAGAAGTAGAATGAACAGGTGCCAAGATACTTTCTGTTTTGAGTTTGCCTTCACCTCCCTAACTCAGAACTTCTTTAGCACCAGAAACAAGATAGATATCCTCCACAGTTCTACCCAGCATGAGCAGATGCTTACCAGTGTGCTGTCATGGACACTGTACTCCTGGGAACACCAGCTCCCAAGAAGGAGAAAAGAGCAGACACCACTAATGAGTGGATGAGCAGGACACCCAACAGAGTCCCTACCAGACCTAGGGCTTTGTGCTGTAGTATCACAGTTCCCTGTGCTAGAGCCGCCTTCCTTTCTTTTTTTTTTTTAATTTTTCTTTAGTGCTGGGGATTGAAGCCAAGTCTTATACATGCTAGTCAAGTGCTCTACCACTGAGCACATCCCTGCCCTTTATATTTTTTATTTTTGAGACAGGGTCTCTTTAAATTGCCCAGGCTAGCCTTAAACTTGTGGTCCTCCTGCTTCAGCTTCCCTCATAGCTGGGGTTATAGGCATGTACCAATGAAGCAGCTTCCTTTTTTGTTGTTTTTGGTTGGTTGGGTTTTTTTGTGTATTTTATTTCTTTTTTATCTTTAGGGGTTTTTTGAGGGGAGGGATTGTTTTGGTTTTTTGCTTTTCTGTATGGGAACCTACTTCTGCTCATCCTCCAGGTAGCACAGCCCTCATGGAGACCTTGCGAGGGCTGAGATGATTAGGGACTCCACTTGAGACGTATTCTCAACTCTGTAGACATCTTTGGGAAGCAGTCACTGCTGCTTTAATGCTCATCTTACATTTCAGGGACCTTTCTGTGTGAGTCCCCAGTGTTAGCGATGCACGAGGAAAACGTGTATACAGTGGAACCAAACCGAGTTCAAGTTCGGACCTGGCAGGTAAGTGGCTGCTATACAGTTAATAGACTATGATGATAAAGAAAGTTAGATGTGGGGTGTCATGGCACACACCTGTAACCCCAGTTCCTCAGGAGGCTAAGGCAGGAGGACCAGCCTTGGCAATTTAGGAAGACCTTGTCTCAAAAAGTAAAAAGGCCTGAGGATATAGTTCAGTGGAAGAGTACCTCTGGGTTCAATCTCTTAGTACTAGAATGAAAAAAAAAAAAGTACAGGAAGGGAAGGAGGAAGGGAGGGAGGGAAATTAGAGAAGTTTAAAGTACTTTCTCTAAATCAAGCCAAATCCTTTAGTTGGCCTTGCTTAGCTAGATCAGATTCCCCTCAGCAGATGGCTGATTGCAAAAATTGATGCTGAGATACCTGTTCCAACAATGGCTATGGTAACTCTGAAATCAGGAGACAAGACAAGATGAGGGCCTTTTATAGGGAAGAGAACCTCTGGGCTGGACCTTGACCTATGCAAGGCTATAAAATGGGAGGAAACACTTGCTAGGAAAGTAGATATGACTCCTTAAAATATAAATGATGTGAAATTACCAGCTCAAAACCCAGTGGTCTTTATTTTCACTTAAGTTTGCTCCCTTCAGTCTGCAGTACTGCTGTCCCCTGCCCTCTGCTCACCTGCTACCTTCTGAGAATGCTGCTCTCACATGGCTGACTATAGCCCACCACACTGGCCACAAGGATTTTAGGCATGAAGACCCTTCCCTGCCGAGTATACATTCCCTTCTCTTTATGGAATATCAGCTGGTGTTCTCCAGACAGCTAGTTTCTTCCCATCCTTGCCTGAGTTTAAACATTGCCCCAGACAAGACTTTAATTTCTTTTTAAAATTTTTATTATTGCATATGCAGTACATAATTACACTCATTGTGGTACGTATACATAACACATCTTAATTTTTTTACTTCCCCTTCTGCTAAGACTTATTTCTTAAATATTTTATTGAAGTTTAAGATACATATATATAATGTAAATGTGTCGTACATTAGTGTGCAACCTAGTGAATTTTCATAAGTAGAACATACTCAGCGTGTAACCAACCAGCATCCATGTAGTCCCTTTTTCTCCCAGCATCTCCACCTAGGGTAACCACACATGTGACACTGAGAATACCACAGATGTGACAATAAGTGTCATTGGGGCACCATAACACCACACCTCCCCTAAAGGGAGAAACTCGTAGGATAGAACTACTCTTGTGCCCCTGGTCCCTTTCCAGCCACCCATGTGTGTCCATAGTATACATCTCAGCTGAGATTTTGTGCATATTTGCCTGTTGACCCGGTTGCTGTTTCCTGTGTAGGCTCCAGGCACAGGGCTTTCCTGAGGTCAGGGCCCTGTCATCCCCTGCAGCAGTAAGTCTAGTGTGGGCCTGAGTAGTGTATACATGAGCCATCAGTATGTAGTTATTAGTTGGGCAGATGAGGTGCAGGAGATCACCTTGTGTTCAGTAACAGCAGTATAGTTCCATGGAAGCCAATGTGCTGTAGAAGCCATGGTTCTTAATTTCTTACTCTTTTCTGCTCCTCAGGGTACTGTCAAACAGCTCCTACTGTTCTCTGAGACTGAGGGAAACCCTTGCTTCCTGGACATCTGTGGAAATTTCCTGGTTGTAGGAACAGATTTAGCTCATGTTAAAAGTTTTGATCTCTCCCGAAGGTATGATTTTTACATGAATAAAAGTATTATATTTTTAAATTAAGACATAAAGTTGTGGGTAGAAAATAAGACAGGGGCCTAACTTCTCATTTCAACACCAGCTTCATTTGTTGATGTGCCTCATGCCATGTCACCTGAGGTTGGTGCGGTGCAAAGGAGGTGGAGCATAGGGAAGATTTTGGTGCACAGAGTTTCTTTGTGATGGGAACATAACACTGCATTTGCCAAAACCTGTAGGGTTTTATTCACAAAATGTGAACCTGAATGCATAGTAGATATTTTATTGCATGAAAAGACTTTTAAAATCTTTTAGAATATTAAGGGTGTCAGGATAGAAAACAGAAGATGGCAAAACAATCTATGTCAAAATGTGTTAAACAACCTCAGCCAAGGATGTGAGGAAAGGTGCTGCCCTGGAAACTCCAGATGTAAGCATAGACAGTGGCTTTAAGGGAAGAGGAGCACAATGTTCCCAGCAGGGGCTATACTTTGTGAGTTCTTTCCAGAGAGCACAGTATTGCAAGGGAGGGTCACTTCCTAGTGGAGAAACATGACACACTCCCACTGCTAGGTGAGCAAGGTAGACATGTCCTTGACATGATGTGAGAAAAAGGCACTTCATCTCCATTTTATTCCCCACTCTAATCACATGAAAATCATCAGACCAATCACAATAGTGAGGGAGCCTACACTATGCCTGAACAGAACTCAAAAGTGTCAGAGCCATCACAAAAAGCCAACAAGTTTGAGAAATTGTGAAATTGTCATAGCCAAGAGGAGCCTATGAGTTATAATGCAACATGAGATAAATATCACATGAGCTCCTAGGCATTTGGGAAACTAAGGAAACGTGAATAAATAAAGGCAGGTTGGGAGCACCAAGATGGGGGAATGGTAAGCAGTAGAGAAACATCCTGTCTGAGAGTAGCCCTGCAGACACTGGAATATAGCAACATGAGGAAGACAAGAAGGAAGGAAGTGGGTCCCCTGGACCCAGGAAGGATCTGAAGCATGAATTGAAGCCCATGGAGAGAGTAAAGAAAGAAACTTCAATGAAGAAGGAGGTAGTTGGCTGTACCTTCTCCCTTAGACAGGACTCACTGCTCAAGAGGAGTGATTCAAACCTGCAGACACACACTGACTGCTGGCAATCCCAGAAACCTCCATGGTGGAGAGACGCAGCAGTGGAAGGGAACATCAGACGAAGGACTACACTAGCTGGCAGTGAGTGCTGAGGGCTCAGTTGTCCTGCACAAGAGAATGATGAGTTGGGGGGAACCATCTTGGAGAAGGGCTGGCTAAGTTCAGAACTCAGAGTGGCTACTGACTCCATCTAGCTGCTTCTAAGCTAGGCTCAGACCCATGGAAGGTGCACTGACTACTGCAGGCCAAATGAGTCTGGTCTCAGCCAGAAGGTGCAGGCTCACTGAGCTTATCCACCAGCCCACCAAAAAACCTATTGCTGCCTCATTGGAATAAATCAACATGGATCAGGATTCTGTCTCCACATGTTGTCTATCAGTGATAGCAGAGATATATCTGGAAGTGGACTTTTTTTTTCTCTTTCTCTCGTTTGTTTTTTTTTATTGTTGTTGTGGTTTTGTTTTTGGTTTTTGTTTTGTTCTCCTTCATTGTTGGGTCTTTTTATATGAGTGTAAACATGGTTTATAGTCTCTTTGTGGTTGTGGTTCTGTTCTGTTTTTCTTTTTACCTCTTCCTTCTCTTTTCCTCCAGTCTAATGCACTAGTTTCCCAAAGTTAGTGTGACCCTCCTCTCTCCTTACTTCTAATCTCTTCCTCTTCTTCTACTTCTCTATTTTCTCCCTAACCCATTTTAAGTTTTAGCCCCTGAGGGCAAAATTGACATATTAAGGACTTGTATACTACATATAATTTTCTGGTTTGTTTTATATTGTGTTATATAACCACAAATCTAGTTCATATGGTTAAAGGTAAAAAAGTAATGGTTAGCTCAGTTTATCATTTTCTAGGCTTGTTTAATGCTACTGTCATTGCTGATGGTACCACTATAGCAAAAATGACAAAGTTGTTCTAAACAGCTGTTCTTCCCAGTATTACAAAACTGAGATTGACTAAGGGTCACAGAAAATGCTGTGGCAGAGTGCCAAAGAACTAGGAGCCAGGCTAAATAGGCAGCAACTTCTCATCTCCAACAAATTGAAGATGTAGGATCCTACAAAAGACTCAAAACCCAAAAACCAGCTACACTTGAAGAGACCTTGGAGAAGTAGTCATTTCTGAAGAGTTCTAAATACTAGCAATAAAGCAACCTACCATAAGCCATTTACAAGCATCCCAGGAATTAAACTAAAAAAAAATTTTTAAAATGAGAAGACACTGAAAAAATATGCAACCCCAAACATCCAGTTCACCAAAAGCAAATCCAGGGAGCAATGAGGTGGGACAATCTGAAAACCACCCACCTGACCTCTTCAAAATGGCAACAACAGAGCAATTGGATGAGGCTCTAGAAAAAAATCAAATTAGAAATAATTTCTCAGATAACTACAGAGATGGTGTCCACAATAAAAACCAGGCTCAGGGAATTTAGAGCAGATACAGACAAAAAATAGGGGAGCTTAAGAAGATTATGGAAACCATGAATGCTCAGCATAGGAAAGAAATGGAATATATAAGGCAGATTCACACAGATGTCTAGGAAAACAAAAATTCCATTGCAAGTATCTGCAGGAAATTAGCCAATATGAGGACAGACCTCAGATGTGAAGACTGGCTTGTTAGCAGTCATGATGAGGAAGATTTCTTAAAAATAGCAAGGGACTATGAGAAATCAGTACAGCAACTTCTAGATGAGGCAAAGAAGAATAACTTGACATTAATTGGAGAAAATGAAAAAGGAGATAATACAAATAATATAATAAACTTTTCATAGACATCATGGCAGAAAACTTCCCTGATAGAGAAAAAGAATTTAACATATAAATAAGTGAGGCATATAAAACTTCAGTGAGCCACAATCAAAAATTATATAGCCAGGCATATCATAATCATGATTCTAGAAATTCAGTACAAGAATAGAATCTTATGCCAGGCATGGTGGCACATACCTGTAATTCCAGCACTTGGGAGGCTGAAGCAGGAGGATCATTGCAAGTTCGAGGCTAACCTGGGCTACAAAGTGAGTTGAAGACCTGCCTGAACTACATATTGAGACCTTGTCTCAAAGAGATAAAAACAAAAAAAAGATTAGAATCTTAAAAGCTGTTAGGGAAAAGAAACCAATGATCTGTACAGAGAAGCCCACCAGGGACACATCTGACTTCTCAGCACAAACCCTAAGTCAAGGAGAGGTTGGAGTGAAGTATTTCAAGTTCTAAGGGAAAAGAATTTCAACCCAGATTGATGCACCCTGCAAAATTATCCTTCAAAACTGATGGAGAAATAAGATACTTCCATGACAAACAACATCTAAGAAAATTTATGACCACCAAACCAGTATTCCAAAATGTTTTGAAGGACATTCTAGAAACAGATAAAAAGAACTACAACTCCATGAACCCCAACAGAAGGAATCCACCAGGCAAGGGAAACAATTGTAGGGGGGAAAAAAGAGGAAGAGCCAACAACAGGAAAATAACATGACAAGGATAAGTCAACACATACCAGTTATCATCATCAGTGATAATGGTGCCAGTTTACCAATGAAAGGACACAAACTGGCAGAATGGATCAAGAAGGAAGATCCAACAAATATGCTGCATAACAAGAAACACTTTTAATTCAAAAAGAAATTCATAGACTGAAAGTTAAAGGGTGGGAAAAAAAAAAACTCCCTGAGACAAGAACCCAGAAAAAAGCAAGGGTAGCTATTCTATTTGCAGACAAAGTGATTTCAAGCCAAAACTGATTAAGAGAGACAAAGAATGTCATTACACCCTTGTAAAGGGAACAATCCAAGAGGAAGAGATAATAATCATAAATACATATGCAACAAATATCAGTGCACCCAACTATATAAAAGGTATTAACAGGCATAAAATATCAAGTAAGCACTAATACAATTGTATTGGGAGATCTCAATACCCACTATCACAAAAAGACAGATCAACTAGACAAAAAAAATTCAACAGTGAAATAATAGAACTGAACCAAACTTTTGAACAAATTGGCTTAGTAGATGTCTACAGGATGTTCCACCCTATTACATCAGAATACACATTCTTCTCAGCTGCACATGGGACATTCTCCAAAATAGACCACATACTAGCTCACAGAACTTGCAATGAAACTGGAGATCAATGGCCAAAGAAACCACAAGAGCTTCATAAACACATGGAAATTAAAAGGACCTTCCTGTGCAACCAGTGGGGCACTGATTAAATTAAAGAAGAAATTAGTTTCTACAATTAAATGATAAGAACAGTACAGCATACTGGAATTTATGGGACACAATGAAAGTAGTCGTAAGAGCAAAATATATAGCAGTGAATGCCCACATCAGGAAAGCAGAGCAAGTGCAAATAAACAACTTAATGATGACCCTCAAAAACTTCTAAAAAAAGAGCAGGCTAAGCCAAAAGCTCGTACAAGGGAGGAAATTATAAAGATTGGAGCAGAAATTAACATATCGGAGACCAAAAAATCAGTACAAAGAATCAATTAATTGAAGAGTTGGTTCTTTGAAAGATAAAATAAAATTGATAAACCCTTATCTAACCTTCTTAAAAAAGGGGGGAAAAAAGACAAATTATGCAATTAGGAATGAAAAGGGTGAAATCACAGTGGGCCCTGCAGAAATCCAGAAGATCATCTATACCTACTTTGATTTATTTTTTTATTGTAAAGATAAAAGAACAAAAACATATTAACAGATGCACAAACATTTACAAAATAACACAAAAACAATACAAGTAATACATATTTTCAGACAAGGTTATAGAAAATTAACAGTTGTGGTTGTATTACATATTTGTTTTGGTTACTTTTCTCTCATTGCTGAGACAGAATACCTGAGGCCCAAATTTAAGGAAGGAAAGCTTTATTTAGCTCACAGTTTATGGAGGTTTTAGGCCATACTCGGCTGGCTCCAAAGCAGGGTGGCACATGGCAGAGGGCACCAGTTTATGGTGGCAGAAGATACCAAAAGCAACAACAACAGCAAAAGAGAGGAATGGCAGAAGAGAGCAAGCCTCTTTCCCTCCCTTATATTGTAAGCAGGCTACCCCCACCCAGGGGGCATGTAGCTCTCACATAACCTCCATGCCATCCTCTTGCACAGGCTCAGGATGAATACAAAGTAAGGACCCTGGCCCCTGCTCAGTCACTTAGTTAACCTTCTAAACTTCTCAAATTGACACAGTGAACATCCCAGAGGTGTAAGGCATGTCCTTTTCACCCCAGGATGTAGAACTGCTGAGTCACTTAGCCAAGCATCTGGAGTCCTCAAGTTGACACATTGTATCAAGCATAACAATATTGATATGTTCAAATTGGTTACTCAGATAAACAAATACAGGTATGTAATACTGATCAAACAATTACAAATTAACTGTTCCTTTCACTAAAGTAATAGAAATCAGTAGTATAAGGACCTTAGCTATCCTGTGTATAGGTATATACATATTTTTCTTTCTTTCTCTTTTCCCCCATCCTAGTTCTTTCCTTTTGAGTAGTTTCTTTCCCTTTCATAATATCTACTGTACCTTTTAGATTTTATTCACTCTTTTCAGGTTCTTACATTACTGAGGCAATACGGTGTTTATACGTGCAGATCTGATTTATTTCACTTATGAGTATGGTCTGTAGTTGTATCCATTTATGTACAGAATCCCTGAATTTATCTTTCTTTATAGCTGAGTAATAATTTCATTATATAAAAAATACCACAATTTTGTTATCCATTCCTCAGTTGGTGGGCATTTGGGTTGCTTCCACAATTTAGCTATTAGAGATTGTGTTGCTGTAAACATGAGTGCACATACATCACTGTGATATGATGTTTTCAGTTCTTTTGGAAAAATACTGAGAAGGGAAATAGCTGGGTTGAATGGGACCTCTAATCCTAGTACACTGAGGAATCTCCAAACTGATTTCCACAGTGGTTTCACCACTCTACACTCATCTGTACATACTTTGAAACTTGTATTCTAATAAGATGGAAAACACAAAAGAAATGGGCAGATTCCTACATATATATGAATTATCAAAGCTAAATCAAAAAGATATAAAAATCCTAAATAAACCAATATCAATCAATGAAATTGAAGATGTAATTAAAAACGTACCAACAAAGGAAAACCCAGGCTGTGATGGATTCACTGCTGGATTCTACAAGAAATTTAGAGAAGATTTAAAACCACTACCTCTCAAACTGTTTAATGAAATTGAAAGGGAAGTAATACTCCTAAATTCATTCCTGGAAGCAAGCATTACCCTGATACCAAAAGCAGAGAAGGACCCAACTAAGAAAGAGATTTATAGGCTAATCTCCCTAATGAACAAAGATGCAAAAATCCTCAATAAGATACTTACTTGCAAACAGAATGCAGCAAATCATCAAGAATATTATACACCATGACCAAATGGGATTCATCCCATGGATGCAGGGATGGTTCAACATATGTAAATCAATAAATGTAATACACCATATTAACAGTGCCAAAAATCATATGATCATCTCAATAGATGCAGAAAAAGCTTTTGACCAAGTCCAACATGCATTCATGATTAAAAATTCTACAGAAAATTGGTTTTGTTTTTTGCGGTACTGGGGATTGAACTCAGGACCTTGCACTTGACAGGCAGGTGCTTATTCCATTGAGCTATATCCCCAGCCCCCTACAGAAAATTGGAATAGATGGTCTTTATCTCAATCTGATAAAAGCCATTTATGACAAACCAACAGCCAACATCATACTAAATGAACAAAAGCTGAAAGCTTTTCTCTAAAATCAGGAACAAGACAAGGATGTCCACTGTCTCCACTCTTATTCAATATAGTCCTGGAGACTTTTGCCAAAGCAATTAGACAAGAGAAAGAAATAAAAAGAACAATGATAGGAAAGGAAGAAGTTAAATTATCATTATTTGCAGATGACATGATACTCTACATAGAAGACCCCAAAAACTCCACTAAAAAAACTGCTACATTCAATGGGCAAGTTCAGTAGCCTAGCTGGATACAAAGTCAACACTTAAAAGTCAATAGCCTTCCTGTACATGAATAACAAACTCCCTGAGAGAGAAATTAGAGAAACAACACCTTTCACAGTAGCATCCAAAGAAAATGAAATACCTAGGAATCAATCTAATGAGGGACATAAAGGACCTCTTCATTGAAGACTACAGTACTCTGAAAAAGGAGACTGAAGCAGATATCAGAAAATGGAAAGATAGCCCTTATTCTTGGGTAGGAAGAACCAGTATAGTGAAAATAGCCATACTTCCAAAACTCTATGCAGATTTAATGCAATCTCGATCAAAATTCCAGTAGTGTATATCTCATAGAATCAGAGAATAACAAAGGCAGTTCTGGACAACAAAGGCAAGACAGAGGATATCACAACCTCTGACATAGAAATATACTATAAAGCTACTGCGATAAAAACAGCATGGTACTGGCAAAAATACAGACCCTAAGATCAATGGAGCCAATAAGAAGATTCAGAAACAATTCCAAACATACTCAGCCACCTTATCCTTGACAAAGGTGCCTAACATTCACTGGAAAAAAGACAGCCTCTTTAATAAATGGTGCTGGAAAAACTGGCTCTGTGCATGGGAAAGATTAAAATTGGACCCATATCTTTCACCATGCACTAAACTAAATTGGAAGTGGATCAAAACTCTAAATATTAAAACAGAAACATTAAATCTGCTGAAAGAATAGGTAAAACTCTTGAAGATATTGGTGTAGGCAAAGATTTTACGAATAAAACCCTAATCCAGCTGGGATCTCATCTTATTAAAAAAAACTTTTCCACAGCAAGAGAAACCACCAACAGAATGAAGAGACGACCCACAGAGAAAGAATGTGTTCTAGCCATTCCTCAGACAAAAGATTACTATTTGAAATGTATAAAGAACTCAAAAAAAATCAGACCCCCCCCCAATTTAAAGACCCAATCCAGAAATCCAGCATCACTGGTCATTTGAGAGATGCCCATTAAAACAACACTGAGATTTCATCTCACCCCAGAAAGAGTGACTATCATCAAGAAATCAATAAGAAATGCTGGAGGGGCGGGAGGGAAAAAGGAGCTCTTCTCCACTGTTAGTGGGAGTGTAGACTGGTGCAACCACTGTGGAAATCAGTATGGAGATTCCTCAAAAAAGTAGGATTGGATTTACCGTATTTGACCCAGCTATTCCCCTGCTGGGTATCTTACCAGAAGAATTAAAAACATCATACCACAGCGATGTATGTGCATCCATGTTTATAGCAGCATGATTTGTAATAGCTGGATCTTGGAAACAATCCACTGCCCATCAGCTGAGGAATGGATAAAAAGGATATGGTCTTTTTATACAATGGAGTACTCTCAGCCATAAAGAAGGGTAACCTGGAGACTTTTATAAGTAAATCAATGCAATTCTAGACCCTGCTCATAAGTAAAATAAACCAGACACACATGTGTAAACATTGTATTCTCTCCCTAATGTGAGAAGCTGAAAGAGTAAATAAGATCCAAAATATACAATAGATATTGTAAAATTGGACAAAACTTCAAAAGAAAAGAGAAACTGGGATGAGGAAATGGAGAAAAGAAAGATGGGAAAAGCGAAAAAATATATACACTCCTGGGGGCTGGGGATATAGCTCAGTGGAGTAAGTGCCTGCCTAGCAAGCACAGGGTCCTGAGTTCAATCCCCAGTACCGCCAAAAAAAAAAAAAATATATATATATATATATATATACTACTATTTTCTCTTAGTTCATTAAAAAGAAAGTTTTGTGCTAATATTGTTTGGACAGTTAAATGCTGATATGTTGTACTCTGAGTAATGTAAAGATAACAGTACACAATGTATTAACCATTGTTACCCTCCTATTTTGTTTGGAAAATTTTTTTCTCTTTAAAAATTTTCTTTTTTAAAAAAAGAAAGACATGAACCACAATACTGTTGATATCGACAGCAAGCTGGAAACCACTAGTGGTTGCTGGCAGGGAATTGGTTTGTATAGAATGCGAAGCAGTACAATTGTAATAGGATAAGGAGGCAGTCCCTTCATTCTGCCATGTGAAGTCCCCAAGCCATGCTGTAAAGGGAATCACAAGGTGCAGAGCAACATCCTTATTGGCTGCATTGTGTAAGTACCAGAGGAACACTAAATACATCTGCATATACTTCTTCACGACAGCCTGTCGTGTAGAAACTGGCCTGCGGCCTGAGCTTAGCCCAGCCTTGAGTACACCTGACACTAAAGTGAGAAGTGGCAAATTGTCCAGCAGAATTCACTGTGAGTCAGAGAATCAAGTCTTTTCTGTGATATGGCTGGTACAGTGGATGGCATCTGTATAAAAAAGGGAACTCTTGACACAGTAAGGTTCTTCCCTCTGTCCCACAGAGAGGCAAAGGTACACTGCAGCTGTAGGAACCTGGCTGAGCTGATCCCTGATGTGGGGTCCATCGTTTCTCTCAGATGCAACGCCAGTGGGAGCAAGATCAGCATCCTCCTCAGCAAGGTGAGGGCCTTCCCGTCAGCCAGCGGCCCCAGTTCCTCCAAGCCCCACCCTTCTCCTTGTCCTGCTGTGCCCTCTCCACCCTGCTTTCCCCTCACAGGAGGGTCCTCATGTATAGCCTTCTGGCCACCCTTCCTTCATCGCCCCCCTCCTCCTCTTCCCTCCCCTTCCCACCACCTAATCCCATCTTTACACACCCCCCACACCCCCACCTGTATACCTTCCATCTTTTCCTGCCTTTCTTTGTTTCTTACTGTTTTTTCCTCAGACAGCCCCCACCCTTCATTTCCATCTGTTTTCTTTTTCTTTTCTTTTTTTTTTTTTTCTTGGTACTGGGAATCGAATGCAAGACCTTATGCTTGCCAGGCAGGCACTTGTGCCACTGAGCTATATATATCCCCAGCCCTCCATCTGTTTTCTTTATCACCCAGCTGAATTCTCTTTGGTACAAGAAGGGATGACAAGGACTGTTATGGGTGTAACTATTTTTCCCCCTCATATGGAGGCTTGAACCCAGGGCCTTTACACTGAGCTAGATTCCCAGTTTTTAAAAATTCTTTATTTTAAGACAGGAGTTGCCCAGGCTTAGCTCAATCTTGTGATCCTCCTGCCTCAGCCACCCAGAGTGCTGGAATTACAGGTGTGCCTGGCTGGAAGTATGCCTTTAAGCATCTTGCTGAGAAAAGTAGAATGATGTGGGTGTGAAGGTGCAGCCACCTGGAGAGGGCCTGAGAGTGGGGCACCTGGTGGCCTTGTTCTAGAATTGCCTTTTCCTTCTAACCTGCAGTGTTTGTTCATTAATTGGCTAATTCATTCATGGGATGATATTGTTGGACCAGACCCCACAGATACAGAGGTGATCAGTTAAATGAAAGGACCCCTGTGAGAGCAGACATCAGGCACCAAGGCAATCACCCAGTGAATTTCCACCACTATGGTGAGAGCCATAAAGGAGAGGTGTGCACATGAGGCAAATGTGGAGCAGCATGGGTCATGCTGTGAGTTGTGGGGAACGCTTGAGGTAGTGATGGTGGAATTGTTATATGAGGCACAAGTCAAGAGGTGAGGCCATGGTGAGTCAGTTTCAGTTCTGGAATGGAAGAACAAGGTTGACACGGTTGACAGGCTGACTTTGAACTTGGCACAGAGGAAAGGAGCATGATCTCAGAATTCTCTTTTCCAGAGAGTGGTTTCTAAAAGATTGAGACAGGACAAGGTGTGTACACAGGCCTATTTGGTACCCTCAAGCCTATCTGGAGGGGTTGGCCATGTGGGTGAGAGTAGCAGTCATGGGACTTGGTAACCTGTTGCTTTTGGGACACCTCCCCTGTTGCAAACTCTCACAGCCAGGGGTGCAGGTGAGGAAGGTAGGTGTGTTGTACTGGAGGTGTTAGTGAAGAAAATGAGCATCCTAAGATAGAGTGCAGATGCAGAATGTGGGTGTGCTGAGTTGGGTGTGTCAGTTTCATACATACTGACATCCAGGCTAGATCTCAAAAAGGAGGGCAGGTTTGAATAAAGGGTTGAGCTTGAAAGGTATTCCCAAAGGGTGTCCTGCTTTGTCAGGAAAAGAAATGGCTGCTCCCAGTCACAAGGATCCAGCTAGGCCCTGAAGAAGCCAGGTGGGCAGGTATAGCTGGGGGTTCCCAAGGAGGTATCTGATTCAGCCCTTCAGCAGCTGGGCAGTGCTGGGCCGTGCATGTTGAGAAAAGAAACAGGACAGAGACCATGTGCACCAGTCTGATAGCATGTGGTTGGTGGCTGACTTGAGATTTAGGAGGTGCTCACCTTCCAGGGAGGCCCATGGTGATGGGTAGGAAGTCAAAGTGAGTGGGGACCGAGCACAGAGACACCTTGTTCCCAAAAAAGAGTCTCCTTGCAGCATATCAGTAACATTTGTCCATGTAAACAAAACAGGACATAAAATGAGTAAAGGAAATGCTCAGCTAGAATAAAGGAATGTGCAGTGAAAAATAACTTATCCTAATGCCCCACTCCCTGTGGCAGCCACAGTGGCCAAGAGAAGGCCATGTCCTCCATGGTTCTGGAGAGGAAGAGGCAGGACAGTTGGGGCCCCTAGCCAAGAGACCCCAGGCACCTGAGTGTGATAAACAGTGGGGAGGAATTCCTGGCCCCTGTTTGCTGCACTTATTTTCCCCAATTCTTGTTTACTCTTTAATTTCCTTGTGGCATTTGTAAAGATGTCAAAAAGCTGATGCCTTTATGTAATCAGAGCTATTGATGATTCCAATTTGTGAGCTTATCCATGGCTGTTAAGCCCACTATTAGAGTATCTTTTGTCTAAACATTTGATGTTTCATTTTATTTTTTTTATAATACCCTCATCCCATTTAAGATTCCTGTATCTAGGATACAGGAATAGGATTAAGTTTCCCATAGTCTCCTTAAGTTCTGGGTATGTGTCCCCTAGGACTGCTTTAGAGGTATGTGAAACCCAGATTTGACACCTGAGTTGGAGCCTGCTGCTAGAGTGCTGTCTTAGAAAGATTTCCAGGAAGCAGGCAGTCTCGGGCCTGAGACCTCAAAAGTCAGTATATGCATTGCTTAGAAGGTGCTGCAGAGCAGCTCCTTGGCCAGTGCCACTGGGCAACTGAGTTAGAACCTAGGATGGACCCTCTTTGTTTCTATTGCTTCCCTACTCCCTCCCCACCTCAGCGGTTACAGAGCATTTCCAGGATGCAGGATACTGTGCAGGTGCAGCTCTCAGAGATGAGTCCTGAGTGACCCTCAAGGGGCCACTCTGCAGTATCACAGGTTCTTTCACCCTCTTCATCCACCAGTAAAACACTGACTTCAGCTACTACAACTCCAGGGTGTCCTTTGGGGGTGCTGACATATCTACTTTTTACAATAGTGTCTCTAAAAAATTGAGATGAGATTTGTATAATAAATTAACTATTTAAATTGAACAATGACACTATAGTGTTTTGCCTCCATCTAGTTCTAAAACATCTTCATCACTGCCAAATAAAATTCCATACCCATTAAAAAGTCACTCCCCATTCCCCCTTCTCCTTAGCCCCTGGCAACCACTAATCTGCTTAGTATGTCTATGGACTTGGCTGTTTTGGACATTTCACAGGAATGGAATCATACAGTAGCTGTCCTTTAGCTGACTGGCTTCTGTTGCTGAACATCATGTTTTTCAGGTTCATCTGTGTTGTAGCAGATGTCAGCGCTTTACTCAGTTTTGTGGCTGAATGCTTTCCCTTTCTACAGTGGACTATGTTATTTATCCATTCTTTTTGACGTCTTCCCTTTCTTGGTCTTGTGAGTGGTACTGCTGTCAACTTGCAAGTGTAACCATCACCACGGGAAGCTCCAAAGGTCCTACCGGGCAGCGTACACTGAGCAGCGGTCAGTGTCTGTCTTCCCCTACATGGCAGATGTGGCCAGGCCTCAGGATGCTCCTGCCCCTGGTCCTTATGGTACATCATTACATACTACCTCATGTGCTAGCCCCAGAGTGGGAACAGCTCCTGCTCCATCTTCATGAAGTTTATTTTTACTCAACTTTGAAAGTTATTTCATCAGAATCCAGATTAATCTATGTCAGCTAAGAAAATCATTGGGCAATTTTTTAGATTTGTTTTATTTCTCAGAAATTATAAAGTAATAATTTGAGCTGGGCATGGTGACACATACCTATAATCCCAGCACTCCTGAGGCTGAGGCAGGAGTATCAACTTGAGTTCCAGGCCAGCCTGGGCTACCAGTGAGTTCAGAAGGCTAGCTTAAACTACATGGCGAGATCCTGCCAAAAGAAAGAGGCAGGGTGTGGGGGAGAACTCAAAAACTGTTTCAGTGGAATAAAAGGAAGTTGGTGTTCAAATTATAAATCTTGAAAGTGTGCCGCTTCCTAGAAGCTAGTGTGGTCATAGATGTGGCTGGTGAGTACGTTACCCTTAGCAAATGGTGCATATAGCCCCTGGGGCACACCTCACACAGTAGGGGTCCAGGTTGCTCTGGGAACTGTCCCATCTTCTCTTCCCTCAGGCTGACAACACTCCGGATTCTAGAATCTGCTTCTATGATGTTGAAATGGACACAGTGACTGTTTTTGATCTCAAGACTGGACATATTGATCAGAGAGAGACACTACCCTTTAATGGGCAAGAAACTAATAGGTAAGATTGTGTTTGGGAGGATTTTGTAGAAATGTGTTTTTATTTTTTTTTATTTTTTTATTTAAAAAAAAATAAAAGTACAAAAACATATTAACAAACAGACACCAATTAGCATAAAAAATAGTACAATCACAACTGGTCTATAGACAAGGTGACATGGTCTCAACAGTGGTTATTGCTTTATCCATTGATATCTTCGAAGTGTAAATATATGAACCCATATACAGACATGCAAAATTGGTCAGACCATTAATCCTCTCGACAACATAAAAACACAAAAACCAAACATCCAAAGACAGAAAACAAAACAGGCAAACAACAACAACAACAACAACAAAAAACACCAATAGTTGCTGCTTTGCATATTGATATCTTCAAAGTGTGTGTTCAGGATAATACATACAGACATACAATGTTGATCAAATAACCCGTCATCAATTATTCCTTAGCATTAAGTGATATAATACAATAGTAGAACCATGTTAGCCCTCCTGCATATATGTATATTCATATATACATACATACATTTCTGTCTCTTTCTTTTCTCCTTTCCCTCGTCCCATCTGTTCTTTGTTT
>PVLD010001446.1:0-202430 GCA_004027595.1 Dinomys branickii
AAAATCGGTGTCTTGGCTTTTTGTTTCTAATTCTTTCTTTGGTGTCTCTAAATCATTTTAAATACATGCACATATATTTCATCAATATCGGCCTAGTAATTTTGACATAAAAAATCTTGATAAGGAGACAATACTGTCGTTTATTGCATCTACTCATGAAGGTAGTTTCCTTGTATATTTTTAAGAATTTTGAATGGTGACTTGTGCACTTGGTCATGCTCATATTTCTCCAGAGCAGCTTTTATTCACTTCTGACAAATGTGCCAGATACATTACTAAATTACATCTGTATTAATTTTTCAGTTGGGGCTCTTGAACAAAAAGGCAGTATATACCAAATTAGCATGAGAGCAGAGGCCCATGGCAAGAATTCTCATGAGCGTGTGTGTTT
Organism: Dinomys branickii; assembly: GCA_004027595.1. Lineage (NCBI taxonomy): Eukaryota > Metazoa > Chordata > Mammalia > Rodentia > Dinomyidae > Dinomys > Dinomys branickii. Next base: position 392 of record PVLD010001446.1, read on the forward strand.
CCTGCTGGCCCTGTCTCCTTGTACCCAACTTGGTGATTGTGGGCTAATTCTTTCTAGTTCTTAAATTATAATGATCCCTGCGTGGCCATTAATCAGTACAGAGCTTCATAATTGCTGCTGTAGAAAAAATTATAATGTGATCCTTTCAATTCCCAACCATTAATACACATCCATACAGAACTGTGGGCAGTAAGTCTGTGCTGTTTTAGGCCACTAAGTCTGTGGCAATTAGTTATGTGCAACATGAAACTGATACAGTTATCAAGTCCCTGGTAGTCAAGGACTCACTCTTACTTACCAAAGACCGCAAAAACTGTCTCCATCTTTGATTCCTAGGAAATTCATTCAGCCTTGTGTGAATTCTGCTACCCAGTGGAAAAGATATTTTTACATTTCTATCATCATGCCTTGCTGTTTGGTAATGAGAGGTCTTTGAAGCTGATTGTTGGAAATGAAACTATTTCTTTACTTGTCTTTATTTTGACATAAAATTTTGACTGAACAAAAGACTCTCTGACTTAAAAAATAACTGTGATGGACCACTAAAGCCCTGATAATAGTCTTACCTTTTAACTGTACATGAGGAAATTGGGGTCTAAAGAGGGCAGAGACTTGCTTAGGGACATACAGACATTTGGGGCAGAGGTGGGGCCAGAAGAAGACTTTGCTTTGTGATTAGTAACTATTATTTTAATCTCTGTCTGGGCAAAAATAGTCACACAAAACAAAATACCTCCATAATGAGTCTATAAACTTTTACTGCCTTCAACAAAAAACAAGGAATTATTCATACTCTCCCCCACTTGGGGAGAGCCTGTGATGCCCCCGCCTCCACTCCGCTTCCAGTGTCAGAATGATTCCAGGAGGGCCAAAGATGAATAGTGCGAAGGAAAGGTCTTGATTTCAAAATTTATAAAGCTAGATTAAGTTTGAGATTAAATGTATGGCTTCATCGGTTTTTCAAATGTTACATTTTTAAAGTTGTATGTATTGTGTACATTCCTTCAAAATTATCATAGAAATTATACTTCTACTTTTTGTATGTGATTGTTTGCCAGTGTTTTTCCACAAATACATTGTATGTTCAGTGAAAACAGGCAAGGAATTTAGAGTTGTTTTAAAAGTCATTGTCAGGTAAATTAACACATTTTTGGCATGAAAGGTAATTGTGTCCTCTAAATTGTTTAAATAATGACTTAAAACTTTTCTAGTCTTTTGAGTAACACTGATGAAGTTATATTTCAGAAGAATTTAACAAGACTTCAATTAGAGGCCAGATATACACAAATATTCACTATGACTTACAAGAATAGAAGTTCATTTAGAACTTGTAGGTATATGGACATATCCGTATGTGTTTTTTTCCTTGAGGCTACACAAAGTACGCAATTTTCCATGTCTAATAGCTTCTGTTTTTAAATTGTATAATGTATAACTAATTGCTCTTGAATGTCGTCATCTGAATGCCAAATGCCATTCTAACAGGATTCTTCAGAGTTTTCAAAGAAATAAAACCAATAGGATGGCTATGTACACTATGATATATGTGCATGTTCTATAAAGGCTCATGAATTATGAAGGTAAGTTACACTCTCTGTGGGCAGACCCGGGAGACCCCGTGGTGTGATTCCTACCCAAAAGCCGGAAGACTGCAGATCCAAGCAGTACCCGTGCCTCAGCTGGAGTCCAAAGGCCAGAAAAGACCAGGGTTCCCGCTCACGTGGTCAGGCAGGCAGACTTTCTTCTCTTGCAGACCTTTTGTTCTGTTTGGGTTTTTGTTGCCTGGATGCGAGACACCCACATTACAGGGGCCAATTTACTTTACCCAGTCTGTCAGCTAAAATATTTATCTCATCCAGAAAGACCCTCACATCCACTTGGGAATAATGCTTGACAAAATATCTGGACCTACAGACCAGTCAACCTGACACATAAAATTAGCTATTGCAGGCATCTTATTTTGGAAAATATTATCTGTGATATTTATAGATTCTTATCTCTCACCTAAACAAATGGAAGAGATTTACAACGAATCTCATGATCTCCACTTTTTCTTCCTTGCCTTAATTTCCCACAATACAATGTTACTTTCCAACAATAAAAATTGATAATGATTTTTTACCTTCACCCTTTTACCTAATTACTACAGCAAGCTCTCACAGTTGTCTTAGGCTACAGAGTCCAGCCCAAGCTCAGGACTATGGCTACAAGGAAGTCTTGTCATCTTTCACTCCACTTCTCACAGGAGTGCTGATTTTTAAATCACTGTGAAATAAGACCACTAGTAATATGTTCAGCCATGTGAAAACTGCCTTTATTGTTTTTTTTTTTTTTCTTTTTTGAGACAGGGTCTTCCTAAATTGCTAAGGTACACAGACTGGCTTCTAACTTATGGTTCTCCTGCCTCAACTTCTCAGAGTGCTGCGACTGCAGACACGTGCCCTTGAGCATGGCAAACCTGTCCCTTTCATAAGTCAAAAATGGTAATGGAGTATGATTAAGTTTAAATCAAAAATTTAAAAGGAGAAATACATTTGAATATCCCAAAAGAAGGTCCCTGTCTCGTTCATTGCAGTTCACACAGGGGCTGGTATGATACTTAGTGCATTCCAGACCTGAAATAAATGGTTGCAGAATTAATTAATCATTTATATATTTTAAAAAATTCATGAAGTAAAAATTTAGAATTTTTCATGAATTTTCCTTATTTAGATTGCGTTCCAACTTTATACATAACACTATCAATTTTAAAGAATTACTTTCAAAGATTCTAGTTAAAAAGGCAATTATTCTTGGAGTTAAAAAGTATTTGCAGTTTATCTAGACATTTTAAAAGGTTCTTAATTTGAATGGAAGAAAATGATAGCAATAAGGTAAATTCAAGCTACATTTACTCTAAATAATCATCTGAAAAGTAGACCGCTGCTGTGGTTAAAAACTCCCTTTTGAAAATAAGTATTTTGGTGTTACTGGGATTTTTGAGTGACTTTTTTTCTGGCTTCAGACAAATGCTAAAAATATAATATATTGAACTCATGGGAAAAGTGAGCCACTATGATCAAATAGAGCCTGTTCAATCCATCAATGTGCTGGAAATATTTTTTAATTTGACAGGAAGTAGAAAGTTTTGCAGTAGAGGATCTTTCAGAGCTAATTATAATCTACTTAAATAATTGAAAGACCAGTAGGGATTGGGGAGATCAGTTTATTCTTTAAAAGTATTATAATATTTATACCATCTTTAACATGTAAGAAGCTACCCTATTTAAAAACATCTATAAAACAGTGGAAAGTTTAAATCATAAAACCTATTGTAGCCACAGATAAATGCTGTATCTCCCATAGGGATCAGCAGTGCTCTAATTTATCTAGCACATAAAAGAAGTGAACATCAAAATCATCTTAAAAGATTTGTAAATGTATGTGACCGCTCTTAATTCCTCCTCCCACTGTTGTGGGATGAGTTCAGCATTTCACTGTTTCTTGGGTAGGATGGTGGACACTTCAGTTGTATAGTATATGACAATGGCTTACCTACAGGTTTCTCATGAGCAGGTTTTCTCATCAGAGTACCAACTGGCATTTTGTGCGAGACTAAATTCTTTATTATGTGGGTCCCTGGTTCCAGTCCACTAAATGCTAGCAGTTTTCTCTAATTAGTTTGACAACCAAGAAGACACTATCACCAATCTCCAAATATTCCTTCACCTGATTGAGAATCACTGCACTAGCCTCTGAGCTCGGAACAAGCAACCAATATTATGCGTAGGAATAAACTTATTTATGCATCCAAAGCTAAAGTATAAACAATTTCTTTAATGTACGGTACAAATAAGGTCATAGATTTTATTTTGCAGATATTTTACTTTTATAGATTTATTTTTTAGATTTTAGATTTTATTTTTTCACAGATTTTATTTTTATGCTCAATCTAATGGGGATCTGCTTAGACCACTGGGTTTCTGTGGAACCACAGTGTAACCCAGTTTGAAGATTGATGTTTGTTGACTGTTTAGGCGGGAGCAAGTTGGTGGACCAACACTCTCAAGCCATCTCTCCTTGCTCAACCACTGACTATAAAGGACAAAGAAAGCAAAGCAGCTTGCCTGTGGTCAACTATTCACCTCTGTTATCAGGGGACAACCTCTGGGAGAAAGGAAAGAAGGCAAATGACCCAGTCTGATCTCTTATCAATTGTACTTCTGAGTAAATAGGCTAAGGATGTTTGCTACCAGGAAGAGATCTCATCTGTTGACTTGCAATTTATCACTGGCTCAGGGTTATTTACAGTAAATAAAAATAGGATCTATGGATAGATGGATGGGGCATGCTCCCTGGAGAATGTTGTTCTTTGAGGTATTAAATGGAGACATTTTATGACTTAAGTGCTCCTCTTGTGTGAGAGAATCGCTTTGTCTCACTTGGAGATTTCGTTTGTTATCCTCGACAGAGAGTGAATAACTGACGTGAGAAGATAGGTCCCAGTGAGCCACTCCTAAGGTCTCAAATCTCTTTTTGCTTCAAGTCTCTTGAAAGCCTATATCCTTGGAATTATTAGAAAAGCTTGATATTGCGTAATAGCTCAAAGCTAGGTAACTGTGATTTGACCAGCTAATCCTTTGACCTTTTTCCCCAAAGCCCTCTTTTGTCCCTGGCATAAGGCCCAAAGGCACTCTGGCACTGTCACAAGATACACACACAATCCCTCAACCATGGCCATCTGCACGAACACTTCCTCAAGTCCAGATCGTCATCCCAGACTTTGCATTTTTCAGAATAACTTCATTTCAAAGCCTTAATTTTCTGTCCCATGATCTAGATTTGTCCCAATGTCTCTGACACCTTAAAAACTTGGGAATTGAAAGTAGCTTATATTTCTAGTATTATACTTGTGACAAGCGGTCATTGTTAAATGGTCATTATTAATGACCAATATTGGTCATTATCTTTGTGACTTGGCCACTCTTTTCCCATAAAGCAAGAACCAAGATGGAACTTCCACCCACTCAGGAGAAACATAAATCTTCCCAGTTTTCAGAAATAATGCACCAGCTCTCTTGAAGCCCCCTGCTCTCTTTCTTTGAGTATGTACTTTTATTTTATTTTATTTTATTTTATTTTATTTTATTTTTTTTGCGGTACTGGGGATCGCACTCAGGATGAGTATGTACTTTTAAAACGCTGCCTAATAAATTCCTTTATGTCTCTTAATGATTAGTCCTGAAAATTGTTTTTCCATGACAGGAGTCAATGAACTCACTCTATGGGTAGAATGGGTCGCATGGGTTTATATTCTGTATCTGTGCTTTGGGAACTTTTCCAGACCTTGTCCAGGGACATATGCACCCATAAAGGTAAGTACTGTATCACTGAAGGGATACAGGGACACATGATGCACTAGAAAATATATGAACAATAGAGACCTTGGGAGATGTGGATATAAATCTTATCTTTCCCAATTTTCTTCTTAAAATGGGTACAGGTATACAAATCTACCTCATAAGGCTATTGGGGAGATTAAATAGCGTATTTGCAAAATGCTTTATACAGTGCTTATTCATCAGTCACTTCACAAATAATTTCTAGTAGTAGTAACAGTACTCAGCAAAGCATTTAACAAATGCTGGCAGAAAAAAGGCCTCATCATGTCCCACACAATCAGCGTATGGAGCAGGGAGTGTGAGCCCACAGGGAAGGCTGTGTTTCTTACACTGAGCTTGCAGAAGCTGGCTATTCACAAATCAAGAACGCCAATGAAAGTGGCTATCTCTCTCTCTGAAGGGAAAGGGAACTCCATCAATAGACCACGGACTGAGCTAACCCTATGAATCACCAAGGGAACCTTTTAAAACTCCAGATTCCTGAGCTCCCAGTCAAACCTAGAAATTCAGCATCTCCGGGGGTGGGGAGAAGACAGAAGGAATCTTATATTTAAAAAACAACCTGGGTGATTCCCATGATAAGTCAGTGAAGTGACCTCTCTATTCCCTTCAAGATTTAGACTGTGATTCTAATCACACCTTCTAAGTGAGTCAGAGCACACAATTATCATGCAAAGTGAGGTAATCTGTGGTTTCCTGTCCTCAGATGTAGTAGAGGGAAGAATCACATAATGGGCATTGTCTAAGTTAATGGAGATTTGCTAAAATAACATAGGAAAATGGAAAAATGCCTGATTAAACAGTGAAGCTTTTAGATCCTTAATATTATAATAAAGTGGAAAAAGCATGATTTATTTTAATGTTTTAGTTGCATTCTGTGCCATCAACAACTCTGACAAATAGAAATAAACTGTAGTAATACCCAGACAAACTCTACTCAGGAGACCGGTGGAGGATTAACCTGGACGTAACAGATTCCTCACTTTACCCCACCACTGAACAACTGTAGTCTGGAGTCAGAATCAATAAAGAAGAAGCCCTTGGGATGTTAAAGTGCCATTTTATATAGAACTATGGACATGATTGCCGTCTCAGTTCCCACAACAGTCAAGGAAAATGTTGCTAACTTAGAGTTCACAAGCATGATTTGATCAAAGGAAGAAGCCTTGTACCAGCTCTACAAAATGTAATGTAGCAGATCACAACCCTAAAGGAAGTAACAAATCCCTACACTCAGAGCAAACTTTTGTATTTCCAGCACCAGCTCTTCCTTTCAGGAAAAACCAAAACTTTAAAGACAAACAACTGGTGATTACCAAGACTGTCAATTTCCAGAAAGCAGATAAATGTTTGGGGAACTCTCCTTGCTCTGAGAAGGAGGCAAGGCAAAGGAGGTCTTTCATTCCTGAATTGCTACAAACAGAACTCAGCCACTTTCCACCTTTCAGAAATAATTGCCTGCTGTACTTCCACACATGGAGTCAACTTCTTCACACCTCAGAGGTGCCTAACCTCAGGAATAATCAGATCCTCTGAAGAATTCAAATCAAAACAGCAGAACTATGCCACACTTTCAAATACATGTGTAATGTTTTAAAATTCCTTTTAATTTGCATAATCTTAGATTTCCTGATACAGGGGCATGAGTGTACTTGGAGAGACCAAGACTTCATGTAGGGCTATCTCCAGGACTCTGATCAGGAAAACCAAGCCATCCGCGGGGAGGGATTTAATTCTCGAGTGTGTGACTAGCTGAAACTCTTAGCAAAGATTTTACAACCATTCACCACCTCATAACTAGAAAACACTATTCTGTCATTTGTCAATCCACCAGATTGTGACCCTTACCAGGATAAAGCTAGGGTCTGAAAATAACTTTGACACCTGCGCAAAGAGTTCTCAAGAGTTTGGATTCATTCCTGTACCTCAACTTTCTGAAATATATTAACCCATTTACTCTTTGAGTGACACAAAATAAGGCAGTGATCAGGTTTTATAACTACAGTAGTTGTAACTTTCTGATTCATTCTTGGCCTCGGAGATCCGTGGGTGATTACTACAACTTACTTTCTTTCATAAAGAAAGGCCAGGAAACCTCCTCTTGGACTGCCGCCAGGTACAAACAGTCTCACGGTTCTGTTTTGCATCACTCACCTGATGACTTTCAAGGAAGGTGAAGGGCGAGCAAAGAGGAAAGAATTCTTGATCACTAATGAATATTTTCAGTTACAACTCATTGGCTCAGGCCTGCGCTTAGAGATGCCCACTTAATGGAAGAATGTAAGTCCAGTTACAGAGTGATTTGGGGAAAAGAAACAGCTGTTTGCTCTTGTTGAGTGTCATGTCCGTGGCAATGAAGGACGAAGGAAAACCCAGCTTCCTCTGAGCCCTGTCACTGGGACAAGGCGCTCAGTTTTAGCACTTGAATCAGCACTTCTAGCAGCATTTCCTCCCTACCGTGAAATGAGAGAGGCTGACATGTGGACCTTTCTCGCTTTCTCTTTCTTTTTCACACTTACACCGCTGCCTCGCACTGCCCTGCGCTTCCCTTCTCTCTCCTTACCCCCATCCCCTCCTTCTCTTCTCCTTCATCCTTGAGAGCTGACAGGAGGTAGGAGCGGGTAATAAAAAAAATACACGCTCATCTGAGTTAAAAAGCTAGGTGAAAAGCAGCCTGACACAGTCAGAGATTTCTGGTCTTTTATGTTTTCTACCTTTAAAATCTCCAAACACGCTAGGAGCTCGTGGCTGTAGAAACCCAGTTAGAGCAGCCACACTATTCAGAAGTTGTCTTGACAACCTTTGATGCTGCCCTACAAAATCTGCTTTCAGTTTGAGGTCAGTTTGGAAGAGGGCTTGGGGCCAGCTGATGGAGGGGTCATTCAGACCTAGATAGGATGCCTGGCAGGTTGAGTGTTAAAGAGCTGGGAAAGCAGGCAAGTTCCCAAGCTGATGCTACATGGGCTTGTGGAAACCTTATCCTTTTAACACATACAGGAAAAAGAATCCACTGGAAACAATCTATTAGACTTCCCAGCATGCATGTGGATTTCAGAAAAGGTTGAGTTTTGACACTTGGAAAGTGGTACCAAATTCTTGGTTTCAGAGCAAGACCCTAACAAGGCCTATGATACAGTTTACTGGCCGAGGGACAAAGTAATGTCTTTCAATACTTGGATTCTGAAAGTAGTACAGTTAGAAAAAAAGGAGCTGAATGAATCACCCCCTTTCCTCTTTTTAACTCCAAACAGTACCCAATGGTTATTCCTGCTTGCATTTTCCCAGCAGAGGTAAAAATAACAAAAGCCTAGGAAACTGCTGTGCTGCAGGCCAGAGCACAGGCACCAAAGCACTGGCACAGAGGGAGACTCAGTGGGAGGCATCAAAAGCAGACATGTCTGGCCTTTAAATTCTGGAAGACTGAGTTACTGGCCCTGTCTTCCTCTTGTTTTCTGTTGCTGCTACTACCTTTGACCTGTGCACAGTGCTTTCCTGTCATGCAGGCACCTTTCTTAGTCGATATGACACCTTTGTTAGCTTACACAAACCCTCGCACAATGTCTTGTGATCTTTAATAAGCACAGTCACTGACTACTTACCACTGGATGTACGCCTGACAATTCTTTCCTCACCATACACAAAAAACTAGATTATTATGGGCCCATTCAATTGTAACAAAAGCATTTGATCGATTGATATATTCATTTCACACAGCAACCTAGATAACATCCACTCCTCCTCCTACCCCTCAGCAGTAGTTCTTGTATCTGTTGAAAATCAAGTGAATGTAGGGGAGAAGAGGGAGGAGGATTTCAGAGTCTGGGTCACAGCAAAGACAGACAAAGAGGAAGATGGAGGGATGGGAGTGTAACATCTGTCCTGGCCGGCCGGGCCCCTTGAACTGAGGTTGAGCCTAGGTAATGGAGTAGAGCTGGTAGTTGTCCTCTGCCGCCCTTTGGACTGAGGAAGAGGAGAAAGCCAAGGGTCAGAGAAGCTATGTTTTGAGGAGGCTGCATGACAAAGTGCAGTACATTGTAGAGAAGACTGCTCCCCTCGTGGAGCTCAGCAGGGCCGTGGTGCCCTCAGGACATCAGCGCGGGAGCCCCAGGGAAGCACCCCAGGCACAGAGCGTGGTGCTGTCGTGAGAGGCTGTGAGGGGGCTCCTTCCTGTAGCCCTCCGGTCAGCAGACCTGGGAAACTGATGCGGCCAAGACAAACATGTGAGTGAGACGCTTTGCACTGATACAGTTAACTGTGGAAGATGTTGAAGAGAAGTTGAAATTCTGCAGTCGAGAATAGTGGCTTTAAAATCCCAGAAGAAGTCTGATACATGCTTATTAGGAAAATCAAACTGTGATTTTGTGTGCATGAATGCATGTGAGTTTGTGCATATGTATGCATATATGAGTGGAGATCAGTCAGAATTTAATATCTAATGTATTTACAACATGAAGGTCATATTTTATATCAGTAGACCTTTATCAGCTTTCTTGTTCCAATAAGTTTTTGCTAACCTTCCTTGATTTTTGGTGATTAAGAATGATACTCAGTTTAACTATGTTATATACACTTCACCAAAATTCACTGTAGGAGAAACTTTGTAAACTCAGAGATATTTCTAGTTTTTCCTGTTTTATAAAGCTTATAATTAACGAACTCTTGCTTTAAATAGTTTACTCATTCTTTTTGTTAAGATAGCAGCATTAGAATTGTAGGACATTTGAAGTTTGTGGAGATTTAGAATGAAAAATATAAATGTTATCCTGCCATAGACCCATGCTGGAAAGCACAGCCAGTACCTGCAAGGATCAGAGACATCAACCCCGAATCCATTCGTAGGTGAGGACTGAGTTGGCCCTCAGATGCTTAATGGCAGCAATGGGATTAAAGCAGGATTCTAGTCTGCTTCTAAGTTTCAGTCCTGGCCTTCTGGATCAGTACCTTTACCCTCATCATCTGTGCCTAGGAGAGGCTCTATGCCTGAGGGTTGCATGCCATACAATGGGGATAACATAGGAAAGGGCTGGAGAACGAGCACAGGAATCCACTGGAGAAGCTACTGGAGAAGTCCTGCTAGGGCTCTGCAGTGATGTAGGACTGCACATAGGTTGCCCTGTTAAGTGTATAATCGGGAGCCCTGAACTTGTCTATTTGTGCCTTTATTTCCCATGAACAAAAGGTGTTCTATTCTCATTTCCATCACATTCAGCTCAAAAGAAAGCATCAAATTTATTTAGTCTAAATGTAACATGTCTTCCAGACATAGTAACAATTTTAAAGATAGCCTGAAGATATAAACGAAAGTGATTAATTTTTAATCATAAAACGTCCAGTGTCACCAAGTAAGATAAAAAGACATTGACAGAGGGGCTGTGGAACTATGTCATGTGAGAAAGTGACGATCTGAGAGGGCGTTCAACTTACCGAGCCCAGAGTAGTCAAGGACGAGTGCACAGCTAACTCTGTGCAGCCTGGGTGGGGCCGTAACCTGGAAGAGCCTGTTCTATTTTTGTAGTGCTTGTTAATATTACATGACGCTGGGGTTTATTTTGAGAGATTGGAACTTTCATTTAACGTATCTGGATCAATTTCAATCCCTTTGCCTCCCTCTTCCTTTCTCCTCCCCTTGTACTTACCAGATATATCCACTTTCCTGCAAATGACGTGATTCCATTCTTCTTTACGGCCAGGTAATATTCTGCTGCGTATCTATAGCACATCACCACTATGCATCACCTGTTGATGGGCATCTAGGCGGTTTCCACAGCTTGGCTACTGTGAATTGTTCTGCTGTAAACATGGGTATGTGTGTATCGCCACAGTCTGCAGTCCTTCATTATTTTGAGGCTATACCCAAGAGTGATATAGCTGGATCAAATACTATTTTTATGTTTATTCTTTTGAGGAACCTCCATATTGATTTCCATAGTATTTGTCCTTGTTTATATTGCCATCGACAGTGTAGAAGTGTTCCCTTTTCCTCACACCCGGGACAGCAGATTTTTTTTTTTTTTGTATCCCTAAGGAGAGCTCTTCTGATTAGGATGACATAGAATCTTAGTGTAGTGTTAACGTGGATTTCTCTGCTGTCTAGAGGTGTTGAATATATATTGTATACTTTTTGGCCATTTGAACTTCCTTTTCTGAGAAACATCCATTCAGGTTATCCGCCCACTTTTTTTTTAATCAGACTCATTGCTTTATAAGGTTTAACTTTTTAAGTTATTTGTACAGTCTAGATATTAGTCTTTTGTCAGAAGAACAGAAAAGATTTCCTCCCATTCAGTGGCTTGTCTCTCCACTCTATGGACTGTTTCCTTTGCTGTATGCAGAAGCATTTTAATTTGATGTAGTCCCATTTGTTGATTCTTGATATTATTTCCTATTCTTTTGGAGTCCTATTCAGGAAGTCTTTGCCTGGGCTTCTGGTGTCAAGTGTTTCCCTTATGTTGTTGTGTGGCAGTTTCAATTTTTCTGGTTTTATATCTAGGTCTTTGATTCATTTTGATTTGATTTTAGCACAGAGTGAGAGATAGGGATCTAGCTTCAATTTTCTGCCTGTGGCTCTCTCGTTTTCCCAGCACCGTTTGTTAAAGAGATTGTCTTTTATCCAGCATATATTTTTGGAACCTTTGTCAAAAATCTAAAGGCAATAGGTGTTTGGGTTTGTTTCTGTGTCTTCTTCTCTATTCCATTGGTTCACATTTCTGTTTTTGCACCAGGACCACGCTGGTTTTGTTATTATGGCTTTATAGTGTAGCTTGAAATCTAGTATGTTGATGCTCTCAGCATTAGTCTTTTATTCAGGGTTGCTTTGGCTGCTCTGAGTCAGCCAAAGCAGACTTTGGCTTTTTGACTCCAAATGAAATTCCTCAGGCCTTTCTCTCTCTGGGTTTTCCTAGCCATCTCTGCTTCCTGGCTGCCACAAGGTGAGCAGACTTCCTCTACTATACTCTTTCTTCCTTCAAGACAGCTGCATGGACTGAAACCTCCGAAAATGAGAGCCAAAATAGTCCTGTCCTCCTTAGAGCGGTGTACATCAGGCCTCTGGTTACATTGATGAAAACTGACCGACACGGTGAAATACTGAGAAACTATAAGCTGAAAAGGAGAAATGTGTAAGAAGTTTATGTAGAGTGGCCTTGGTCTGCATTAATTTGGATAGAAATTATTGAGGGTGACTATTCAACAATGATTTGGGTATTTGATAGCAGAAAAGTTTAGAGTAAGTGTCCTGATGTCTGTAATGGGGCCTCCATTAAGGAGAAAGCATTATCATGTATCCTGGCTCAACCAGGATTATAGAACACAGCTTTTCTGTCATCTGTCCAGCCCAAGCATGTGACTTTATTCTGTGGTTGGCAGCAATTGCAGAAAGAATGAATGGCAAATACAACTGAATGAGATTTGGCAAAGAAGGCACAGCTGAACATGAGAAGGGCAGGCTACCACTCCCTAACCCATTCATATAATTCCTGCCCAGCTGCTATACTTTGACACTGAATGTCCTCCAGAGGCCCATGTATTAAAAGCTTAGTGCCAGAGAGGCTCTACTTGGAGGTGGTGGTAACTTCGAAAGGTAGGACTAGTGGGAGCTTTGGGGTCATTGGAGGTACGCCCCTAATGGGGACTGTGGAACTCTCATGCCCCCCTTACAGTGCTTTCTGGCCAATGAGGCAAGCAGGTTTTTGCCACCACACTCGTCTGCCATGATGCACCATCTTATTATAAACCTTATAGAATGAGTCCACACATTCATGGACTGGAATCTCTAAAACTGTGAACCAAAATAAACCTTTCCTTCCTTTAAGTTAATTATCTCAGGTACTTTATTATAGTGATGAAGGACTAACACCATGGTGAGTTCCTTGATACTTTGTCTCCAGGTGAATCCCTTTGAGTCTAAATTTCTTTGGTGGAAGAGGGAGTGGTTGAATGTGGTGATAGAATCCCAAAGAGCAGGATCCTAATAATACAGTGGGCAATGCTTATACAGCGGGGCTTTCTATCAGTATGATTTGTAAGAAGAGCAAATATTTTTCCCATTTAAATTTTTAAAACTATTGAACAAATAATAAAAAGAAAAAATATTCATTAATATCTTTTATGTTTAAAATCCATAAAAGATTAGTAAATAAATAAAAACATAGAAATAGCTGCTTCACAAATTCTTAACTGTCATAAGTCCCCATTTAATCTTACCCTTTTTTCCATGAGATTTTACAGGTTTTTTTCCTTTCATCTTGAATCTTTACACTAAGAGGTGAAAATCACCTCAGAACTGGAAAATACCTACATCAGAAGTAGACAGATCTTTGGTCTTAGTTGTACTACCGAATTTTATTTCCCTAGAAAGGGGTTTTTTCCCCTTGGTTCTTACTTTATATTCTAAAAAGAGGAAGAAACCACTTTTCACCATTGCCACTTCATAGAGAAGACAGGTTAAGTCACTAAGTATAATCCTGACTTTTCTTCAGTCAAGATTTTCTGGGTACTATTTTCTTCCTGGAAACACTTCTGTTCCCTCCCTCCAGTCAACATCTTCTAATGGTTGCTTCCATCACAAAAGCTGCATCTCTCCACAACTGGATGGATTCTAACATAGAATTTTGGTTGTAAAGTCAGACTTGACAAGGGTGTGACTTGTAAGGTGAGGGTTCATCTAGACTATGTTGGTCACATTTAAAGAAAAATAGAGTTTTCTTAATAGGCTCATGTAAAATAGTTAATGAACGAAATCACAATGGCAATGATCTCTTTTTCCTGGGAAGTGGCAGGCAGCCCTGAGGTTGCACCCATTTTCTTCACTTACTCTGTGAATCTGTGTTGGGTCCCAGGCTCATGGGGAGGCTCATGTCTGTTAGTGGTACACTGGCTTTGCTTCCCGGTGCCACCTCTGGAGGGAAAACTGCAAAGTGGCATCAGTCTGAGCAGAGGGAGGCAAAGGAGATGTATGTATTCCTCCCCCTTGCTCTTATCTGTAGGACAAAAGCTAGAAGCCATCTGACTGTGGTGTGACCTTTCAGGTGGATGGGATTGTTGTCATGGTATAGGCTCCTCCAGGAAGTAACTATTTCCAGGCCCCAGCTGTAGGACCCATTGTAGTGGGATGTGGACAGGAAATGGCAGGGGAATAAAGTAGGGCTTCAGGTCAGCTTCAGGACAAGAAAAGTATGAAATAGTAACAGCAAAAGCTTTTGGGGTGTGTAGAACAGTGTCTGCTCTTTGAAATCTAATTAGCAACAGGCAACAGCTGGGTTATTCCAGACAAAGTCAGTCAGCGTCTGTGCTAACTGAATAGTAGAGTCTGAACACTGGTAATTTTTCAAAGTCTCCATAGTTGTTTGTAATGCATCCACCCGGTTGAGAGCCTCTGGCCTAGAGCTTTGTATTTTCAGTCCTCCCCTCATATCGCTGAGGCCTTCTGCCCGCTGGCCCGTCTCTCCCAGGACTAAAACCCTTATCTGAGGTGCAGCCACAACTGCCATAGAGTTGCTGAGACTGTTCCTCTTTCGCTGAGACTATTGCAGCTTCACAGGGTCATTTGATTGATTGTTCCATTCTCACAACATAGTCTGCTGTTCATTTAGAGCCCGGCTGTTTCATATTTAAGAACACAGGCTCTGAAGTCAGCCTGTCTGGTCCGGTTCCAGCTTTACCATTCACTTGCTTTGTGTTCTGGGGTAAATTACTTAACGTACCAGTGCTAGCAACTGTAAGATCAGCTGCTGATAGTATCTTGGATGTGTGTGCTAAAGAGTTACTGTATTCAAAATACTTAAAATAGTGTCTGAAATAGTGATAACTCAAAAAAAGTTAGCTTTTAAAAAAATTATTGATCATTTCCCTATCAGGACACACTGATTGCAAGCAAGAACTTATATTTACTTACTTTTTTGGTAACATGAGTGAATTTATGTCATAAGACTGAAGTGCAAATTTAAAAACAAGAACAAAGCTTTTCATCAAGAATAAACACAAAATCTAAATAACAAAGCTTGATATCGTGCATTTTAATAGAATATATGAATGCTTTATAATTTGCAACTACATTCAAAAATTTTAAAATTTCCCTCCAGATTCGACACACTACACAATCTTTAACATGTTCTCAATTTGCTAACTCAGAAATATTTATAGTATGCTACCAGGAAAATATAAGCAAGGAATTGCTAATCAGTTCCTGTGATCAAAGAACCACTATTCTCCTCAATTTCTGACTTTTTGAATTATCCATCAGCTCCGAAAAAGCATACAGCTATATGTCCAGTCCAGGAGAAGAAGAGGATGAACACAAATATCAAACAGGCAAGATATGTCCATGTAGTTAAAGCAAAGGCCACAAGTATTCGATTCAGAAATGTGCATACTTGCAGTAAATTTATTAAGTATAACTTTACTTGATAGCTGACATGTAATAATAACCGTGAATGATTCAAACAGGTATAAAAAGGTCAAAATCTTTGGTTTTAAATACTTAAAAAGTCACTATGAATATGGAAAGATTTTCTTTTACATAAACATATTTTTTGATGAAAAATCAGGGGGTAGTGGCATCTCCCTGGAAGAACTTATATTTAATAACTACCTAACTCAAGGCAGTACAACTCAAACACCATGTAGCTTACATCCACTGAGAAGCTCAATTTTTTCAGTTATGCACAGCAACGTATCTTAAACCTACCCATTTTTACAACTGAGATACAAATACGTGCAATATCATTTCAGTTTCCTACAATGACTTGTCAAGTGACAGGAGGCCAGGTAACTTGGCACAGTGAAATAAACAAGGTGACGTGGCTCAGTGTGCCTTAGCACAGAAAGTGGGCCACCAAGCATTATGGGTTGAGCACCACAGTGAAAAAAGATGCATTGAAGTCTGAATCTCCAGCACTTCAGAATGTGATCCTATTTGGAAAGGGGGTTGCTGCAGATATAACTAGTCAAGATTATACTGGAGGAGTCCCGGCTCCTGTGACTGGGGTCCGCAGAAGAAGCTGAGCCAGGGAGACAGACAGACACCGAGAGACTAGCGTGTAGTGATGAAGGTGGGGCGGGGAGCTATTCAGGGTCAGACCAAGGACTGACAGTAAACCAAAAGACACAGAAGTCGAGGAGAGATTTCCCTCCAGATTTTAGGGTGATTGTGGCCCTGCCAGCCCGGTGACTTTGGACTTCTAAACTCCAGAAGTGTGAGATAAGTTTTTGTTGTTTTAAACTACCTAGCACTATATTACGGAAGTCCTAGGGAACTAATACATTAAGGAAAGTAGAAGGGAATCCAAAGTTGATACAAACTTAGCATGAAAAGAGATGAGAACTCAGACAGCACCTGGGTAGATACCACATCACTGTGGCAACTGTTTTACTTGGTGAGGAATTCACACCTTACACTACAGTAGTGCCTGTGTTATCTCTGCGGTCAGCTACAGGAATAACCATGTATAAATGATTAGAACTCTAATCCATTTTTATTCAGAGTATAACTTTATGGATTCTGAATTCAGCCTTTGGTATGAGTACTTGTATTATTTCCATTTTACAGGTAAGAAAATGCAGGCGCTGAGGTTAAGGAAAATCACACGGCTAGAAGGTGGCAGAATCAGAAGTCAAATTCAAGTTCATGCTCCTAAGCATGGTTGTCCTTCACCATTAGCTTGGGCAGATAGCTTTGAAAGGAAAAGCAACAAGGTACACTCCAAGCAGCACTGCGTCTTCATGGTATGGGAGGCAAGTGCGCCCCATCCAGGAAGACATCGCCTTGTACGCGTTCCCAATGACACATGGCCCATTGGTTTTCCACTGACCACAAGAGATTCAAATTAAACTGGAAAATAACAGAAGTAAAAGCAGTTTCCATTGATAACCACCACTGACTTATAAAATGTTATCTTTTGAGAAAATAAAAGATCACTCAAGATTCATTTCCATTATTGATTGAATTTATTTTTTATTGTTGAAAGTCAACTGTGTAACAAGGAATTCACAAATTCACATAAGCATATTTACTGTTTTTAGTACCACTATATGCTGAAGTCCAGAAACACAGGAATGTTAGTGACTTCTGTGTTTGGTCCCCATAAAAGTATGTGGCACATTTGTAAGTGTACACATTGCATTATTGTGACAAGCAAACTTTCCATTTTTTACTTAGGAACTTAGCCCTTCACTTACATTTACATATCTGAAGATGAGGAGAATTTTTCTCAGAGTAGCTTCTAAGTTTGTACAGTTCAAACACTTTCATCCTCTGCTAGGCACATCTTCTGGGACTGAATTGCGGGACCTCATGATGTAACGTGTAGCCCTGTCTTATTACATCATAACACACAGACTACAGTTTGGGACATAATTGTCCCTCAAAGGCCCATGGATTAACATCCTGACCTCCAGCTTGGCACTACTAAGAAGTGGTAAGACCTTGAAGAGGTGGGGTTCAGTGGGAGGTCTCAGATCACTGAGTCATGCTCTCAAAGGAGATTTGGAGACCCTGGTCTCTGTTTTTCTTCTCTTTGCTCCCAGCCACTAGGTGAACAGTTTTGTTCTACAATATACTCTGTGCCAGCACCACACAGCACACCCACCAGAGGTCTAAAAGCAGTGTGTCCACCAGATCATGACTAGAATCTCTGAACTGGTGAGCCAAACACCAACTTTTTTCTTTAAGGTTGATTACATTGGTTTTTGTTATAGTGACTGAAAGCTAACACAACAGATAGGTTGGTTGGTATAGAGTGAAGAGTAGGAAGAGTCCTGGAGGTCATTCCTACAATAGCTCAACCATAAATGCAGGGTTACAAACACATAAGCATATGCCACTAAGTCTAAAATGAATATATGTCCAACTCTGTTTCCCTTTAGCCCAGTATTTTTCAGTCTGTTTTTAATTCTTGCCTTTCCCCAAGAATATTTTTACCCTTTTCATTAATCATTCATCCATGAAATTTTAATAGCACAGACATATCACATGCATACTTGTTTACGTGATGTGCACAGTGCTTTTTACATTAAAAAAACTAAGATTTTTTTCCTCTTTTGGGAACAATATCACTCCAGTGAGAAAATATGCCTTTACCAAATCACCCCAAAATGTTCATGTCATACCAGTGCCTTGTAGTCCAAGGGAAAAAATGACAGGGAGAGAAGCAAAGGGCCAGGTGAACACATCGCTGCGCGCCTTCCTGGCGTCTTGGAAGTGATTGGCTAAAATGAGGGGACTCAGAGCATAAGCCCCTTCATCTGCACTGTCAGTTGTCGTCTGCTGGCATGATGTGGCTTTGTGGCATGAAAAGTAATAACGTTATGGGAAAATTTAGAATACGTTCCCTCAACAGAAAACCAGGGGTATGTTATAGTACCATTCTGATCCACCAGAAACAGAATATTTTCTCACTCGAGGCCTAAAATGTGGTAGAGAAAAGACCATTACTAGTCCCCAGGAAAGATTGTGAGAAACCTGCAGATAATTGTTGGTTTTGAAAAAAAAAATTAAGTTCATTTTTAAATGTTTTAAATCTTGACAAGTAATAAGAATTTAACAGTAACCAATAAGCGTTTAAACAGTAACCAGATTGTATAAATATTGAACATTTGATGCAGTCATGATCGAGTTTACTGATTTTTACATATCTTCATCTTTGAAGGAAAATCAAATTTGAAAGGTGCATTATTTGCTGGTCCTGTGGTTGTTTTGAGAATGAGTTGCACCTCCTGTAACTAGTTATTTCATCTCCACTGTGCAGCAAAATGCCAGTTGATACGGCTGTTTGTTAATTGTGGCCCTGAGAATATTGATTGCAGTGTAAAGGATCATTGAACATGTTTTTGCAGGCTTAAAATAGAAAGACAGGTTTTACTTTTTTTCCCATGTAGAAGAGAGTGGAACATTTGTAAATTGAGAAACTTAAAAGGAATTCCAAGATAAAAGAAAGTGAGACTTGAAATTTCTAAGTAGTTCTGGCTGTCTTTTAGTCACGGTCCCCAAGTCATTTCTCATAAGATGTTTTTTATCTTTGGTGAATTGCGTTCCCACTCATGTAACAAGAAACCTTACTGATAGTATTTATAAATACACACAGTTAGTTTAGGAAGTTAATGTTTATCAAATCACATTCAATGCGGAAGATGTGGACTATGTGCTGTTTATTGTCGTTAAGAGACTCAGACAGCTTCCCTTGGCCACAGTTTCCTCTTCTGTGAAGAGTTACAATACAATGTTTTTTCAGAAAGGTAGTGAGGTAAAGTAAATGAGATAATATTTGTTTCAATAGTTTAGAACTATTGTGACTTGTTAAATTTAAAGAATCATTGACATTATTACTGTCAATAATTAGTGGATGGGGCAAACAGAACTTACCACACCTCTCCTGATTACTGTATGATGGCCTATGTGCATGGCATTATACTCATTTTTTTCAACATAGGGATTCTTGGTATTTTTTAACTAATTGTCCACAATTGACTAAACATTTCATATTTCCTGTATCCAAGATCAGACTGTAAGCCAGAAAGATAGCTTCTCTTTCTCATTCATTCACCTCTCTCCTTTGGTGTTCAGCATTGTGACTTAGCACCCAGTAGGTGCTCACTTACACATGCAATGAATGCAAGCGTAGATGGACAGTGATGCCAGGATATATAGTTATAAAATTCGATTTCCTTGGGCAAAATATTTTTCCCATGTGGTTTTAAAACCTGCTTTAATCGTGACCTGAGGCCTCCATGACTCATTCAGCCTTCCAACCAAAAACACCAGGAGTGCTAATTACTGTAAAAGGTAAAGTCTTCAAAAAGAAAAAATTGTCTACCTACAGTAACTAAACAGAAACCACCTACCATCTAATTTCATGTTGGGCCATAAACCCCAAAGAGCAGGGATTTTCCATTCCCATCTCAGAAGACTGCATTCAACATGTGGCGCAAATCACTTCGGAAGGTGCTCAGATGAGAGCATAGACAGTGACATGCCACGGCCCCATGGCGGCTTCCCCGAGGTCCTGTGATGTGAAATGCACCATGCTCAGCTCTATGTGGGCTACAGAAGAAATGGAAGTCCACCCTTGACCTCGGAGAACTTGTCACCACATCAAGGAGAGGGTCTCTACTGGGGAAGGGAGGAGTACTCGAGAGTGGCTCAAGCGGCAAGAGGCAAACAAGTTTTTGGATTCTGGAAACAGTTGCTTATGTTGTGTTTTAAAGATTTTAGCTTTAGAACTTAATTACTTCACTCTTAATTCTATTTATATGAATGAAACATAAAAAGGTTGGGGTGGCATAATTTCAGAAGGAAGAGCCTGGTGAACTTCTTATGCTTGGCTTTGAAAGATTCTTTTGCTTCTTCTGCACAACATGGGAGCTAAAAGGAACCTTTGTTTCAGAATCCTTCCTGTTCCCAGGTGGACAGAACAGGTCACAAACTTAATGCTGCCTTCAGGAAGCCCAGGGATGACTTTATCTAATCAGAACTCAAGATGGGCAAAATGGGCAAAATCTCAAGCTCTGTGGTCCTTTGCTTTCCTTCTCATGTTAACTCTGCTTGAGTGGCACAGGTCAAGGGAGGCAGGAGCCACAGAGAGCAGGGTGGTCAAGCTGGAGCAGGCTGGCAAAGCGAGACAGGCTGAGAGTACTGAGTGGGGAAAACACTGGCCTGAGACAATGTGGACTGCAGGAGTGGTGAGATAATGGCGGAGACATGATGTATAGGGAAAAATAGTGTAACGAGTGGTTCAAACCAAGGATAGTGGATTTAAGCTGTTGCCAATAGGAGTATACTATAGCAATTGGATTGGAGCTTGACTTGGGTATTTTCCTTGGTCTGGCCACTCTTGCACGAAGTACATGTCTGGGTGAAGCAGTAGCTAGAGGTCTCCTGAAGAGCCTGGCCTGCCCCAGGCGAACAAGGACCATCCTGTTGGGATTTCCATTGCTTCTGTTTCTGTTAGGAGTACTTCCTTCCATGTTTGTTATGGTTACAAGTTGGATGCTGCAACTCTGGGTGTCACACTCATGTTCATAGAATACAATAGGAAAGGAGTGGGGGAAAAGGGGCTACTTTCAACACACTTTTTCTAATTTCTCACTGCAGAACAGCATTATTTGACAACACCTGCCAAGAAAGACTGGGCAATAAGCCAGTTAGCTTTTGCATCCTCTCAAATAGAGATAATCAGCGTGGAGTTTAAATTTGATATAGGGCACCAACATACAGCGGCTGTCGCAGGCTCTGGTCTGACACACCTCTCACCACTCGATCCTTCCCCTCTGTACTCCTTACAGCTTTTTTTCCCTTTTTGTCCCCCGACTTGAGGTGTGGGGGGTTGAACTCGGGGCCTTCGCACAGAGCTGCATCACCAGATGTTCTATTTGTGGTTTTTTATTTTAAAAAAAGGTTCTCTCTAGTTTGCTTAGTTGCCCAGGTTGGGTTTGAACTAGTAATCCTCCTGTCCCAGCCTCTCAGACTGCTGTGATCACAGGCGCGCAACACCTTGCCTGGCTCTGTTGCTAATTTTTAAAAGACAGAGGATGCTCAAGGATATGTCTAGTGATGATAGTCATCACATTCTTCCAAATCTTTATCTTGCATTCACCCGGATACCCAGGAAGTCATTTCTCTCGCTGACTTCAGTTGACGATATAGTAGATAACTGCATGTGTGCCGTTACTCTACCTTACCTATGCATCACGCCTCTCTACTTTCTCGTCCTGGGGTTTTCAAGGCCAAAGAAACTCATTGGCTCACACACATCAGCAGCCCAGAAGTTCAGGAAGTTATCTTCCCAGAGATAACTCTCCTCCAGGGGCAGATAGGAGTCACTAGATGAAGGTCTTGATCTTCTGCCCATGAGTGAGCAATGTTGAGAGACGTTCTGCATATTTCCTTAGAGAGTCCCACCTGGGTCCCGACTGCCCACCTTGGAAACCAGCCTAAAATATTCCTCTTTCCTGGTGTTTTCTTCTCTAACTCTCCCTTCTCTTTTACTCCCGCTTCCTGGAATCACCTCATAAATATGTAAATAGAGCCTGAACCTGTGGCCTAATCTCAGGTCATGCTTTGAGGAAAACCTACACCAAGGCAAATCTGATCGAAGACACCAGAGTCTGCTCTTCACCCAGAACTCCTTATTAACTAATAATTGTAAATGTGATGTGTCCAGCACAGTTAGCAATGAAATAAGACATTTTCAAAGCAGCCAGAGGACCAAATACCAGGTCTAGTGGTGTGAATAATGATCTGTGTGCTGTGTGATGTGTTCTGTAAGAGTCCACAGATCTCAGTGACTGTTGAAACGGGGAATGGGAACATCAAAGATACAGGAATCTAGGAAAATGCCATATGTTCAACCTGGGCAACAAGGCAGATGGGGTATGATTTTATAAAGACAGAAAGCACAGGACAAAGCAAATAGAAGAGAGAGATGACATACTGAAATTTAAATGTCTGCAGGTCATTCTGGTGGAGATGTCTAGTAGAAATATGGGTCTAGAGGTAACAAACAGAAAGTACTAGAGTGGATATTTGGAAGTCATTGAAGCTATGAGAATAAACTAGGTCTAAGGTACAGAAAAGTAGGACTCTCAAAGGGTTGAGAAACTGGAACCAGCAGTGAGACTAAGAATTGTCCAGCAAGTCAGGAGAAAAATCCCATGGGAGTGTTTCTCTGTTCTTGAAAATCTACACAGAAGGCTTACAGGAAGGTGAAACTTATATTCCTGATGCTGGGCAGCGGTCAAATAGGGTGGACAGAGGCAAAGACCTTCAACATCAAAGATTTCAAAGACTTCGCTTTATAGAGGGATAGACCATGGATATCTGGTACACTGTTCACCTCTGGTCATGTGTCCTTAGTAGCTGTCAAAGTAGGGCATCAACACTGTCTTGTTTTTCATTTAATTTTTTATAACAACCAGAAGCAAATTGCTTCATTTTTCTTTTGTCTTCCTTCTCTTCCCCAAATATACCCAGATTTACCTTCCTCCTATGGGAAATATTACTGTTTTCTCCTCCACATTTCTGTTTGCTATATAGGAGGTGGTACAATTTCTTGGCTTCTTTGCACAGCAAATTCTGGTAAAAAGAGCTGTTTTTATCTGAACATAAGCCTCTGAGTCAGAGAACAGCTACAGATTGTATTAACTTTGCAAATGCCATCTCCATTGGACTCTTACTCTACACACAGGGCTATGTGACACACACCAGATGGTTCTATTTTTAAAAAACTGACAGAAAAGATACAGTGGCAAAAACTGGAAACTAGTTACAAGTTCATATTTCCAATAACTTGTTTTGTATCCTTTCAGAAAATGATTCTTATTTTACTTTGATTATAATAAGTCATATAAAGAGTCTAGTCCTGAATCTTAGGAAGAGTTTACTAAATGTAGAAACATTATCCAAAAAAAAACTGAAAAAAACATTTTATGAAATGGTTATTAATGTCACTTAAGAGTAGAAGCAAAATGTGACAAGAAGCATGATATAGGTGGTGTGAAGCTGTTTATTCTGGACATGCAGCAACTAGACTTCTTTTATTGGAGAGAATAAACCCTTCTATGTATAAGTTCTGTAACTGGGTATTTGTTATCTGTAGCTGAATGTAATCTAATTAATACAAAGGATGAGGACAAGAAGAGGTGCTAAAGCAAAACAAAGAAGGAATGATTGGAAAATTTAGATGAGGATTAGGGCAACATGTAGAAGGAAATCAATTGGGAGGAAAAAGGAAAGGAGACTGCAGTATTAAATACAGTACTGAAGAGAGGATGATTATATTCTAACAACATTATGCTCATGATAAAGAAGATAAATATATTAATCATAGTGGTTTATGCACATGAATTTCATGCATGCTGCAAAAAAACAAGAACTTGTAATTTTCTATTATTTCAAAAGACTGCAATGCACTTCTTAATTCTCTTTCAATGGAGGCTAATCTGAGTCACACAATTTCATAAATTGTATTTAATATTAAATTTGATGATAATGACTATATTTTGTAGTAGATAGTAACAAAAAGGTCTCAAAAATACTCGGTGTGGAAAACAGAATTCATAAATCTCTAAATAAGCAAATGGTAGTGATTTTGAATGGATTCTAAACTGTATGATCGTACTAGATTTTATTTTAGCTTTTAGTTCTAGATGGTTCTATCAGGTTTTGTTCTCAGAGAGGATATTTATGCCTATCTTATTGACAGTGTTTAGCTGTTAAAATGAAGATTCTGACTAGAATAGTATTTTATTTTTATTAGTACATGTTTGCAGTACATAATGATTACATTCAGCATGAGTGTACATAATGATTACATTCAGCATCAAGGGAGTGTTTGAAATTACTTAAAATTAGGGGGCTAGGGATATAACTCAGTGGAGTAAGCACCTGCCTGGCAAGTGCAAGGTCCTCAGTTTGATCCCCAGTAGCACAAAAAAAAAAAAAGTTACATGAAATTACTTAAAATTAAGAGTTGATGAAAACACATAGAACAAAGAAATGACATTTCTGAATTAGCAAGAATATTTCACAAAAGCACAATTTCATATTATTTCCCCTATTCTTTTAATTTAGAGTTACATATTATAAATTCATTGCATTAGTAATGACTCAAAGATATGAAATGGCCAGACCTTGTGAGGCCCAGAACACAGCTTCTCATAGCTGCCAAGATCACACGGTGCAATGCCAGATGCAGGGAGGACGTCCGTCTCCCTCTGGCTCCAGATCACACATAACCCGGGATGGACTCCTGGTCTAGGCAGGCGCCCACCCTCTATGCAACCAATTGTTCCCAGGGATGGGGGCATTTTGAACAAACTTGGCTTCTAGAACCTGCTCCTGTATGTCAGGGGATCACAGTTAAGGAGCTCTCAGGGAGCTACACACAATCACATGATGTTTCTACACAGGTAGTAACTGCCAGAGACAAGGACATTCCTACAACCTGTCAGCAACAAGAGAAACAAAAAGAATTTAGAAATAAAGCACAAAAATTAAGTGCAAGGTAAAGTGTTAAGACATCATTTCCACATGTTTCAGTAATCCACATTTATGATGATAGTTCCGGGTGGCTTGACATTATACTAGCCAGCTTCACTGTATTCCTGTTCAATTAAAATTGTACAAAGCAATGTCCATGTATGGTCATTATTATGTTTGTGTAACCTACAACTACCCTCATTCTGCCTTCATGGTTTCCTTAACTTCTACACAGTGTTGTTATTCATTAAGATTTCCTTTATTGTGCATAACTGCAAGTATTTCTGACACCAGATCTGAAAGACTACAGTTGTTTCTGTATCACAAATTCTTCCAGCAAACATTTTAGTCTCACCAAATAGTATGCTTGCCTTCCCCTACAAGATATGAAATCTCATCGACATAATTTTGACCAAGCTGATGGAGGAGGACGTTATCTATCTCAATTCCCAGAGATGAACTTACTGTTAAATTGTATATAAATTTCCTTAGCTCCAAGTTTTGGGGGCAAAGCTTAATACTACCTGCTGAATGATTTTTCTTCACTAAAGTCAGACTCACTTGAGAAGTAATGTTCCTGTCTGGGCTGAAAGTATGCTAAGTACAGAATCTTGAAATAATAGATTTATTACCAGAGAGAGGAAAATAAGCCACAATCATCAATCAGTGTGGCAGAAATGCCGTGAGGCTCAACCCAGAACTGTCTCTGTTGAGCTTCGGTCCCGATTTTCTTTAACTTGCTCTATATTCACCCACCATTCTGGAGAGGATAGTGTTGTGGTCACATGCGCAAACCCTGGGGTCTGCAGAGCATGGCAGTAATGAAGAACATGGGCTGAAACGGGCACGGTGGTGCACACCTGTAATCCCAGCACTCGGAGGCTGAGGAAAAAGATCATACATTTGAGGCCAGGCTGGGCAATTTAGTAAGACCCTGTGTAAAAGTCAAAAGGGCTGAGAATGTAGCTCTGTGGTAGAGCACTTACCTATCACACTGAGACCCTGCATTTAATCCTCTGTACCAAGGGCAGGCAGCACCGAATTCAAATCCTACCTCTTCCACTAGGAAAATGTGGGAAATTCTTTACTTTTCTTGGCTCAATTTCCTTCTTTATACAAGGATAATACTTTCCTCATAAGGTGGTTATGTACTTTCAAGCTAAGAACTTATAACAATGCCCTGAATCTGTACTTCCCCCTCTAGATTTCCCTTCCTTTCCTAGTCTCCTCTAACCTGTTTTCTTTGCTGTATTACCTAGCAGTTTGATCCTTTTTATTCTTAACAAATCTTTGGGTACCCATGTAAGATACCCAGACAATCTTACAATATTTGAATATCAAGTCATCCTCAATTTGTTGTTTAATGTTTCCCAATATTTTCTGGGAATCCCCTACCTCAGTAAAATCCTAAATGTCTTGGTTGCTTCCGATTCCTTTCCAAGTAATAAAGGCCAGATTCTTTAGTAGTTATTTGTGCTCTCTTCTTTGTAAAGA
Source organism: Dinomys branickii (assembly GCA_004027595.1). NCBI lineage: Eukaryota > Metazoa > Chordata > Mammalia > Rodentia > Dinomyidae > Dinomys > Dinomys branickii. The sequence continues at coordinate 27,236 of PVLD010001446.1, forward strand.
TGAGGGTATAGGCCTAGTCTTATCCTTGCTTCCTATAAAATGCCTTGACACCCTCTAGTACTCATTAACACATAAGTAATAGTCACAGTTTGATTTAATGACTGAACAGTGAATAGAGAGCCCTTTGCCAATACCATTTTGAATAATGACAAACTCTTCAAGCAAAGCAAGTACATGCAAACAGACAGTGAGGGGCACTGGAACATTGGTGCTTGGGGGAGTCATCATGCTCCCTGGAGCTACTGAAGCCTGTCAGAGCAGACTCGCGTGCGTCACCTTAAGGACTCTGATTCAGCCCAAGCAAACCCATCGTATCTCAAGGGTCTCTAGTGACAATAAGGAGGACATTTGCTCAACAGACTGGAATACAAGGGAGAGTAACTTCAAGGTTGGAGCCCCCTTTAATTGGCAGTCCTCTCACACAACTTTACGACAGAGTTAATTCTAAACACCTCTGCATCATTTTTACTGGCTTGTGCCCGAAGAGAGGCCATATTCGAGTGCAATGGCATCCGAGCCTCTATTTTGCTGTGTACCTCGCAGTACCAGGTGTTAAGGGACATCTGATTGTAAAGAGGACTTTGGGAGAAACTAAGGCAATTAGTTATAGACACATTAATGTGAATATAGATTTACAAATGAGATAAGAAACATAAGTTTCTGGAGCACAGTGATTGATTTTATGACAAATTTTGTAGCCTGAAGTAGCAAGAGGGTGATCAGTAGGTTTCTTTAGCTGCACTGCCCCCCCATGGCAAAAGGGGGGAGTGGAAAGAGGCTGTTTGGGAGTAGGGGTGACAGGCGCGAGATGCCAGAACAAGGGGCAACAGGTCAGATAGGAAATCAAAGAGAAAGGAAGGGAATTTTTTATAGTGTATCTTGGAAGAGAAGTCAGGAGAGCCTGCTGGTGAGAATGCTGGGAAGAGTTCTAGCCCCCATAGGAGCTGCGTGGATGTTCACCAGGCTGGAAAGGCTTCGTTTTGCTTTGTTTTGCACTGCTTTTCCTCGCGGCCCTGTGTCGGGTGGGCTCTGTACCACTGGCTTATGCCCAGTTACCACCGTCCCTTCACTCGCCATCACCTCCAGAGAAGGAAGCCCAGGAAACTGGATGACAATTCGTCCACAGCACACACTCAGCAGCGATGTTAGTAGACCAGCTCAGTGGCCCACAGGGGGTCCCTGTGTAGGGAAGTTTACCACCTTTAAGATCCCGAAGATTCACAGGCAAAAGAGAGCTTCGTTGTGTGCTTGTAGTCTATGCTCATCTAACTCCAGAGCAACAAGGAGGTCTACAGTGAATGTCACATTCAAAGGGGACTTTGAGATTAAAGAAGGAACATTGGAAACAGCCTTAGAGGAGGAGAAAAACACTAAAGGGACTTTTCTCTTGCATTTAGTTCTAAATTTCTTTATAGTTAAGGGAAAGCTTTAAAAAAAATGGGATTATATTGTTTGCCTGGCCTAGAATGAGTACGTGTAACCGTCTATCAGAGATACACAGTCAGTCCATGCCAAGAATTTATTTTAATAATTCTAGGCCCATCATAAGCATTGCATTGAAAGGCACCAAATGCACAGTCCGTACTCTTCCGGAGTGCTTTCAAACCTAAGTACTAGATGTGATGACAGTTCCCACTGGTTAGTGGTTCCCAACCTCAAGTAGGACCTCTAGTGGACGACAGAGTTATTGTAAAGTGTCAGCGAATTTAGATTCTGGATGCATCATTTAAGATAATGAAAAAAATAATGCAGTATGTAACTGTATCAAAATTTTTCAAAAATATAAGGATAACTGGAACTATAAAAATATAAGTTTATGTAAAAGAACTACTGAATTCATAGCAGCTTTTGGTTATTGTATATTTTCTTAGTTCAATTCTACTAATAATGCAAATATTAAAACGTACAAGTAAGATACTAAGGAGCTATGAGTGAGTGCTTACATCTGGAAACGATGTAAACCATCATTGGTGCGATGATGGTGTTACTAACAAAGCAAAGAGAGCCCACGCCCTCACTCTTGCCGATTATACACTGAGAAACTGTTTGTGCTCGGAGATGAGCTCCAAGGAAGGCACTGGCTGCTCTGGGGCTCTGTTCAGTAATCGGCTTTGTGGTTTCAGGAGGCCCAAGAGAACCTAGGGCTTTCTACCCAGGGCACTTTGTTCAGGAAGCTTGAGAGACTTGTTGTGGTTTCAGAAATGACACGCTTGAAATTCTGGAGTTGGCACAAACTACTGCTCCTGCTGAAAGAGACGGGAGGAACAAAGGCAGCCAGAGGGGCTGATAGCCCAAAAACCAGAGCTGTGGTTCTCTCTACAGACAACTGCTCTTCAGCAAGCTTGCAATTGCTCCATAGAGGCAAACACATCCCTTTCATGTGGGCAAAGAAAGAACTTTATCAGACAGAATGTCTCTATTTGCTTGAAACACTGGGGTGAGATGGGAGGAAGCTGGGTGGTAAATTGGGGCAGAATTTACAGCAGCTAAAACCTCCTTTTGGTTGAGTTCCCTTCTCACATGGGCACCTCTCCATGGCCGTGGACCCCTCCTAGACCCTTGTCTTGCTCTCCACTGCTGGTGGGCGCTCCAAGGCCATGAGGGCCCTGAAGGGGGGAAGGTAGAGCTGTCCCGGATCCCTGGCTGAGACTGGCTATTTGAGGACAGCGGCTGGTGGCAACAAGATTCTAAAACTGAAATGGTATGTGCAGAGCTTTGTGAGGAGCACAGTGAGCACACGGCTTCAACCTCACCTAGTGCAGTGCTGCTACTGAGTAAAAAGTCCGCCCAGTCACCATCCTAAAGACAGACCGGCACGTCTGCTAAATACTAACATTGCAAACACTTTGCATTTAGTTATATCTCTAAGTGTACATACGGCCACATATAAATGTGAGCGGCCAGCCAACTTTGTCTCTCCCACTGTCTATCACGGCTTCTGTCTCGTACCACTGAAAGTGCATTTATTTGAATCAAGAGTCTTTCTTAGAAGGCAAACATTCTGGTGGTAGAAATGGAGACAACGAGAGGATAATAGAATAGAGGAACAGTTAAAGACAGATTCTACTTACAGCTTGACATGCTGGGGCTAGAAACTGGAGTCCATAGTCAGGAGCAAGGTAGTTAAAGGCAAAATCCTGCACGGCGCAGAGTCTGTCTGGCGGTGGCCCAGGCTTGCCGCAATGCCCTCCTTGTCTATCGAGCCCTCTGGCCATCCAGATGGTTTGGCCTAAGACTCCAAATTCTTCACCCCATGTGCTTCAGAAAACCTGTCTTACGGAAAGCACTGAACCAAGGAAATGTGTGTTCACAATTTGATTCTTTGGGTAAGGCAATGCTTCTCTCTGCTTTCTCATGTATATGGAGCTAGCGCCCCACCTTAGTTCCTTGGTGCTAAAACCACATTTTTCTTGCATGTTAACATTTCTGACATGGAAGCATTTTAAAATGTGTACTTTTAACACGGTAGTTTTTACATTTTTTATCTCAAAAAATAACTAGTACCAAAACATGGTGTGTTTTCTAATTTGTGGCTTCACGGAACTCAAAAGATATGTAGTGAGTGTTCATTGTGACACCTCTTGTGAAAATTGGCAGTAGACAATGACCAGAAACCACACTGTCATAGGGTTTTTCTTAGAGGGCTTCCTGGCTATTGAATGATAGTCAAACAATTCCCACGGACAACCCTATAGGTCCTACATACTGGAAAAGCTCATGAGCTTTCTTTCCTAAGGCACAAGGTCATCATAGTGAGTTCTGTAACTGGAAAACCATTCAGTATCATAAAATACTAGGATTAGCAAAATAGAAGTGAAAAAGGAAAAAGCACAGATATATGTTCTTATGAACATTAGTAGTAAATATTAAATATACATTTTATGTTTTCTAGCAATTATATATTATAATATTCCATACTATATATATATATATATATATATATATGGAAGAATTTTAAATACATATGTATATGGAAGCATTGCAAATGTTTCCTTTTTAGGAATTTTTCCATATGGTCTGGATTGGCCAAGATTTCTTAATATATGAACCAAATGACATTTTCATAGAAAATGTCTTTTATTTTTCCCAGACAGTACATAAAACATAAGGTCTCTGTGGGACCTGTAAAGTGTAAAGGCAGCTGAAGATGGCAATTAGGGTTCCAGCAGATACAGAAAGGAAAGGCTTGAGGACAGGCTTGCCACACCGTAACTCCTAGTCACACAGAAGGTCATCTCTGCTCCCTTCCTGACCTGTTGTTCACTACATAGCAGCTCTTCTCTCTGAAATGTTAGGTTTGGGGAATGGTTGGTGTGAGGTCTAACAGTAATGTGAATATTTTCAGTATTTTTACATTCCATGAATTTGACTTTCCCAAAGTTAGTAAATTCTTGGCAGGGTCAGGATTCAAATTAAGAACCCTGGACCTATGCCCTGTGGGGATAAATGTCTTTGCAGCCAATGAGTTGAAATTCAACAGGTATTTGTGGAGTGACTGTGATGTGCTGGGTTCTACCACAGGCATCACATATGCAAAGATCAGAACATGTTTTTTAGCACTGATAAGAAAATGTGCTAAAAACATGTGCTAAGAATATCGACTAGAAATTCACAAAAGAAATTTCCTAATAGCCAAAAACATTTAAGTAGGCATAATTCATTAGCACTTGTAGAAATATATGTTAAGAACGCATTTTTCCTTCCCCAATAAAAGTTAGAAACAATATTCATACTCAGCGTTAAAGAATATATGCGATCACTTTTCTATACTATTGATGAAATAATGCCTTGATAGAGAAATCTAGCAATAGCATCAAAGTAAAAATTTATATTTTTAATCTGGCAATTCTCATTTTGGAAATTTAAGCAAAGGAAATCATAGAAAAGGAACACAAAGATGGGTATCCAAAGATTTCCCTCAAAATATTATTTATAACAATGGCAAAATGCCCAGAAGGGGAATATCTGGCCATTGTTATAAATAATATTTTGAGTGATATGTGTGCACCCGTGCTTATAGCAGTGCCTTTTGCCATAACTAAATCTTGGAAACCACCCAAATGCCCATCAACTGAGAAATGGATAGAAAGATGTGGTATTTCTATACAATGGAGTGTTACTCAGCTATAAAAAAGATAAACTCGAGGCTTTTATCAGTAAGTGGGGGCAACTAGAGACCATACTCATAAGTGAAATAAATTGGACCCACAATGTGTAAACATCACATTGTCTCCCTGGTGTAAGAACATGAAAGAGTAAATAAAACCCAAAATGTACAATAGATAATAAGAAAGGAAAAGAAACTGCTCAAAGGAAGGAGCAACTGGGATGAGAGAAAGAAGAAAAAGTACTAAGTACCAAATTATATATTATATATATATATATATATATATGTGGTTCAGCGACATAACTGTTCGTTGGTGTCTGATGGTTTGTTGAGGGGAACAGTTAATGATTAAAAGGATTTTGGTTTTTTTTTGGTTTTGGGATTTTTTTGTGTTTTTTTTTTTTTTTACTATTTTGACCAATTTTGCATGCTTGTATCTAGTAATCTGAGCAATTTATTGTGACGACAACAATTTGCAGTGTAACAACCACTGGTGAATTCCTACCATCCTGCCTAGTGCCACTATGTATTGTCTCTAATGTTCTTTTATATTATTATTTTCTTGTTTAATGATTTGATCAATCTTCTATTCTTACATCTGGCAATCTGAGCAACTTCGTTGAAGATAACAATATGTAATATAACAACCACAGTTAATCCCTCCGCATAGCTCCCCACCCCGCAACACCTCCCACCCATCCATGCCCACCCTCACTCCTACCCCAGCAGAACCGCACTGCATCTTGGGGCAGGCTGGCCAGCTGTGGGGCACAGCACTTTTACACCTCTTACATTGTCCTTCTCTGAGTATATTCCAGGCATAGAACTCTCGTGATGCAACTCTCGCCACCTCTGACATCTAAGACTGTTGATATTCCCAAGGACTGGTCGTCCTGTTCCTTTGTTTCCCTTTAAAATATCTCAAGCAGAAAAGTGCTTTCTGATTATTCCATCTTAATTAATGCCTCATTCACCTCAGAAATCATGCATTATTAATTTCGGTCTTCAATCAGCGCTTGCCAGCGGTTCTCTTTGTGGGAAATACATGGCTATAGACCTAAAGATTCTCATTCTATTTTGAGATTCCCTTTGAAAGCGAATTAAGGATGTTCCCTGAACTGGCTGCTAATTTCCAGAAATGGTTCAAAGCCAGCTGCCATATTTATCTTCAAAAAGACTTTTGTAGGTTTGTCATAACACTCTTGGTGTTTCTCTGCTGCCTTCACCTTGCTTTCTGTTTTGGACTGTAACATCCTCCTCAGGGTATTTTTGGCAACAGTCTGAATCAGTCTTCTCTTTATTTCTGAGACAAACTGGTGATTCATCTTTAGCGTTGTAGCCACTTTCATAAACATAGATGTTGCAGTTCTGTGTAACTGGCATGGCATTAGGGAGACAGGTCAGGGGAAGTTGTCCCAGTGGGCATCCAGCTTTCTACTTTCTTCCTTATGATTTCTGCTCTCTATAGCACTGAGAAGAATGTGGGTGTCTGTTAAGTGTCTTCGGCCTGCTGTTGACACCAGGCCTGCTTAGGAGGAGGGTAATGAGATACACAGAGGAAGACAGGCCCTGTAAAGTGATAAAATCCTGGCTCCTGACATTCTATGGCGAGAAGGGCATAGCATCCCCTGTACGGTATTCCTGCCCAAATGCTTCATCTGACTCTAACGACAAGAGCAGTCAAGCTCTTCAAACAGAGAGGCAGCATGCAAATCAGCTAGCTTGGGCTCCTCAAAAATGGCAGAGTAAAGGAAAACAAAACCAAAGGGTGGGGGGTTGTTCAGGTTAGTTCTCACAATGTGAGCCCTAAGCCAGCAGCAGCGGCACAACCTAGGAGCCTGTTGGAAAAGCGGAATCTCAGGCTCGGGCCTACAGAGTCAGGGTTTACATTTTCACAAGATCCACACGCGGTCTGTGTGCACACTCCGCTCTGAGAAGCTCTGCTGCAGTGCGTGACTCGTACTCACCTCTGCCTAAGCTTCCCAGGGACAGCCCTTCGGTTATTCCCTGTTCTCCCCTCTCCCTCATTCTGAATCTAGTCAAGTATTGCACATTGCATTTAGTTGCCAAATCTCTTCAGTCCCTTTCAGTCCAGACTTGTGGGTCTAAAATGTTAGCGGACATTGGAATCACTTGCAAGTTTTACAGGAACTCAGGTTGTCACCTGTCCCTAAGCCTTGAAATTAGTTCCTAGAAGCGATATTGAACACTACTCACCCTGGGACCACAAAAGGTCTAATAATTTCAGTGTTAAATTTCCAAGTAGGATAATCACGATTATAGAGGAAAAACGTTTTTTCTTAGGTGACTCTTACTGAAGTAATTAGTGGACTTAGACAACCGAGTCCCACAGGATTCAGCAGAACGAACAGGAAGCTGGAAGAATGGATCACGGGCTGGACGGAGTAAGCCTGGCTGTGAACCAGAACCATCGGCGAACGCGGATGAAGATAGGGAACAGTGAGCACAGCGAGCAAATCAGTAGTTGAGGGAACATATGAAAAACACCTTTTTCTTCGACCCTCTTGGGTTCACTGCCTTGGGCTTTACAAAATCAGACCAACCGAAAATAGATGTGTGGATGAAAAGGCCTACAAGTTTTACTCTGTGTTCATTTTTAAGTGAAAGGAGCTTCCTAGAAAAGAAATTACAGCTCCAAGAAGCAGGCAAGTCTGGGAATTTATATGACATTTTTAAACAAAGGCCAACAAATGGTGTATGTGACAGGGAAGGGCAAGAGGGTGTAGAGTTCCCAGGGTTGGCAACAGTGGGAGGGTAAGTAATTTTGAGGAAAACAAATGACAGATAAAATCTATCTTAGCTTTTGTTTGTGCAGGTCCATCTCGGTGCCAACCTGTTCTTCCCAAAGCTACAGAAGGCCCTTGGGAGAGGGGATGAACAGCAGATCTTACTTCTCAGGGGTTTCTTTTAGATAAAAGAAGCTCTTAGGAAGACTTCTCTCTACATGTGTTGAAACTTAAATAACCAGCTCAAAATAATCTTTATGCTACAATGATGTATTTTAGGATAGCATATTCTGATCCCCCTCAAAGCAAAGAGTCTACCTAGAGATCATAGCTGTAATTGTCCCGACTAACAATATACCAGTGTGGGGTCAGGAGAGAACAGTTCTGGGTGGATCTAATTTGCATCTCTAAGGCTGCTGCGTGAGCAAAGTAGAGCGCAGCAACCAGCTCTGATGATCGGAACCTGGAAAGCTGGATGGTCTGTAGTAGTGTTTCAAGCCATAATAACCACTAGGGCAGTATCGAACTGTATTAAACTCATTTCCTTAATATTATTTAAGTCTTCAGGTACTCAACCAATCTATTTTATCATTTGTGTGTGGTGTCAGAGATGTTTCCCTTGCCATCTATGTCCAGTCAGTATCGCTGAGGGTCTAGGGCAGGAAATGCTTTAGTCATCAGAAAGAGCTCAAAGCTCCCTGGGGCTGGCGAGGAAAGGATGCACATTCTGGTTCAGGCAATGCTGATCAAGAGCTATGTGGTCTGCACAGGTCACCCAGGCCCTCTGCCTTTCCATTCCCCCACCCCCAGACCTGCTCAAAAAGTACCTCTCATTCCTTCCAGCAGCCCCTGGGCTTTCCTGGGGGAATCTGAAGGTTCCTCACAGCAGTTTGGAATTCTCTGCTGTAACCCAGTGGTCAGGCTCTACCAAGGAAACCCCACACTGAAGCATTCACCCAGGAGCAGCACACACAAAAAACCCTAATAGCCACTGCAGGGTCTCCCATGGCAGGTAGGACACATGGGCAGGAGAAATAGGGTGTAGGGTAGAGAAGGAATAGGGAAGAAAGCAGTGTCCTCCCTGGGAGCCGGAGAACGTGTACAAGAACCTTGTTCTTGTTTGAATTTACTGTCTCCTGCGATCAAGTCAGGCAGCCTACCAAGGATGAAGAAGAGCACTGAGGAAGCCCAGGGATGAGCTGACCACAGAAGCTGATGAGAGTAGGCATTTTTCAGCCAGGTCCCCAGAAAGAGCTGTAACACTTGTGCTCCTGATTCAGAGGCTGGCTCATGCCCGCTTTTACTCTCCTCAGTGGCAGGAGAGGACTTGGACTCTTCTCATGGTGCCACCGTCAGCATCCTGCGTAAGCTGTGTGCTTGGGTTAGAAATGCCAAACATCCCTTGGCATCAGACAAAATTTGCCACAAGTAGAACATCTCACTGTTCCTTACATTTACACTTTTTTTTGTTTTTGTCTTTTTGAGACAGGATTTCACTATGCAGTTCAGGCTGGCCTTGAACTCACTTTGTAGCCCAGGCTGACATCAAATTCACAGCGATCCTCTTGCCTCGGCCTCTCTAGTGCTGGGATTACAGGTGTGCGCCACCACATCTGGCTGTTCCTCACAGTTAGATATAGAATTCTAAACAATTTTACCAGAGAGTTGCATATTTCCATGATTACTCAGCTCCTAGATGTCCAGATATTCATGTCTTTTCCTTCCTTCCTTTCTTCCTTCCTTCCTTTCTTTCTTCTTTTCTTTCTTTTTTTCTTTCTTTCTTTCCTTGGTGGTATTAGGGATTGAACTCAGGACCTTTACACTGAACTATACTCACAGCTCTTCTTTGAAAGAAAGATTTTTGAGACAGGATCTTGCTAAGTCACTAAAATATCCAGGCTGGGTTTAAACTTGTGATCCTCCTGATTCAGCCTCCCAGAATGCTGGGATTACAGGCATGTGCCACCACGCCCAACCAGATGCTTAACAGCACCTCTTGCCATCATGGACTATTCTGCCAGGCAGGCCGAGCCTAGAGACATGTCCTAGGAAGTAATGGCAGTACTCCCTAACATTTCTCCAGTCAGCCTCTGACCCCACCACCACACATGTGTGCAAATGCATGGGAGTTACTGCTCATTATTAATTACCAAGGCAAGAAGTTTAGGCTGCTCTTTTGAAAAATGTAAGTAGATGCTGCATTCTTTATTGTCAGGTTTAGTTCGATAGTCCTCCTTCTGCTGCTCCAGTCACTAAGGAAATAAACCCAAATACACTGGTGACCCACAGTATCAAGTGCTGCAATAGGCAAGAGCTTACTACTATTTTTCTTTAAACATACTTGCTGAACACACCCACACAAGTAGTGCTCTAAAGATTTCTTCTGGATCACATTTACTTCCTCCATGTCCCCAGTTGGTGACACCTGCAGAGGGTTCCAATCTCCCGCCTGGGTTACGGTACACACCAGGAAGGGGAAGAAAGCAAAACATAGCAGGGATCTGGGACGACCAGCTGCTCCCTGGGAACAGAAGGCCGGGAGGAGCCGGACCGTGTGGTTATTCATTACATCTGAGTCAAGCACAAATGGGGCAAGGGCGCTGGTCGTTTCCGGGAATAGTAATTGCAACTGGACTACTGTGGGCTAGGAAGACCAAAACGTTCTTGCAAGGTCAAGGATGAGATGGGGGTGATGAGGAAAGTGTGGTTTCCCCAGGCGCCTTACCTCAATCTGACCCAAAAGTGCAGGACAAGGACAAGCTCGATGTCACCTAGACTCAGTGTATGATCCATGGTCCCCCACAGTTCCCTTCCTTCGCTTTGCTTTTGGGGACAAGCTCACAACCTTGGATAAGTCTCTGGGCTTTCCGAGCCTTATCTTCCCTGCAGCACAAGAGGGTTGCGGGCTCCTCGAGGCCTGTGCCATCTTTGGCCTGATTCCGTGCTGCGTCCACCATCTAGAAGGCTGTACACCCTCCACATCCTCTGGATGGATTGGGGAACAACTGTACCCTTCGGGAAAAATTCACCATGTCCAGATACATATTTAGTTGTCAAAACTTGTCCTAGAGGTGCAACAGGCATCTCAGCAGCAGAGGTCAGAGATAGTACTAAATGTCTTGTTCTAAAGTGAGCCCACGGGACAATCAATTGCCTGGCCCCAAATGTCAGTAGTGCCAAGGTTGGAAAGCCCTCCTCCATTAATCCTTACAAGTCTCTTAGCCTACAGTTTAGTCTCTTCCCCCAGGAATTCTCTCTAATCCATAAAGTGTGCTTCACGTAGTGCCCAATACACAGTAAGTATTCAATACGTGGGATTTTTGGTTGGTGTTAACTTTTTATTTCTTTCTTTTACTTGACAGTAAAGTTTCTTTTCCTTCCGAGTTGTCACCATAGTGAAAACTTTGATCTTTGCGAGACAAAACATATTTTGCATTTCTAAGTCTTTCCTCTTGATTGACATTATAGGTAACTTGAGAAACCGAGCTGTCATCTAGGTTTCACTCATAACCCCTAACCAAAAAAAACCAAAACACCACACCCAGAACCCAGAGGGATTCTGTGGGCTCGTGGGGCCCGTTCATCTTCCCTAGAAGTCATTTCTACCCCTCTAAAATTCTCTACCACCCCACCTGTGCCCTCTCCCCTCTGAAGAGGATGTTTAACGACTCTCATGTACATGTGGGTATTAGTAACTTTATATGCTCTTTCTCCTGCTGATCTCCTGCCAGTTTACTTCAGTGAATTTATAGAGCAGCAAACCTTCCCTTCAAGAGGGAAGAAGAGAAATTCCTTTTCCTCGTCACTATATTGTGTGTTTCAGTAGTTCATTCTCTTTTTTTATAATTGTTGATAATGTCACTGTATAAACATACTGCAGTTTAATTAAACATTTGGCTCCCTCTTGATGTGCATTTGAATTGCTTTCTGTTGTTTGGCTATTAGAAATCAAGTTGATGTGGTCATTCCTAGCATTCTTTGGCCCATGGTTTCATTTCTGTTGGGTGAATATCTAGGAATTGAATTAAGGAAAAACAGAGTAGATGTATAATTGATTTTAAAGAAAGTAGCAAACTGATTTTCCAAACTGCTTTTACACGCATTCGCACAATATATGCGAGTTGCAGTTGTTACAACTCTTGCCTATAGTTAGCAAGTTAGTCTTTCCAACTTTAGCCATGTAGTGTTCCTGCATTTTACTAATGGTCAATGATCTTAGAAACCTTTTGGGGGGTTTATTGTGTGTGTGTGTGTGTGTGTGTGTGTGTGTGTGTGTAATGTGTGTGTAGTGATGTAGTGATTTTTCAAGCTTTTTGCCCATCTAGAAAAATCACTGTGTTAAAAAAACACACACTCTAAGATTTGGAAAATCATTTCCTTTGAAATTTGTTGAGATTTATTTTAAGACTGAGGAAATGTGGCCTATCTTGGTGAATGTTCCATGTGTACTTAAAAAAGAACGTGTATTTTGAAGTTGCTGCACAGTGTTCCATAAATAGTAGTCAGATGGAGCTGTTAGATAATGTTGTTCAAATCTTCTCTACATGAAGTGATTTTTTTTGTCTAGTTGTTCTATCAATTACTGACAGGAGTACGATAAAATCTCCAATTATAACTGTAGATCTGTATGCTTGTTTCTTTAGTTTTGCCAGTATTTGCTTCATGCACTTTGAGGCTGTCTATCAGATAAGTACACATTTATAATTGTTAAGTCTTCCTGATCAGTTAATTCCTTTATCATTAGGAAATAGTCATCTTTTTGGGCTGATAATGGTTCTCACTTTGAAGTCTGTTTTGTCTGATATTAACACTGATATGCCCCATCCTAGGCTTGTTTTCATCTCCTACACTTTCCATCCCTTTACTTTTGAACCTATGTTTTTATATTTAAAGTATGTCTTTTGGTAGAAAACATAATTGTGCCCTGTATTTTTATTTAGTCTTTCTCTGCTTTTAGCAGAGGGTTCAATCCACTTTCAATTAATGTGATAGTTACATTACTGTATTTAAATCTATAATTTTCCTGTGTATTTTCTCTTTGTCTCATCTGCTTTCTGTGTGTTTCTTCTTCCTTGCCTTTTTGATCACTAATTATTTTTATTATTTTGGTTAGGAGCCCTGAACACTGTAATTCAATTTACCATCACTACGTTTTGTGTGCTGATAGATGATAGATAGATAGATAGATAGATAGAATCACCACAATAAGGCATAATTTTACATTTAAATAGATATGTGTCTTAGAAAGAAATTGAGAGAAGGAAAAATATAACATTTTATATTTATTTACATATCAACTATTTTAAGTGGCCCTTATTTCATTTCCTTTAGCTTGAAGAACTTCCTTTAATCACTCTTGTAGAAATTCTATGGGTTCTTTTTAATTTGGAAATGTCTTTATTTTGAAGGATATTTTGGATTGACATTTTTATTGTTGTACTTAGGATTAAACTCAGCGGCACTACACCACTGAGCTATACCCCCAGCCCTTTTCATTTTAATTTAACTTAATTCTTTTTGTTTTGAGGCAAGGTCTCCCTCTGTAGCCCCGGCCAGCCTCAAACTCACCACAACCCTCCTGCCTCAGTCTCCCAAGTTCTGTGATTACAGGCGTGAACCACCACACCCAGCTTCGTTTGATATTTTTAAAAGCATGCTGAAGATGTATTTTTACAGTATTCTCGTTTTCATTGCTTCTGATGAAAATTCAGAAAATTCATTACTCTTATCTTTCCTCTGTATATAATGCATCTTTCCCCCTGTAAATGTTTTCAAATTTTCACTTTGCCTTTGGTTTTAGCAGTTTGACTGTGATGTTTAGCGTGACTTTCTTTGTGTTTATACTGTTTGTGATCTCTGACGACCTAAGTCTTCAAATTGTCCCCCAGCTGGGGAACGTTTTGGTCACTCTCTCTACAGCTATTTTTTTCTTCTTTGACTCTCTTCTCTACCTCTGAAGTTCCAGCTTCTCACCCTAGACCAGTCGGTACTGTTGTGTATTTACTCAAGGTTCTAATCATTCTTCAACTTTCTTTTGGTCTTAGTTAAAGGTGAAAACATATAAATATTTGTTTTAAAAAGTTTACTGACCTTTTATTCTGTTTTTACAATTTGTTTCTACTGAGATCCTGGTCATTTTTATGACCATTTTTTTCTTTTAAATCCTTGAGCACATTTATAGTAGCTGCTTTAAAGTCACAGTTAAAGTCTACCAATAGGGCTGGTGATATAGCTCAGTGGAATAAGCGCTTGCCTAGCAAGTGCAGGGTCCTGAGTTTGATCCCCAGTACCACAAAAAAATAAATAAATAAATAAATAAAGTCTACCAATACCAATATTTGGATTATCTGGGGTGTGTGATTGCTTTTTCTCCATATTTTCCTTTTTAAAAAATTTCTAGAGTGATACCTGATACTTTGTAGAGACTCTACATTCCATTATACATTCCTAGAGAATATTGATAGTTGTTAAAGTGGTTGTTTAAATAACTCACACTGGAGGCTGGATTTTACATTTTGTTAAGACCAGTTTGTTTTTGCTCATTGTCTTGGGGGAAATTCCTGAGTGTTTATTGTTAAGTCCTAGCCTCTGTCAGGTTTCAGTGAAAAGCCTGAGGTATTTACCAAGTCAAGATTCCTAACGTGCCGGCTCTCTGTGCATGCTCAGTGAACACCACTTGAACTCCGTCCAGCCTTCCAGATGTTGCTGTAAAGTGGGATCCTGAACTTATGCCCAGGGGTGCACTGCCCCCTGCAATGTGTGGGGGTATCCAAAGAGTGGACCCCTTTGCATGCAGCTTTAGAAACTTCTTACTCAATTCTTAGACTTCCCTCACTTCCTAGATGCTCTGCCATGGTAACCTGTATCTTTCAAATCAGTAAGCTGAAGGCTGCTGCTTGCCTTTAGTTGCTTCGCACCTCAGGGACTGAACAGAGCCCCAAAGATAAAAACCAAAGATCTCACTCATTATAGTTTCCTTTTTTTGAGAGACAAACCGCTTCCACTTTTTGGCCATTTCTGGTTTTTCTCTGTGAACTACAGATACTGGCTTTTCATATTCTACCCAAAGTTTCTCAAGATTATCTGCGCGGTAGTTGGTCTAGTGAAACGCTGCTCTCTCCCTCAGTAGCACTTTACCATAATATTTTGAACGTTCACCTGTCGTGCAGCATGTCGCAATGTACTGAATTATTCATTTTAATTGTAGGTCTTTCCCACTGGACTTTAAATGCTTTAGAGCACAATTCACTTCATTTGGTTATCATGTGCCGATTGCAGTATCTGGCACCTGGTGCTCAAATCTGTGACAACTACTAGGAACAGTTTAATAACTTCTTAATTTATTAGAAAACTATGCATTATGATACAATTCAGTGAGGCCAAGTTTGGGAAAAGAGGTTCTCGTGTGGGCTGTTTGTCGTGAGAGAAATTCCCTAAACAAGGTGAGGTGAGCGAGAGTTCAGCACAAGCTGCTGCCACCAGAGGTAAAATAGGTCTGAGGATAAACTCCCCGGCGGGAAAGGGGTCATGCTGGACAAGGCACTTCCCATGACTTGTTTCATTTTATTTTTGTGAGCATTCTTTCATCTTTGAGGGGCTTGATTTACTACAATTGCTTCAGTGATGATGAAATCTGCAGTCTGTGGCTTCTTCCAAATGAAAGATAAAGTATAACAGTGACCTGGCTAAAGGTCCCCTCAGAAGAACCCTAATTTGATTAAGTTCACTTTGCTAAGAGCCAACAGCCAGACTTCCGCCAGTCTGAGGCCCAGTGAGCCCCTTCTGGGAGGGGCCACCCTCAGGAAGACAGCCAGCAGCCCAGGCTGCTGCAGAGCAAGTTCCAAATGTCCCTGCTCCTTCTTCACAGAGAGTTCTGCAGAGCCCGGGAGAACTGAATTGCTGTCCCTGGAGCTGCTTGCAGAACTGGGCCAAGTCGTGAACGTGTTTGTGGAGCGCAGGACTGTAAGAGCTTGGGAAAGCTTTTAGAAGTCACACCATTTGTTCCGGCCAGGTGTAGGCCAACAGCACTCATCTCTGTATGTGTTTGCACTGTTTCGATAGGTGGCAGCATGTCCTCTCCTTTCAAAGGTGTCTTTTTGAAAAATAATGAAAAGCTGCTGGCAAAAGAAATAACACTAATAATAATGGTAAATAGTGACTTTCCTGTGATACACTGTGGATATATTGCTCGTGTTCACAAAATCATTTAACATGTTTTTATCCATCATTAGTAATTTTAGGATAAAAGTTATACTTCTACTCAAACTATTCTGGGTCTCCTGATTAGGGATCCAGTATATTGGAAAGGTTTGCAAAAGGACGTTGGATCCTTTTAGGTACTTTCTCACCCACCACTTTGTGACAACTGTTTCCCTTCTGTCCAGATCCTTTCTTTCTCTACATTGATTGATTGACTGATCGATACTTGGGACCCAATCCAGAGCTTTGGCGATGGTAAGTAAGCACTGTATCACTGAGGTGCATCCCCAGCGCTTTTCCTTTTTATTTGGAGCAAGGGGCTCACCACATAAACTAGGCTGGCCTCAAACTTGCGATGCTCTTGACTCCATCTCCCGAGTAGCTGGGATTTCAGGTATGCGCCAGTACACCAGCTTCCTCCTCTAACTGCTTCAGTGGCCCCGACTCTAATCTCTTCTGTCTTTTCAGGGTGGATTTATCAGTCAGTGGACATGAATGTCAATTCCATTCACAGTGAAGTTTCCACCCAGAGTCTCTCAAAGCAATTCAAATAACAGTGCAACAGGCTTACAGGAAGGTTAGAAGTCACTGGCTTCCGAGAACATGAATCTTCTCAGGGAAGATTCTGTTAGATTTGTGGAATGGGAAAGACAACTTTTTGTGGGCAGGGGTGGCTTGGTCCTCGATAGGCAGGACTTAGTAGTGTCAGGCTAGCACCTGAGCTGTCACTCTTTAGGCTGTATATATAACTACATCTCCTTTAAGTTTTGCAGGTTTCAAGAGAATTAAGTTATGATTTTAAAAAGAAATATTCAGTATAAAAATATGTATAAATACATCTCATTTCATAGAATAAAATATAATAAACTTCCTCTATTTAGTAATGAAATTAATCTTTTCCCTAACCTTCTCCTTACTTAATATTTTTTTTTTAATCTTTTAAAAGAAGGAAGAAAATCACTCACACATTAGTCCTCAGGGTTGGTGCCTGTCCATTATGTCGTTTTCATCAGTTTTATGAACACCTCCTCCTAGATTCTGTGTACTTTGATGATGTCCTGCATCTGGGAAGGTCAGAGGCTTGTCCCCAAGGCCTGGAGCATTCCCCCCAGGACCTGCAGCTCCACAGGTGAGACTGGTTAGCAAAGGGGTACAAATGCCCAGAGGCCCTTTGCCTCTAGGAGGCGCTAACAACTCTCTGGTATAATGTAGGCTCCAGGACTCCACATAAGATCAGTTTGAATCTGGCGCCTCCCCTGAAATCACGCCTGTCATGGCTTTCCTCCTTCCCAACCTGCTTTCCCACTCCCTTTCTGATTCTCTAGGATCATCTTAGGGAATCACTTGTTCCTGAATCCTTGACTCAAGATCTTTTGAGGAACCAACCAAAGACACTTAACTGCTTTCCCAGGGACTCTGATTTGTGAAAGTTGTCAGATTCAAAATAGACTTGTTTTTGTCAGTATCATATGGAAGAATTTTGGTCGTGTGATTGGAAAACATCAAGGTTTTACCTACCAGTAAAAGAACTTGAAACAATATAAACCCAGAAGTTTTCTTTAGAAAAGTATTTTTACTAAAATTTTAGTAAGTGGGAGAATGTTTCCGCTTTTATTTCCAAATTTCAAATTGCTGAAAGCTAATTTTAAAATTAAAGAAGAGCTGTGGTTACAGCTAATAAAAGGATGGGGAAAATTTTGCGATGTTAAAGATGCCCAAACCTGAAGAATGGGGGGAGTAGAGGCAATAGCCTACAAATTTAGTAAAAAGGAAGGCTACTGTGTGTTAGAATTAAGGTTTGTGAAAAAAATCAATGCCAGCCATTGCAAATCTCTCCAGTTCTTTCTACAAATACCTAGTGAGTTTATTCAGTGTTAGAGGCATTGCTCTAGGTCCCTAGGTGTCAGATATATATCCATAAATGAAACCAAAATCTGCCACATGTAGAGCTTACATTACAATGGAGGACAGGAGCAATTAAGACATAAATAGTTAAAATATATAGTTAAGGGTGGTAGATATTATGGAGAAAAATAAAACACTGCTGTTTGGGGGTTATTTGTGCAATTTAAAATAGGCTAGTTGTCAGAGAAGATCCCGTAAAGACGACAACTGAGCAAGGTTGTAAAGGAGGTAAAGGAATGAGGCATTTGGGCGTTTGGTAGAACATTCCAGAGGGAAGAAGTGCAAATACCTTAGGTGCAATGTTCCTAGAGTTTTGGGAAAAGGAAAACACCAATGTGGATGGAGTTGAACAAGGAGAGTGAAAGAGCAGTGGGACAGATGGGAACTGATTGACCAAATAGCCCTTGGTGTGGAGCTCAAGCTTTACCTTGCTGATGTGGGAGCCATTAGAAGGTTTGAAGCAGGGAATGATATGCTCTGGTTGGCTTTCAAGGGGAGCATTCAGATTGTTTTGTTTCGAATAGATTTTGATGGGGAGCAAGGATAAAAGCAGGAAAACTATTTAGGAAAGAATTACAATCATCTGAGTGAAGGATCGTGGTGGCCTTGAACAACATGAAAGCCAAAGCTGGTAAGTCATGATTGGATTCTAGAAATATTTTGAAAACAGACTTAACTAGGTTGGATGATAATTAGACTCACCATATAAAGGAAAGAGAGATGTCAAAGAAGGTGTTAATGAGTAAGTCATGGGTTTTGTGTTTGGTGCAACTTTGCATTTTTTTCTATTTTATGTTATTTCCCACACTGAGGGATTTTACTAGCAAGATGCAGTTCCTCCTGCCAAGAGGCTTACATTCTGGAAAGGAAGATAGGTGATAGACAGATAATAGATAGATAATAGATAGATATAAATTTGCAGAGACTGTCTTAAGACTAATAACCAAAGTATGCTCAAATTCTGAAGGTGGGGTGGGTTTACCACTGTCAGAGAGATAGAATAAGATAGAACAATTCTAGAAGAGATGACGATTAATCTGAATATTGACAGGCGTGAGGGTTTTCTAAGCATAAGAAGAGGAGGAGGAATAATGTTCTAGAACAGAGACCATTGCAAGTGCAAAGGCACAGAGAAGGAAACACAGAGATGTGTCTAGGGAGCTGGCCACACATTGGGTTGGCTGGAATGTGAAGCACAAGATGTAAAGAATCTGAGATCTGAGTGTAACAGATGACAAAGGGACTTATATCCCTTGCTTCTGGCCTGGGATTTCTTTTAAATGGAACCAATAAAAGGTTTCATGGGATTTGGTTTTTGTTCCTGAGATAGTGTCTCACTTTATTGCCTAAGTTGGCTTTGAATCCTTGGCTCAAGTGACCCTCCTACCTCAATCTCCCAAATAACTGGAACTGTACAGTGTTTTTGCCATTTGCCAGGCTTAGTGCAAGTTTTTAAATAAGGGAATATTGTTGTCGTAGTGAATTTTCTATTGCTGAGACAAAATACGCAACACCTAGAGTTAGAGGAAGAAAGGTTTATTGTAGCTTACAGTTTATAAAAGTTTCAGTTCATAGTTGGCTGGCTCCAAGGCAAGGTTGCATGACAGAGGGGCATCACAGAGAAGAAATAATTCATGGCAGGCAGAAGGCAGTAAGCAGCAACACAGCAGCAGCCTGCCTTTCCCTTTTATCCCTTCCAGGATACTTGTACCCTGGGTGGTGCCACCCACATCCAGCTGAGCCCTTCCATTGTCCACACCTAGAACTATGCCAGACAAATCAGTGAACCAATTTATTCTGCATTTTTTGTGCCACGAATCTAACTCATGACCTCACATTTGCTGGGCAAGCTCTGTGCTGTTGAGCCATACCCCTGGCCCAGTAGACTAATTTTTTTTTTTTTTTTTTGTGGTACTGGGGATCGAACTCAGGAGCCTGCGCTTGCTAGGCAGGCGCTTATTCCACTGAGCTATATCCCCAGCCCAGTAGACTAATTTAATAACCACAAATCCCAGCACCATACACTTAACCCCAATATCACACACCCTAGATCCAACTACCTCTAAAAAGCCCCTATAAGGGATATTTAAACAGCAGGAGGATTCATGAGTCCAGAGAAAATGCTTCAAGTGAAAAAAGATGGCCAATAAGAGAACCTCAGGACCATCAGCTTCCAAGGAGCAGACATGGAAAAGCAAGCCTGCAAGGACACCGAGAATGTGTGGTCAGAGAGGCAACTCAACAACCAGGCAACAAGGAGCCTCCAGAGTCAGGGAAAAGGGAAGGAGTGGTCAAGGGTAGCAAAGGCCATGCTAAGATGAATAGAATGACCTAGACACATTGTGAGTTGGGTAGTTAGGAAGTCAGTGTTGATCAGAGACACAGCAGTTTTAATATTACAGTGATAAACTGTGTGGGGTGGGTAGAAATCAGATCATAGTGGTTTGATGAGTGGATAGGAGATAAGGAAATGTAGACACATGCACTGATTATTCTTTCATTGAGGTTGACTCTTTTCTACGTGAGGTGATGCCAAGCCTAGGCTGCGTGGGGACTGGAGTAGATGGAGGGGCTCTCTTATATCCAACGCTATAGCACATGTTAAAATCAGATGAGGGATAGAGATAGCCCAGTGGCACAGTGCCTGCCTAGCAAGCATGAAGTCCTGAGTGCAATTCTTGGTGCCGAAAATAGAAAAACAGTGGATGAGTAGTCAGAGCTGAAAGTGAAGTGAGAAGGTGACCCCAGTAAACCATACATGGAGTTGGAAAAGTTCCCCCAAGGTGGGGGACCAAAGCCAGTATCTGAAGCTGGGTTAGAGGCAAGCATGAGACAGCTCGCTTGCAGGCGAGTACAAACAGAACGTGCAGGGAAGGACAAAGTGTGTGCTGCTGGCCTGCAGTTCCGGGGACTGATGGGTTGGGCTCGGGGAGGGAACAAGGAAGGGAGAGAGGGACCTAAGGAGAGAGGCGAGGTCCTGGGGGGAGAAGCCTAGCGGTTTCAGGAGCTAAAAACCTAGCGGGTGGCAGTTTTCCATATGTGAAAATCTCAGCGAGAGAAGGGTTCCAGCTGATAAAGTCTGGCCACGAGAAGAGGCCGCAGGATGAGATACTCATGCAGGTTCTCAGAACTGAAGTCAGAGTTCTGGGAAAACGCAGTGTGAGAATCTTCCCCATGGGCACTGACGTTGCCCGCCAAGATGGAAGAAATTGGATTCCAGGGGGAAAGCACATCTCAGTGAACTGAGCGCTAACCAGGAGATGACAGTCGCTAGTAAGTGAAGATGAAAAAAGCCAGACAGGGTACACGTGAACCCAGGAGGGAGTTCCACGCAGGAGCGGACGTGTCATGTGGCAGTGCACCTGGGAAGGGCCACTTTAACGCCTACCAGACCTGCTGGACCGTGGGAAGGGGGTGCAAAGGAGCTGGAACCTCACTGAGGCTGGGGCAGGAAATGGGCATTTCTATTTCAGTGGCAGCAGGTAAGGAGAGAAAACTATCTTTACCACAGACAGGTAAAATCGATATGCTTTCAGAAACTAGAAACCATCTTTTATTTTCTGCCCGAACTCTTGTGTTAAGTGTTTCCAGGGAATCACAAAAGACAGTTGTACTGACTGGGTAGTATTTAATATGATCAGGTCTTAAATACGAAACCATGAACATAAACATTTAAAACCAAATATATAATAAATAATCATTAAGTTATAAAGTACATAGTTTATATTAAAACTATATTCTCAGATGCAAATGTAAATACAACAGAGCAATAATACAGAATAATAATGCTACAACTTTACACAAGGATCCAAAGAAGACACATCCAGCTAAAATAACAAAAAGTCATGATTAATTTCCCCCAAACTCTCATCCTCCCATAGCCTACAGTGCTGTATTTGTTTTCTTCCTTTCTTCCTTCTTCCTTTCCTTTTTAAAAAGTGAAACATTGCCCTTGTACCTGCAGTGAGTATTGCTACAAATGCTATCGAAGTAATGTTGAGCAATCGAACATCAAACTCAGTACAATGTTTTTCATAGAAGTGTGATGAGGTGTTCCTGGAAGGGTCCCCAGAGCCTTAGAGATTCCTAGATATATAAAGCTCTAAAACCTGCAGAATAAGCTTTAGAAATGGAGTCTGCACGCTTGTTCTATAGGTAAGGAAATGGAAACCCAGAAATTTTAAGCAACTACGATTTCAGAGCCCAAAGCATGTCGGGTCTCCTGTATCACCTGAAAAGGTGAGGCAAGATGTGCACAGGTTATCTCTATGTCCCTTTGAGAACTGACTGAATCTAGCAGTGAAGGTAGTAAAGAAATTGAACTGTTTCATTCCAAAGTTTTGCTTTCTCTGGGGTGCTGGTGGGATCTTTACAGAAAAAGAGGCCTGTTTACACTATTTTCACTAGAATAGATACACTCCCAAAAGGGCGAGGACAGAGATTTCTAGCAAACAAAACAAATACATCATTTTAAATATAATGTCAGTATTGAGAATTCAACCAAGTAAAAAGTGAGGAACAAAAATTTAGACTCTGCTTTCTATGCACTTTCTTTCAGAAGTTTTACATATCTGTGCCTGCTTTCAGCTTATATCCCAGCGACCTGGGCTGGCGCATTAAACAATCTGGCAGCTTTCATGTGCTTAACGTCGCCAGCAGGCACATATTTCCATGATTTCTGTGCAGGAACATACTTTAAAATTTTAAAACAGAGCACTTTGTTTCTAATGATAAAGCAGAAGACCTTGCTTCTGACATGTTTCTATTCCTTCACTGACCTTTGGTTAAATAACTGATTGTCCGTATATCTTTTAGCACTTTAAGTCCGTGTTTATTTTTAAAATGCTTTCAAGTAGAGACTTTTTTTCCTGAGAGCATAGAGCCTTTCCTCTCCCGTATCCTCATGCACACTCAGAGCTATTTTAGCAATAAGAAATTCTCAAATAGCTTATACCATTCTAGTGAAAATTACACTAGTCTGGAGTTTCTATATTTAAACAAACTGCTAGAACTGGTGTAAAAATGGGAGTTAGAGCAGGTTGCTGTTTTTACTGCCCACGGGTGAAAGATGGAAGCATTTATGCAGAGGTTTGTCTTAAATTGGAACTGGACTCCCGGCCTCTTCATTTGTCTCCTGATTTTGTTTTATGAAAGGGATTGAATTTGTTGTATATAAGGTGTGCAATCCTAGTTAAAGACTAAACATGTTCTGAAACATCTTCATCACAGAAGTTTCATTTTAAAAAGAGGAAAGGGAAGAACAGTGGGAAGAACAGCAAGAGGCATCTGGAGTTATTAGCTCACTCGAAAAAACCGCAGCAGTTTGAGGAGACAACTACAAGACTTTTTAACTGCTTGATTCCAGGAGGTTACCTGGTCTATCCTTCCCTAACTTTTAATTGACATTTTGACAAACTTCAAATATTAGCTTATAAAGGGACTTGAGATTAGGGGCAGGTAATGTTCAACCCACTTTTTAATACTCTATTACCACTTTTTAAAATACAGCAAAGAATTAAAGTCTATTCTATAAATACATTCGTATCCATAGTATTTAAATATTTTTATAAACCCAATAACGAAATAAGATTCTTTGTACCCATCTGCTCAAACTATCCCCCTCCTGCTTAAATTACATATTTATATGTCACACATTCTGAAATAAAGAGTAAACCCCTCAGCTATAAATTTTTAAACACTTAGTTTTCATTTCACCAAAGAATAAAGATTTCAACTCTTCATTTTGATCCTATGCTTGTATATTTTCAGCTTCCATATTTTCACCTTTTAAATTATGATCATAATAAACCTCATTCTTGTAATCAAGATCAAGGTTAACACAAGGTTAGTATGTTTCCAAATTGTATTTTTGGTTACAAATTTTACTCACTCATCCAGTCAAGAGGTGTCATAGTTGGGCAGTAAGATAAAGTTTTTACTTCAGTAGTCATAGAAATCCATGACATAGGAAACCAGACTCCAGTTGAGTAGAAAGTTTTTCCAAGTTGACCAACTATGTAGCATATGGATTAAGCTGAAGTACTGCATATTAATTCGGGGGAAGTAAGCCTAACTTTGCACATGTGTCTAGGTCTTTTTCCCCACCACTAATATATTATACTTTATGTACTTGAAATACCAAGAAGTGAATCTCACTACTGTATTAGAGTACATAATATAGTGTCCAGCTTCAAGTTAGATCTTCAGGAATCTTCCTGTCCCGTGCATTCTAGGAAAGGTGCTGATGAATCATCTGTGGAAAGAGCATGCCATGAGTAATCTAAAAGTAACAGGCAATTCGGATAGGTATAACTAAAAGCAGAAAATCAGATACCTTTTGGAGAAATGATTTCATCCTTTCCAGGAATTCTCGAGGTGGTTTTCTCTCATAAGAGTCACATGAGTGGCATGTCTAGAAATCGAGAAAGTAACATTCTTCTTGTAAAATTTTCTCCTGCTTAACAAAATGTTCATTTAAAATTTATTTTTCCCATAAAAAGCAGAAATGACGTTCACTAAACAACATCTGGAAAAGTTTATAAAATTGTTGCAAACAATGGGACAAGTCCCCTGTAATCTCACCCCAGAGATAACCACTGCAGTGCTTTAACGTGTAGCCTCCCAGTGTCTTGTATTTTCATTTTATTCCCATTTATGTTACACGAGTTAGTAATTTTTGTTTTGTTTTTAGTTAATGCGTCACATGTATTTCCTACATGTTAAGTACCCTTTAAATATATGATGCATAATAATTGCTTTGTATTCCAAATGTAATTGTTACTATTTTGGGACACATAGATTGCTTGCTTTTCTCCTTTGAATATAATACTGCAAACAAGTATTTACACATCTGTAAAAATTTTTTCATACACATTTTAATTTATTTTGAAAATTCATAGAAGCAGAATAATGAAATTAAGGGGATAAAAATTTATAAAGCATTGAAAATACACAGTAAAAGGTTTTAACCCTTTTACCTGGAGCATTTTTACTTTGAGGGTATTTTTAAAAATTCTAAACTGGATAACATAGGATTTCCTTATTTTAACTGGAATTTATTTGATTACTAAAAAGATTAAATAATTTTTCATGGGTGTTTCCTGGTTGTGTTTACTCCTTTCTTCTTAATTTCTTAGTTTATATTTTTTATTCTTATTCCTGTAGGGATACCAAATACCAGGTCATTGCTTGATATTTAGTGCCAGTACCAACAGTGAGAACATCTAGCTGGAAGGCAACAGAGAAGCTCTAGTTCTCATTCTGACAGCTAACAATTTTCTGGAACTTGGGGGAGAGTCACTGCTATATCAGTACTCAAAGCTGATTAACTGGATAGTTCTGAGTTCAATCCCAATATTACCATTTCATGAGTGTTTGGGGCTTGAAAGTCATGCTCCTTTCTTTAGGAAGAAAATTTTTAAAATTTAAAAAATTTTATTTTCCACATGGTAACCTGGCCAAGCAACTGAAGAGAGGATCATTTTGATAATGTAATTAAGATTTCATTTGAACCACATGTGGAGTTTCTTAGAGGAAGGAGAACTGATAAAATTTAGAGTAACTTATTTTATGTGGTTTCCATGGTTTTGATTAATATTTAAATTACTCATGTCTTGAGCATCAGCATTGTTCAGGATTTGGCAAAAGAAATGTATGAGAAGAACTCAGGTCCCCAAAATAGGGGACACTGAAATTTTTCAGGCAAGAAATGGGATGCACATATTTAAATTCAGTACTGACTCTGCTATTGTATGGAATGATAATATTCTTTAAGAGAGAAAAGCAGTCTGAGATTTATCTTGTCCAAAACTCAAGAGATAGCTCCTATCAATAAGAAATGAGGTACATGTGACCATATATGTAATGAGAAGGAAATATTTCTTAATTTCTAAATCACAACTGCATTCTCTTCCTAATGACTTCCCTCTCCTTGGAAGTAAATTAACATATTCCAGCTATTATCAGAAATTCTAGTAATTTGAGACTCAAGTACTGGAAAGAGGATTTCCCATTTCTCAAAACCTACCACATATGACAAGGTATAATTGTTCAGGAAGGTACTGGAGCTTCTGGCTAAAAAGGTGTGTGAGTGTGTGCGAGTGTGTGTGTGTGTATGTGTGTGATGCATGCTGTTGTAATATAATAGCTACAGTATATTATAATTAATGCAAATAAAATGTGACAAATGACAATCTTACTTGTTTGTGTTTCTGTCTTTTCTCCATGTTTGAGGGAGGTAGTTTCCTCTTCAACTGTTTAATTAATATGTTGATAATCTTTTCATTGCCTCCTCTATTTGCTGGCTTCAGTTTAGCCTCCTGAAAACATGAAAAAGCTGAGTGCTCACAGTGTTCCTGAAAGAGAGAAATAAGTTGTATGTATGTTAATAAAAGTTACTCAAAAAGTTAAAATGACCTTCCCAATTTCTGTGTCTACCTCTATTAAGTATCTTGGATCACATTTATTTCAACAGAAGAGTGAGGTCTGATTTCACCTCTGCTTAGTCTTTTGCCAAAAGAAATGGATGGGCTGGGGATATAGCTCAGAGGCACAGTGCCTACCTGCCAAGCACAAGATCCTGAGTTCAATTCCCATTACTGAAAGGAAGGAAGGAAGAAAGGAAAGAAGGAAAGAAGGAGGGAAGGAAGAAAGAAAGAAACAAAGAAAGAGAAATTAAAGAAATGGGGAGCTTCCTGCTTGAAAATTTCCTCTTGTCTCAGAGAAGCAGGACATTGTTTTCCTATACTGCGGATGAGGGAAGGGAGTGTCAATTTGTGTAGATCTTTATTCCTAATCCTTTCTGGAGAGCCATTTTGATGTGTTTGGTAGGCAAGACTTCTGTGTTTTGTAAGGTAGAGTTGGTTTGGTTTAAGAATAGTCACTTTACCTATTCATCTGTGGATGGGTATCTAGGCTGTTTCCATAGTTCAGCTGTTGTGAATTGCGCTGCTGCAAATACAGCTGTAGGAAAATCACCACAGTATGATGACCTGAACACTTTTGGGGAAAATATCCAGGAGTGGCATAACCAGGCCCAATGGAATTTCTAGCTTTAGATCTTTGAGGAGTATAATGAAACTATAAAAAGGATGAATTCAAGCAGGAACATGGATGGACCTTGAGACAATAATGTGGAGTGAAATAAATCAGATGTAGGTTAAGTATCACATGGTTTCTCTTATTTGAGAAATCCAAAATACATATAAATTAAAGAATAAAATAAAAGGGAGTTCATAGGAAATAGAAAGGTAGAGATTTTAGAAATGAGGAAAGGGATTAGAAGAAAGGGGGAGACAGGAAGGTGGAAAGGAAAGGGGCTCAAAAATTATCAAGACTATATGTTTTGAGGAATGATTATATACATCAAAAACATGTAATTACTATGCATCACAAACATGTACAAGCAAAACAAAATTTTTTAAAAGAACACAATTGCTGAATTATGAGACTCTTAAAGTTACACTGTAACTGGTAATAGCTTTGGGTAAATTATGATTGGACTAAGAACCTTTTAATTTGCAGTTCCTATCTGTATGTACATAGGAGTATCTATCAGTGGTGCATTTGAAGCAATGTGTTATTCTATACAGCACTTTACATAGTGTCTTTCTGACGGTGAATGTTCAGTGTCTATTGGAGAGTCATCCGAAGAGGTTATGGAGCTACAGCTCTCGTTGGGGAAAGGAAGTAGGTACCCGTCCCTGATGGCATACGCTAAGACTCCACACACTTGCCAGAGGCCATGCATGAGTTTTCTAACATTATATTCATATTTTCTGCATGAAAAAAATAGACAGGATTCTGCGTGAATCAAGCTGTCAAGGAACAGAATTTGAGACTTGCCTGACCAGTGGGAAGGAAGGCCATTCCCTAGAAAGTAAGAATAGTATCTCAGAGAACAAAGTCTAAATAACTAGTGACTAGTAAATTAGCCAAAATCTTAGCAATCAAACTGAAAAGAAGATGGAATTTATTGGAAAAGCACAATTTATACCTACTTATTGAAGATATTTTAATGCTGATCTAAGAGCTTGTGTCTGGGTTACTTTTACTCAAGTTAATTTTTTTCTTCCAGCAAACTGTGTGTGTGTGTCTGTGTGTGTGTGTGTGTGTCTGTGTGTGTGTGTGTGTGTGTGTGTGTGTGTGTGATGCTATTTCCCCCTGGAGTTTCTATGTCCATCTCACCAACATGTGTGGAAGCCACTACCTTATAGCCAGAAACCTCAATCCCTCCCAGTTCTTGCAACGGTAGTCCTACACGCAACAACGTTACCTGAATCTTCTCATGGACAATCAGCTGAAAACAGCACCTAGCCTGTTTTGCATTTTCCAACCCATATGCTTACCCAACGTGAATGTTGATTAATAACGCATCTTTAAGACCCAAACCCATCAGATTTGCTTTGCATATACAGCCACAAGCTGAGAACCAGTTTATCTGGTTTTCCTTCTATCAGGGCAACATGCCTCTCATAAGGGCAAGGTACCGTCCTTTCCATGTTTGCCAAAATGCTTATTTAATAGAAACTATTTATAAATGTTAATTTTAGCACTTTTTTTTCCTTGAAAACCACATGTTCATGTTTGTTGAAATTTTTTTCTTTTCTCTTCTTTTTCACCACAACCGGCTTAACTTACTGGAAAAAAATAATATTCATATTTAAAGAGGTATATTTTCCAGCTGAAACTGAAAACACTAACTGCTTCATCCGTGATGATCTGAGAAACCAGCATTTCTCACAGAGGCCCATTATGCTGAGTTAACATTTTCATTTGTACGTTGAAAGAAAATTAGGTTCCAAAGAAGGAGAGGAGTCATATGGAACGAACGCCTTTGAGACAATATTGCCAGCAATGGTCAAGACCAGTGGCCAAAGCTTTTACACTGGAGAAGGCCTTTCTGAGAGCTCCTGTGACTAGAAGAGGAAGGTAGCTTCTGGTGCCACTCTTCCCCGTTCACATTAATAAAAGGGTGTTTTGTTTAGTCCTGCAAGCTGCAGAGACACCCCTGGCGACATGTGGTCCAGAACAGGTAACTGTGGGATTTCAGCTTTGATGCACATCAAAGGCAGCCTTAGAGAGGAAAAGAAATGGAGGATCTGTCCCTGCTCACTTCCTGAGGGATACGTGGAGGACAGTGGAGAGATTCCCCATGAATCTGCTCCAGCAGCCTTAGGAGCCAGCGCTCAGTTTACGGGGTGGCCCATATCCTTATATGCACCAGCTGAGAGCACGACTCGCTGCTTTCCTTTGCTCTGCCTTGGTGACAGCAAACTCTGAGGGCAAGGCTCTGATTACTATGCCCTTTAACCAGGAGAACATGGGTTTTCTTTACCATATTGGTTTTGCAGACTACGAGGAACAACAGTAAGGAAGTCAGAAGCCAAAGTGAAAAACTGCGCCTCACTTTAGCCAGAGCACAAGTCAAGCACTGCTTTGGGGGAAAAGGCACACTTCTCTCTGTTGTTTCACAGTTGACTATTTGAAAATATCTGCCTCCGTACAGCCTACTTATGAGTTTTCCTTTTCTTTTGCAAAGAAAGCCATTGCCATTCCTAGCAGGAAGTCTCACTAACTTGGTAAGATTACCTTTGTCCTACATACAATATCAGGGTATCCCAGCAGCAGCGCTATTGACATATTGGACTGGATGTTGTTCTCTATCGGATCTGTGTTATGCATCCTAGAACATTTAGCAGCATTCCTGTTGTCTTACTACCAGATGCCAGTAGCACCCTCACCTCCATCCCTAACTGTGCCAACCAAAAACTTCTCCACTGTTCTTTGGTGTGCAAACTCACCACCACTTGAGAACCACTGGTTATACGATTAAACTCTGTTACAGATGCTGTTTTGATACTTGCTCTGAAAAACATGATACAATGCTAATATGGCCTTGACTATTCTCCTCCTGAGTTTGCCTGCCTATGTACTTAAAGATCTTAGTTATGGGACTACTCACCTATACCATAGGCAGTACTGCTTGATCAGATTGCCAGACAGATACAGTATCTCTGAGACAAAATCCTCTTATGATGATGTAAGATAAAAAAATGCCTTTCAGTGAGGGATTCCTGGAGGATGGGAAGTGTGTAGCAGCAGAGAGGTGTGGAAAGAAGGGTGGAGGAGTATGGTCTATGCACAGTGTGTGCATAGATAGAAATACTGCAGTGAATCTCATTAATTTGTACAAATAACATGTGTTGGTAATAATAATAAATAGTAAAAGCTACTGGAAATTTTAAATGGAAAAAACTTTTCATTAATAAAGCACATAGAGGAAGTACTGTACCTATTGGACCAAATCAAGTTAGAAAATGAGATATTTTCCATTTCTTATTTTGCAAGTTGTAGTCTGCAGCTGGGGATCTCAGGAAAGGTAACTACCACAGATTAAGTTAGTTCATGAGATGCTGCAAAGTGTATGTTTTGACAGGCACACAAATTAAGAAATATTCTCACTCATTAGAAAAGGCTTTCCAATAAGTTGAATGTGCTACTTTCATTTTAGATGTTGCTTATTAGAAAAGAATCTAGTAAATATGAGAGTGGTTAGGTTTAGAGCTAGAGAGTGAATTTTAGAAAAAAGCAATAGTTGTGACTCATTCACTTTCTAAACTTTTACAGTCATTTACCATAATTGTTTTCTTTGCAATGTATCTTTATAACTCTCCCCCTTTGTAGTGTCCTAATTACTGGTAACACTTTCATAGTTATCCTAATTAGTGCCATTAAAGGTCTATGACAATGAAACATTTCCCCAGTTGTATTTATCCCCTCAGGGTCCAAACCAGAAGACCGGATTGAAGTTACTGGGGCAGAAGATCAGCAGACACCACTCTGGAACTATGTGGCAGAACTTTCTTCCCTGGAACTTGAATTTAAATGGCTCAAGAGATGGAACAAGTTCTTGAAAAGGGTCCTTTCAAAAGACTTCACTGAAGGCCAGAGACAAGGCTCGCTGAAGACGAGGTATATGAGAATTATACTCTGAAAGAGCGCTTTGATTTCCATGCTGTCATTTCTCCACCATTTCTCCACCACTTCTTTTTTAGCTGGTTGTTAAAAAGTGAATTCTACCTCTTATGGTATGTATCTATATTCCTTAAGTAAGATTACTAAGAAGGGTCAAAGGCTTTCATGCTCATTGGCTCTTTAAATATAACTAGCTTTGCATTGCATGAAAATTATGTAATTTTTTTCTAGTTTTGTTACTCTGTCTTAAGAGTGTTACTTAAAAAGAAGTCTTAAAGATACTTGAAAATAAACAAATATTTTATAAAGAATATAATGTAGCATTCTATTGGTTAGTTTTTTGGTAAATCTATGAACATTTAATCAAAATAGAAATCAATATTTTACTTATTATTAAGCTTTTAAATTTATGGAAATGAAGTACAGTATGTTCCTAAATAACCATCTTAGTGCATTTCTTAGTGGATTTGAAATCATATCAATATTTTTTCAGAAATCAATTCAGGAGGTCTTACCTTTACATCTTCTGGAGCTGGCAAAATTGCAGGATCCTGGAGCAAAAGAAAATTCATTCTTAGTTATTTTTTTTTTTCTAAGTCAAAAGGCTCCTTTTATATTAATTTAAAGCTACTATTTAAATCTTGCAGCATGTATGATCTTACCAAGTCGTTCACATAGTTTTTCAGCCGATCAACAATATCTATAAGTTGACTCATTCTAATCATGAAGCGGTCTTGTCTTTGGGAACTTGATTTCTGGGCCACCGTCCCCAGGAAGATGACCATCAAACAGACAGCTACCCTTTCCATGTTGCCAGGACGGGACCTCATGAATACCAACAGGAGAGCAAGACCTTGGTCTCCTGTGCACTTCAGTTTGACTGTGACCAGGTTGTCAGTAAAGCTACGTATTTATTCATCCTTCAAGGAGAGGTAAAGCCCTCCCATTGCAGCCTGGAAATCTTTGTAGAATGGATGAATGTGAGTAACTCTTTTTTCTTTTCCACTGGCTAGGTATACGTGTGCATGTGCTAATGCGTGGGGGCAGGGATTGATGGAGTCAACGAAATGTGCCCAATCTGCATCTTAGACAGGAAAAAGAGAGAAATGGGTGAATTCCAATTTTCAGCATGAATCAAGAAGTGTGTGTGTGGTAAACAGTAGATACTCTTAAGACCTTAAGAAGTAAACACAAACACTTTGATGTCCTCCTCTCTGCACCCCCTGGAACCTTACCTGCTCTCCCCGACAGTCATAAGAGCACTTCTTTAATGAGTAAAGTGGCAGCAAGTGCCTCTTGCAGGACTTTTTCTTGGAGGGATGACTCTAGCTTTTGACTGAAATCATCCTGCATTCTACCATGAATGTAGAAGAGGTTACCTTTTAGGAAATTTTAAATAAATGGGATATTTTCCTAACTAGCAAGAATAATTTAGATCTCTATCATGCTTCAAGAATTTAAAATAGAATTTGTTTCCAATTCTTCCCCAGAGCATCTTTAAATAACATTAATGTTGGCTTCTGGCATCTTATTTAGCAATCTGAGTTATAAATATTAGAAATTATTTTAGTGAAGTCTATAAAAATGTACCCTCAACCAGGATCTCGCTGTGCCTTCTTTAAAATAATCACATACAAATTACCTAATGGCTATCTTTTCTGTATCCTCAGTATCCTGTACCCTTTCATTCATTTGAATAAAAGTGCTAATACTCATTCATGTCCTAATCCAAAATGCTTTACAAACAGCAAAATCAAAAGTACCCATAAATGGTTCTTTTTCTTTTGGAGTAGTGTTACTTATTTCTGCTAGATACTTTTTTCTCTGGGTATAAGCAACACATTTCTAACTGCATCCATTATAGGTAGAAGTTAAAAGACTCAAAGTCCAGATATGGTTTTATCATTTTCCTCTCTTCTCTTTCTGTTGTTCCTGAGACTTTTTAGCTATTTGAGAAAGTTGCATACAATAGTCTAGCCCAAAACTGTCTTGTACACAGGTATTTCTTACCAAAAATATCTGTTATAATTTTCAGGCTAAAATGGAGTTTGGATTTGAATTGTTCTGAAGGTTAACTGTTATCTTTTTATTACACAATATCTACTCAAGAATACACAGTTTTGCTGGATGCAGTGGCACATGCCTGTACTCTCAACTACTCAAAAGACTGAAGCAGGAGGATTGTGAGTTCAAGGCCAGCTTGGGCAACTTAGCAAGACCCTATCTTAAAAACTAATGATAATAATAATTAGGAAGACTGGGGATGTAGCTCAGTAATTGAGCACTTGGCCAGCATGTGTAAGGTCCTAGGTTCAGTGACTTTACCCACCAAATTACCACACACACACACAAAAGTACAGGTTGGCCTTACATAGTAGATGAGAATTCTTATAATATGTTCAAGAAGTCCTCCCTGTAATCACTGTTTTCTGTAGGGGCGGGCTCTGTGTAAACTTCTTAACTGGTCTGAGCTAAGGCTTGCCTCTTGGCCTCTCAGCATTGCCTGCTGGGTCCTGGAGCGTACTTTCCTTATCTACCTGAATAGCCACTTATCTCCTTCAACACACTAACCACAGTGGTTAAAGGTTCAATTTCTAAAGCAAAGAGCTTGAGTTCAAATCCAGACTAACAACTAGAAGCGTATGCAATGCTGGGAATGTTATTCCAAAAGGAACACAGAATCTAATGATTGAGCTACAATAAGGTTTAAATGAGACATTCCAAGGAAAGGGCTAAGGATAGCACATGCTAAAATCGCAGGAGGTCTGCAGGTGGATCATAGATGACAGTGGAAAGGACGACTTACACGTCCTTGGAAGGAAGGGTATGGGCAGGCCAGCACGAAGCCAAAATGTCTGGCTGTAATGATTGTCAAACAGGCGAAAGCCACGCTGCCCAGTAAGAATCATTGTTCTCGGCCCTGAGTGATTCCCTGAGATAACAGACACCGCAATCCATCCCTGAGACCTCCGAGCATCCCCGTCAATCTGTCAATCAACACATCAAAGGTCTCCAGGGTGCTAAAACCTTTCTGAGAGTAGAATTCTTACACCAAGTGGCATATCAGTTGTTAAACATTTTCAATGTCACCCCTACTGTGAGAGACTGAATAGTGCCCCCTATCTACTGTCCTAATTCCTAGAAAATATGAGTTGTCACTTTCTATGACAAAGGGGACTTTGCATATGGGATTAAATTGAGACTCTTGCCATAGAGAAGAGTAGCCTACGTTCAGATGAGCCCAGTGTAATCACTGGATTCAAAAAGCAAAGGTAGGAAAGTCAAAGTGTAAGAATGAGATGTGATGACAGAAACAGCTTGGAGTGATGCAGAGGCCACATCAAGGGATACAAGTGGGCTCCGGAAGCTGGCGAAGTCGAGGAATGAGTTCTTCCCTGGAGCCTCCACGGAACACCCCCACCCATACCTCGATTTAGCCCTCTCATGAGGCTTATTTTGCACTCCTCACATTCAGAACTGTAAACTTAGGCTGTGTTAAGCCAGTGGGTGTGTGGTAGTTTGTTACAATCGCAAAGAACGTTGATGTGCCTAGGTGTGGAATTTTCACTCTTGGAAAAAAAGGCAGGAAGAATAGAAAAGAGAAGGGGTGATAAGGGCAGCAGCAACAAAAGGGAAACTTTCCCTAGGCATTTGGAGGGCGCAGAGCGGACAAGGAGGTGTGAAGAGCAGAAGGAAGTGAGGTCATGCAGCTGCCCCATCCAGGGAGCTTTGGGGGTAGAAATGCTTGAGAAGTTTCCCGGGAATGTGCTGCTCCTCTCCTGGACAAGACATCAGCGGGGTAGGCATGGGTTTCAAAGCTATGAGGCCCGATTTACTTTCGTTTAATTTTTTGTCACCATTTTGAAATGGAGCTTAGGCTAGGAACAGGGGGGGTTTAACTGAGTTAAGCAAAGTAGATCATCCTTTTCGTAGAAAAGCGTTACCTTTACAGCAGTTTGTCATTGGGGATCTCAATGACTTTTTACTCTTTAAATTATAATCACTGTTATAATCTGGATACAGTCGGTCTTGCCACAACACTTGTTTTGCAAATGAGAGGTTATCCTAATGGGAACAAATTGAACATATGAGTTTGATGTTCTCTTATGTGTGAATCACTAGGTGGACGCAGAAAACTATCTACTTGAGCCAAGCTGTGTGAGAACATACAAATGTACACACACTTCAGACACCCACCAGCAACATCAGTTCCGTGTGCATGTAAGGAGCCACACCCAGCCATGTCTAGTGTCACCATCTTCGACCCCAGAGAACCCTCCTTAGCCACCTCTCAGTGACTCCCAAACTGTAATCTTCTAGCACCCACCTCCTCTAGGTCAAGCGCCATATTTGCTGTATTACTTATGTATTTGTTAACCATTTAGCATGTCCAACATATCTTTTTTATTAGGTTTTTATCTCTTTTTCCATGTTACTGATGATGTTTTTGAGTGTTCTATCCTAACCCTCAAGTTCCCCATCAGCCTTTGATTTTATTGCACAATTTTATGTAGGGAAGTGATTTTTACAAATGTATATGTCACATTATAGCAGAATAGAATGTATTTTGTTTTCAAACATCACATTTAGTCCTCCCTAGCCACTATTTATATCCAACTGAAAAGCAAGACTAGGATATAGGATTTATTGTTAAGGTGGGAGGAGAAGGGGGGAGGACAAAAAGCATAAGGAATAACCAATTTTCTCATGTTCCACACATAACCCATCTGAGCCCAGGTTATAGAGAAACTCTAGCATCCACTCCTGGCACAGGAACTATCTCTTGGCATCTGTGGGCCCCTATAAATGTGTTCCAGGAATCCATGATTCTGAAATCATGGCAAAATTCTGTGTTAACATCTGTGGGGAGAGCAAAACCTCAAGGTTCATCAGCTTCTCAGAGGAAATGTCATGCAACTGCTGTCTATATGTTCTGGCCTCCAGAGACTTTTCTGATGGCTGTGTGAACCATGTTCCTTCAACACATGCATAGCAATAGCCATAGAAACAGCAGCTCCAGAGTTTCTGTCCAGGAGACCCCAAGAGGCAGCAGGCTGGCTGGAGGCCACACTTGTATAGTAAATGCGCTAGTTTGACTTGGTGTCCCTATTTATTTGGTACCTTGGGGTGAGGAGATGAATTTCACCTGGTGTGTTCTTCCCAGGAACTTGAAAAAGGTTAGTACTATTAAGACATGAAAACACTTGAGTTTGCTATTCAAGAAGATTCACAGACATATTTCAAGAACTTTCTTTAATGGCCTATGCTTGTAGATACCTGGGCAGACATGAGACCAAGGAACTGAAGAAAAGCTTCCAACCAGGGAGGAAGTAAGGAAGGAGATGAAGTCTCAGATTGAATAATTTTACATGGGGAAAGCTGGACCAGGTCTAAAACTGGACTGGACGCTATTTGTACCTATTGCCCTTGTCCTGTCTTCAAGTGCTTCCTATGACCCCTGTGTGTCAAGTACTCACTTCTGCTTTCATTTGTGTTGAACCCTCAAGCATAGAATCGGATATTCCACATGGGAAACTGGAAACAAAGGCCTACAGTATTTAGAATGATGTGAATTTATGATATGTGCCACTCTTGCACTCTAAAAGGATTCAGACAGATGGCTTATTTCTGGGCTGGTGTGAGCCTTATATAGGTCTATATCCAACTAGGTTAATTTGAGGCAGTTTATATATATATATATATATATATATATATATATATTCTAATAATGTTAAAGCAACCACTGAAATATTTTAACTTGTTTGTCTTGAGAGAGAAGTATCAGTGAGTCCTCAAAGTTTTGCTAAAGTCCTATCTGCTTCCCTGTTCACTTACCTTGAACTTGCCTCTCTTCTGTCCTTCCCCTGAATTACCTGCATTTATTAACATCACTGATTTGATTTCTTTTGTAGATTATGTGAAAATAATGTGTATTTATAACCTACACATATATAACAAGATCAGCACCTTCTAATACTCACATTTAATGATTCTCCATGATTATTATACTTATTCATAATAGGGTATTTCCTTCCCTTCCAGGACCTCCTCCAGTGACCTGTTGGTCAGAGGGTCAGTCCTGGTCACTGTTGTCTCCAGAGGAAGCAGAAGTCTTCTCAGGTGCTGAGTCTTCTACTTCTTGCTGCTGAGGCCCCTTTGGTATTGCTGTAGCTCTGTGGCCTGGTGGGCAGTGTGTCATCAGGGCGGGGTCACTCACTGCTGCAGCTCATCCTGCAGTGGCTTATCAGGGGGAATGGTGGTCAACTCAGGGGCTCACTAAGGGGCTCTTTAGGCTTGGTCTCTTGGAGACAAGTCTCTTACACACATTCGAGTTGTTTTCTCCAGCATAGTTATGCTGAAGAGCTTGGTGCAGAGAATTTCTAGCAGCTGCCACAAGGGCCTCTCACCATGTGTTGGTTCTAATGTGCCTAGTTTGCTATGACTCCTGTCAATGAGACTGGAGAACAGATGTCCTTCACTCCATGACTATCATGGAGAAAAGAACAGGAAGATCCATGCTGTTTAACCCTGACCTCCCTACACTTCCCACCCCACACCACGAGATGAGATAAAGTCCACCAGCCTTTTGTACTCTCCCTCTAGCATCAGTCCTGTTCTCTCTGGACTCAAGGCCTGCCCCATGTCCTTCACTGGGGTGATAGGTGAGTATCATGCCAGCTGCCTCGGTCCTACAACCCTCAACACACAGTCATAAAGTAGTCCCACGGTAGCCTTTCTGTGCGCTCCTTCTCAGATATCTTCTGAGCCCTTTCAATCACCTGAATAAAAGCCTCTCCCTGCACTTTCCTGGGGGCAGTGGATTGCAGAGAGGGGAGTCTGCAGGCAGAATGCAAATCACATTCAGGGCCAGTTGACTGTTCCTAGGAATGAGGATTCTTTTTGGAAAATTATTATTTTCCACCTGTTTATTTACAGAAGCATGATGTGATGCCAGGATTAAGGCTGCCCCACGCTGGGTGTGACTGTTACCGTCCCTAAGGCTCGGTAGCCTGGATAAGATATAAAAGGGAGAAGGGTCGCTGCTTGTCACTTGTTCCTTGCTGCCTGCTGCCTTGCTGCCTTTTACCTGCCATGAACCATTTCTCCTCTGTGATGCCCATCTGCCATGCCACACTGCCTTGAAGCCAGCCAATCGTGGAATGAAACATCTACAAAATGTGAACCAAATAAACCTTTTGTCCTTTAACTTTAAGTGTTGGGTATTTTATTTCACAGAAAAGTAAGACAACCAACAACATAGATTTCCTTTATTGTCTCACTTTCATCAATACTATGTAGTATAAATATTTTATGTATTTGTCAATAGACTAGGGTTAAACAAAATAATACTCTATCACTGGTTTGTTTTTCTTTCATCAACAGTTAATAAAAGGCAAAGACTTATACAATATGAAAGAAAACCAGAGTATCTTTCATCAACAATTAGGTCTTGCATATTTTCACTCTGTGCTTCTTCTATGAACAGGCTTGTTTCTATTCTTTGCTCATCTATTTGGTTATTTTTCATTTACATGTGAGGGTTCTTTTTATGTTAAAAGATACATTAAACATTCTAAAATTATTTTATATGGTTTCTTACCTTTTGTAAGTCTTAGCTTTTTACATAATTATATCTAAGAAGCTTAAAATTTCTGGGCATTATAGTATGAAAACCATCTCATCTTCCAAAACAATAAATAGAAATAATTGGTTAAACATTTCTCTTTATGAGGAATGTCAAGGCCAGGGAGTCATGAATGTAGGAGTGCCTTTAAATGAATTTGCATTTAATTAATCGCTAAACTAGTTACATATATTTTTAAATTTTGTTTGTTGTTTGGTGCTGATGATTGAACACAGCACCTAGTGCATGCCTTGCATGTATTTGTTCTGCCACTGAGCTATGCCCCCAGCCCCACAATCACTTCTGAAATATAACAGTGCATATGTATTTGGGCATGATTTATTCAGTTTATACACAATATCTTGCACATTAATGGATTCAAGACCCCCCCAAACATCATTGTTTTAGAACAAAGATTGGTTATAACTATTCTACCATACTGCGGGGACAGAGGGGAAGGTACTACAGGTCCTGAAATGGCATATGAGCCAAATTGTGGTCAATGTAGTTTAAGAGTTTTATTTTACTTGAATATTTTCAGCATAGATTCTTTGTGCACAAGTCATGGTAGTTCTATAAATAAGAGTGACTGATTGAGAAAGTAGAGGAGAGAAAAACAAACTGCAATTTATACTATAAGCTCTAACTTTTCTCAGACACTAAACTGAAAAATAGTTATGCCCAACAGGCTCTTCTGCTGCTAATAAAAGGGACTGGAATGTTTCCTTCTGAGAAAAGAACCTTATCAAAAACTGTAATACTAATAATTACTCTAGCAAACACTTATGATGGCTGAGAAGGTCAGCAGCATCCATCAGTTATGTAGTGAAGTGCTTCATGGCCATGATCTTATAAAGCCACAACATCAGAAGCAGATTCTGTGCTTAGCCTTCCTTATAGATGAGGAAACAGATCCCAAAGAAGTTAAAGAGCAGCCTGGAGTGTTGCAGAGCTGCCCAGTGCCTGACCGCCCCCTTAACAGCAATCTGCCTACTTGGCCCGTGTAGTTCATGGGGCCTCGTAAAGGGACTGGACCCCAACAAAGATATTTCTGACACATGGGTTTGGGGTAAAGAGAGAAGGTAACTTTTGTGAAAATATTTTTGGTGGTATCTAGAATTTAAATGTGTATCTTGTCTGCTAGTTAAGTAGTCAGCTTCCAATTCAAGTTGATCAACTATTTCTTATTTTCCATCTTTCTCAAGCCTTTTATAAAGCTAAGAAGCCCAAAACACTCCTTTTTTTCTTGCTGGCTTCCTGAACTGCAAACCAGGGGGGAGATCAGTACCGAGGGAACAAAAGGAAAACGAGGGAACAAAAGGAACGTACTTATAAAGAGAACTAAATGCAAGGAAGCCTGAAAGACGCTCAGAGATGAATGATGTCAACACATCTAGCAAAAGCCCTCCTGTTACCTCTTCCATATGTATGCACATCAGCCAAAGGCTTAAATGGCAGGGATAAGAGCTTGAATTACCAGATCTCGGAGTCATCGATCTGCTTGTTACCGCCATGTTTGGAGAATGTTTGTTCAGTGCTGATGATTGAGTTCATGGCTTCACACATGCCCAACACACACTCTATCACTGAGCTACACAGCCCCAGTTCAGAGAATAATTTTTTAATGGGGCGGGACTTCAGTTCAGCATTTAGAAATGTATACATTTAGGTCACAAAATTATCAGGATGAAGACGGCTGAGAAGTTGAGCAGTAACCACCAAGAATGCTGGAGACAAGCAGACCGCAGCCCCAGTGGCCTGCAGAGCTAGGAGCGCTCTGGGAAACCACTTCTCTCTCCCTTGCCCCCCTCGCTTTCTCTGTGACACTCTCTAT
The DNA here is from genome assembly GCA_004027595.1 of Dinomys branickii. Classification (NCBI taxonomy): domain Eukaryota; kingdom Metazoa; phylum Chordata; class Mammalia; order Rodentia; family Dinomyidae; genus Dinomys; species Dinomys branickii. The sequence goes on from PVLD010001446.1 coordinate 67,627, forward strand.
TCCTTTTACCTCTGTTATTGTTCGCTCACTTCAGATTTCTTCTATCCTTGGCTTTGTTTTCTTCCACCCCAATTTATTTGTCTGTTTCTTATTCAAATTCTCATATCATGAAGCCAAAATGTGTTTAATTTCAATTTTTTTATTAGATAAGGATTTCTAGTCTCCACTTTAAATGTTTAAAGAAAAAACGCATTGAACACTATAATCTCAATAACTCTAAGGACTAAGCTCTTTTAAAATTTGTTTGTTTGTTTTGCAATACTTGTGATAGAACCCAGGGACACTCTACCCTGGAGCTTTCCCTAAGCCTTTTTATTTTTAAGAGTAAATTTCCCAGATATGATTTCAATTTATGGTCCTCCTGCCTCAGCCTCCCTCAGTGCTAGGATTACAGGTCCACTCCTGCACCTGGACAATGACCTTTGATTTTGATCTTTAATTTCCTTTCCCTTTTGTTGAGTCAATAATCCTTGTCTTTTCCTAATTTGTGGAAGTCGGAAGAAATTGTCAGAAGGTAGTATCTTCTTAACATCAAGGACATGAAAATTTGGCAATACTTTATAATTATTTTCTACATCTCTTAAAAAGCAATATGATTCTAAAGAGCATTTTCCTGCCTTTTGTTAACTGCTCTGTGTTTAATGCTTTGAGTTGCCCCAACTATGGACCAGCACGGGCATCGCCACACAGCTATCTCTGCTGCAGATGGCACACACCAGACCTGACTCCTGCACCTGCACCAGGTACTGCCAGGCGGGAGGCTTTTGTACAGTTTTGTGGGGAAGGCGGAGGAGCGTCTCCGTTTTCATGTATCTGCCGAGTTTTATGTGGGCAGCCCAGAAACAGAGGTTGTGTGGCAGGCTTATGTTCCCCAGAAGCTCCCACTTACTCTATAAAAATAATCAATTAGATTGAATTTATTGTTGGATAGAGGTTTCCTGAGCCACACTTCAGGGAGAGTTTCAAGGAAAGACCTAAGCACGACTCACCCTTCAGAGCAGACAGCTTTAGTGGCACAAAAGCATCCTCACACGCCCTCCGAGGGCACTGAACTGAAGCGGGGAGGTGCGTTGAACAGATGAGCTGGGTGAAATGGGAAGATGGTCTCAGCCATCTGAGGAGTTTGGAGACCAAAGTGGAACAGATGAGAAAAGTGCAGTGAAAGTGTGCTCTGTGCAAGGCGCACGTCGGATACCGCCTGACTCCTCCCAGTACGGAGAGATAGGCCAGGCCGGGCCTGAGGAATGAATGGAAAAACACCTGCAGGAGTTTTAGGAGCCTCATCCCCACTAGAAGACAACAAGTAGCTTTTACTGCCCTGTGAGGACTCCGCGGAAGGGCTGCCCCTCGGCCCCTGCTGTAGTCAGAGAAAATCCGCTTGTAGCTCTTTTCTATACCGGGCCCTGTGTAAGAATTAGTTTGGATTCAAAGGTTTATCTGCTAGGAAAAACAGTTTTAAGCAAATAACCTAGCCCCTATTTCCAGAGGCCTAGGAGGCAGAGTCACCTGTTCCTGCTGACACAGCAAGTACCAGCTAAGGTACGTGGGAGCCACACCATGGTTCACAGACCTGGAGCGAATCCTCTTGCACCATGGCTCCTGGGCTACTGACTTTCACTTGCTGGCCACCTACTGTATGCTGAGCATTATTCTTAGTTTTTCTTCTATATCTTTTAGTTATCAATAAATTCATCTATTCTTAGATACTATGTTCCTATGCTAATATGTCTGAAACTAGGCTGCCTCTTATAACCAGTGGCAACTTGGATTAACAGTGTACAACAAACCACTTAATTCTTACTTTATGAGATAACAACCACTGCCATCCAGTTTAGAAATGAGGAAACAGAGGCTCAGAGAGTTTAATAAATTTGTCCAAGGTCCCACTGGGAAGTGGTGATGTGACAGCCATTGCCAAGATGCCAGTGTTGCTCCTGGCGAGGTGCTGTGTGGCCTGGGGTGATGTCTGTTGGTGTGGGGAATGGCTGGGGTTCGCTATGGGAACTGCAGCGATGGAGGCAATGAGTAGCTCTCCCCACATCAAGTCGTGTGTAATTTATAGGGAACAGGAACCAAAGACTCAGGTTTTATGTATTTTTCCATCCACCATGTCCCCTTTAACATCTTTATTGATAGTGTAAAACATCATCAGTCTTTAATGAAAAAGCCAACAAGAAAGTTTTGTGAAATGACAGAACATGTACGAGCTCTTTAAAACAATCCCTCACGTGTAACAGGACTCATCAAATGCCTCCCTGCCTTTTCTTCAGAAAATTAAAACCAACAACAAACTAACCTTCCTTAGGAATCATAGTTTTAAAATGATACCCCTCAAGCTAACTTTATTTGCTGAATAGAGGTTTAAGCTCTGGGGAATATTGTGGTTAGACTCTGACGGACCCAGTTAATTTTTAAACAAAGATTTCCCTGCCAGCACAAAAGCCTTTTTGGCTATGGAAAGGCATTCAGAATTGTTTAATTTCACAGGGATGCTGAAGGCAAAGTGGAGAAAATGTGAACCAAAAGCTAAGGACAGGTACAGAATGTCTCTTTGATTGTTAGAAATATAAGTAAAAGCAAGAGCAACCGGGAAGCTCAGTATAGTTCTGCTCTGTGTGTGTATGAGGTGGGGAAAATACAGGGTTTCCCTGTTACCTCTCAAGAGCAAATAGGCAAATGACATATATTTAGCACTCATCACCTAAGAGGCCTGTGGCTTAGGAACGTGCTGAGTCAAACTGTTACTTGAGAATTTACATCACCTTGATGGTGGACTTCCCCAAAAATGGAATTCTAGGCAACCTCATATCCCTACTTGGGAGGCTGAGATTTCCTTTTTCATCTAACCGTACAAATCACGAAGTGGATACAAACCAGACCTCATTCCCTCCACTCACATTTTCCTTTATACGACAACAAACAGATTTTTCCTACAGCTTAGTCACTAGCAGATTCAATACCATTCTGAAAATTAGGAGGGAGAATTATAAAGCTGCTTTCAAGGAATTCTTCTCACTCTAAGTTGAGGATTCATTATTCAGCATTTACCATAAAAATGTCCCACTCTGAAAGATAAAATGACTTGCTATTGAAAACAATAAATAGGAAGCATTACATCATCAGAGAACGTTTATTGAGCCTCTGTGTGTTTGGTACTTCTCTAGATGCTATCAGGTCACTGCTCTCCGAAGAGACAAACCAAACCAAAATTACACACATGCTTGAGGAAATGAAAGCACACTTGTCTTTATGTGTGAAAATGACACTAAATCATGATCAGACCAATATGTGTTCGAGATTGTTTTTCGGCCACACAGAGTTTTCTCTTCATACTTTCTGTAGCATATTTCCTACTTGCAACCCATGTTATGATATTTAAATGATTGGCAAGAGGTAGAAGTCTACTCGTAGCTCAGCAAATGGCTTTTTGTCTTTGAGATCTCAATACAAATTAGAACCATAAGCAAGCACTTAGAATCATATTATGACTGAAGATTCGGTAAAAAAAATCACCTAGACATGAAATTGGAGGAAAGGCTCAGCAAGCACATATCGGCATAAATGCCAGTGAGATGTGGAAGTCATGAGAATTAATTACTTTTCAATTCATCCATAAGGGAATGTTTGCTGTAGGAATTATTACAGAAGAACTTCACCACTTAACATGCTTTTGGCGTTCCTTTATTTGGCTATGCACTAGAAGTTATATTGGATTCAATTCTTTCATCATTTTTCTCTCTTGAATTGAGACAGGACAGCCTCACACAATTGTCTCACACACATAGTATAATGTTGGGGACCCCCATGTGTCTTGTGCACTTCTGCCTCTTTGTTAAGCCTTTCCAGGCATAATGCCTGGTACAGAGAAACCTTCCAAATATTCTCATGCACGAACATGAATTAATTATTGGCTTATACAAAAAAAATAAGTAGATACAGTAGGAAACTGATGATCAGCTTGACCTTGAGTTTTGCAAATACAATAAAACTAAGTGGGCATGAAAATGAGTTGATAGCCTAGGCATCATGAAAGTAGGTAACACATGTTCCAGAAGATATATGATGGAGACTTCCTTGCAGTTACATCTCCCCGCTAAAAAAGCCAGCAAGTATGCAGAGACCAACTGTTTCCATTCATGTAGCAGATGCACTGTTCATTAACAAAGAAGCGGTCACTTGGGCAGAGTTAGGCAAATGCCTTGAGTAGTTAAAAAAAGTTTCCTGCAGAAAAGCATTTCTTTTGATGATAACTTTAAAACATAATTTGTGTAGTTTCTTTTTCAGTAGCTGTGCTTGATCTGTATCATGCGGCATTATTAGCATTGTTAACAACAGAAGTGGTAAGGAAATTACTCACCACAGTTGTCAGACCGGTTATTAGAGGCAGAGAGAAGAGTGGCCTTCATGAACACAGAGTTCAGATTGCTGCAGTCAGCAGAGGTGTGGGCCACAGTGGGGGAGGATGTGAGAGTGAGGAAGCAGTGGGCTGGCCTCACTCCTCTGTGAAGCGTTAGTTAGTTTGTAGTGTAAGAAGCCTCCCAGCTTGGCAAGAGCCAGCCGTTTCTTCTATTCTGGGGGAGAAGTGTGGTCGGGGAATGAATTCAGTTAGGGAATGATGTAGCTCCAAAGTCTAAGTTTAAACTTCATGAAAGCCTTGCAGCATAGACACTTTTTTTTTGAAGTGTGCAAAATGCTAGCTCGTGTCAGTCATTTCACATGAATAATTTGATGGTGTAGCTGTGCTCCAGTTACAAATTTGTCAGCCGCCTGTGCTTTGGACCCATGAGTCTGTGTGTAACAGCGTATCTTTGTTCATTCATTTCACAAGAATTTACTGAGCTACAGCTAATCACATTTTCTTCTATATTTTTTTCTATGTGTGAAAAACATGGGATGTGCCCTTTGGCTCTCTTTCTTGGGTACAGCTTGCAAGTTCTTAGCGGGGACTTCCTAGCACATATGGTACTTCTGTGGAAATGAAAACCGAACACTCCCTCTCTGTCCAGAAGAATTATTTTTGGAAGTACCTTTTCCCTGATAGGAGGAAGATCCACACCAGGGCACTGGGCTTGGAGAGAGAAGTGCCCTGGGGATGGTAGCACCCACTCACCCTTAGTCCAGATGCCCCTATCATCTTGCTGTGCCCAAAAGGCAAACCTGCATGTGGAGATCAGGCTTCAGTGAAGCCTCACAAAGCAGTTTGACTTCTGTTCAGTTTTTGAAAGTTTGGACCAAGAGTCAGGAGAGGACCTTCCACCCTTACCCAAAGAATCTCTACACTGAAGAACTTTGAGTCTCAACTGTTCCTGTACCGAGGGAGGGGGCCAGACCAGATTCTATCCCCACCCTCTAAAAGTAAGTATTTTGGTTACATAGTAGAGAGATCAGTAGTCTAACCTAACTTAGGTTACCTGTATGATTTAAGCGAGATTTGACCTGTAGACGTGTCTCAGCCTGTTTTATTTGTAAGATGGGTAGAATAATAGGACTAGGCACCTAGTTCATATTATTACTATGAAAAGTTAATGAGATAATGCATGCAGACTACTTAGTACAATGAATACATGTTAACAAGTGCTCAATAATCATTAGCTAGCATCCTCATTATTTATGACAGTCACTGTGATTCCATATCATCAGGAATCTAGGGCAGCTGATGTCCCTTTGCTTGTACTTAACAGCTCCAGAACGACTCTGGTCACGGTCACTAATAGTTTGTCCATGTTTGCTGTTCAACCTCAGGCCAGCACTCTCAGGTCACATATCTATAGAAAATCAGGGCATTCCTTTTGGAAGCTTGGATGAAACCACTTCACCCGTCTTTCGATGCTATGGTAATACCCTGGCAGACACTTGCTTCCTGTCTAGAGGACAGTCACGTGGTAGATCATTTTGTCTGGATCAAATAATCGGTGTTTGTACTGACCCTTCAACATACTCCTACAGAGGTCTCTGGAGAGTCTCAATAAATAATCTTCAGATGAGGTCCTAATATATCTAACAGCAAGACAGTGTACTAACTTGCACTGCCATGTAACCAAACAGAGCTAACAGAAAAAATTGTAGGGCTTGGGGAAGAGCTCAGTGGTACACGGTCTGCTTGTGATGTGTGAGGCCCTGGGTATGATCCCCAGCATGAAGAAACCAAAATAAAGACAAAAAAAAAAAAAATCACCATTTGTTATTTGTCCTGGTCAGAACAACTCATCTCTCCTTCACATGACTTTCACATCTTTAGCCTGCGCTTCCTCTGAGAGTGCTGGCAGGGGGCCAAGAGAGAAAGTGGAAACAGGCCAATCCAAGAGTTGGAAAAGGATTCACTTGTGGCAAGTTTGCTGCTGTCTTATCAACCAGAGCAAAGGACATGACCAAGCCCAGAGTCAGCATGCACTGCAACCACCTAAAGGTAAGGACAGGAGTGGGGAAAGTTGAGACCATTCTTGCAATCTACCACACACAATCATAGAATTTTTAAGCAATTTCTAGCTTATAAAGTTGTCTATTGGGGGGCTTCATTGCTTCAATATTCTGTCATGAATATAGGATATATATATTGCACATGCTAACATAACTATAGACAAACATATAGTTTGTCTTTTGCAGTCACAAGAGATGATTTGAATAGCAGTAACCCATGTTTATAGCAGCACAATTCATAATAGTTAAATCCTGGAAGATCCTTAAAAGAGTCCAGCAACAGATGAATGGATAAAAGAAATGTATTGATGCAAAACAGCGTACTACTCTATCATAAAGTAGGATAAACTTGAATCAGTTGTAGAAAAATGAATCCACCTTGAGACCATAATGTTAAATGAAATAAATCAGACACCCAAGCTTATATATCATGTGGTTTCTCTTACATGAGAAACCCAAACTATAAATAAAGAGCAAAACAAAAGATAGATACTAGGAAGTAGGGAGAGAGACCGTTCTCAAATGGGAAAGGGATCAAGAGATGTAGGGAGGGGAAGGGGATGAACGCAGATGTGTTATGTTCCGGCACTGGCTCCACACAGGGAATGCAAACATTATGTACTGCAAACATGTGCTGATATAAATGAGAGAGCTGTGCAAAACTCAGAAATAGGTTACTAACTTCTAATTAAATTATAAAACCATGTCCCACACAGTTCAGTCAGGCTTCTCTCGGAGCAGTGGCCATGAACAAAGGTGTAATAGGGACCTTCCGGGGCAGCCAAATTACCTCTCTGTGCCCCAGGTAGTGTCTTACACAGGCTTGGTCTTGCCTGAGAGAGCCACATGTTGCCCCCAAAGCACCTGTCTGTTTCAAACACGAATGCTTTAGACATAGAAGAGAGTCAATGCAGACAGGCATCAAAAGAGTGCTGTTTTGTTTTGTTTTGTTTTGGTTTGGTTTGGTTTGGTTTGGTTTGGTTTGGTTTGTTTGTTTTGTTTTGTTTCATTGCAGTGCTGGGGATCAAACCCAGAGGCTCACACATGCTAGGCAAGTACTCCACCCTGACCGCATCCCCAGCCTTTGAGGAGTGTTAAAGATTGTGTGAGGTCTTGACTGAAATCTCTTCATGAGCTTCTTCTAATTTACATGTTTAGAAATCAGTTAGGTAGATAATAAAGGTGAATTTACCTCTGCTATAGTGAGACTGAAGCGGTGGATGATGCAGTTGTCACCTGCAGGGGAATGAACTCCCCTTTTCTCAGGACTGGGCTGTCCTGGCTGTGTACAAACCAAAGGAGAAGGAGCGGGGCACGCAGCACAGAGCTGGTTCCAACTAGCTTCCAAAAGCACAGTTTTTATGACCTCTAAGTTCTCTGAGTATGAGTTGAGGCTGACTTCTCATTTGGGCTTTCATTTTAGAACCTGCAAAAATACTCTCCAGAGTCTCCATTAGACTTTCTAGTTCGTTGTATGTCTTCAAATACCCCCACAACAACACAGCTCCTCAAGCCCTTTGTAGACCTCAGCAGAGTTGAAGACAGTGAGCGGTCCGCCCCTCCACTTTCTAACCAAACTGGACTAATGCTTTCTTAAAGGGCCTTCCTCCCACCAAGCCCATCTTTCCCCTGTCTGCTCTAGACCTTGTAGTTTTTACCGCACCTGCTCTGCAGTGTGATGATGGTGCTGCCCCAGGTAAGGTAAATGGAGGCAGTTCCAGGCCCTGCACTTGGACACGCCCCAGCCCGCCTCCCCACACCCCACCTTATCCTGACAGGTGGCTGGGAAGTGACTCGGCAAGGGAGTCAGGAGGGGCAAAGGCGGCTTCCAGGAGCAAGTGCGGAAAGAACGTGAGGGTTTCACGTAAGGGCCCTCACTGAATCCTTCCTCACCAAGCATGGGGAGGAGCAGGGCCCTTCTCATGGGCTTTTTGGAATGGGGCTGTCTGGCGAGTCCTGTCTCCATTCAAGGGTACTGTTAGTATTCGCTGCAGCAGGAGATTGCTTGGAAGCTAAAAGTCAGCCCCAAATGATGTGATTTGCCCTTGTCGCATTGTACCAACCACAATGATCCCATGTGGCAACCAAAATCTATTATCTCTAAGGGCAAGACCACACACATGTGAGCACACACACACACACACACACACGCAAGCACACACACACACACCCCTCCAGCTTTCATCAGTCATTGTTCTAACAGTGCAGGCTTATCATTGCTAGACTGACCTTTGTGTCAGCACTCTAATGCTCACTATATTCAGCTTTGGTCTACAACTTTCAAGTCTTTTTCCTTGTTTTTATTTTTTATTTTTAAGTACTTGGGATTGAATTCACAGCATCTGCACCAAGCTATGCCCTGTTCTTTTTATTTTTTTATTCTGAAGTTCTGGCTAAGTCAGGCTGGGCTTAAACTTGAATCCTCCTGCTTCAGCCTCCCAGAATACTGAATGCACACCATACCTGGCTGTATCTTTTTTTGTTTTTTAACTACTTCAACCTTAGATGTTTTTTCACAAAAGCATTTGAAGTGACTTGGTTGCCTACATCCCGGCAAATCCTTCTTTCCATATTCACCTCTAATATTACTTTGTCCTATGGCGTGTGATTTAAAGGGTCCAAATGTATGTATCAAGTAAAGAGCAAGGGGACATGGACAAAAGTCGCTGAGATTCAGTGGGCTGACACTCATCTGCCACCACTTGAGCAAGCTGGGAAGGTCTATAAAACATCTTTGCATTTCTTTGCTAGTGATTGTTGTGGTAAGGGTTTATCAGGGAAAGGATTTAATATAGGACACATAATTTATAGGGTTATTTTATAATATTCACCCAAAAAGTCAAATGGAAAAGAGTGCAGGAGATCTGTCCACACATTAGAGATCCCAAAAAACCTACCTGAGGGCCTGGATCCCAGGGTAATGTCCTGCATGAGTCCAGCTGAAGACCTAGAGCCCACAACAATGTCTTCCATGAGTCCAGCTGAAGACCTAGAGCCCACAGCAATGTCCTGCATGAACCCAGCTGAAGACCCAGAGCCCACAACAATCTCTTCCATGAGTTCAGCTGAAGACCTAGAACCCACAGCAATGTCCTCCATGAGTCCAGCTGAAGACCCAGAACCCACAACAATGTCTTATGCAATTCTGTATCAAGGACCTGCTCTGAGGAGGCCCCAAGGTCAGGGGTGGAAGCTAGAAAGTCTGTGCCAGTGGGATGAAGGATCTGTGCCAGCAGTCTGAGGGATCTGCACTGGAGCCAGGAAGTGATGCTCAAAGTAAGGACCAGAGCTCCCCTGAAGAGAACCGTGGCCAACCTCAGTGACTACAAGGACCCAAGTTGCTCTGACAGTGAGAATGGCTGAGCTCATATCAGGAAAGCCAGCGTGAGAAGCTTCTCCAGGAGAACCAGCAGCACACCATCTTCGCTTCCAGTTCTCTTTTTTTGTTGTTGGCAACGTCCCTCAGGTGGACCTTCCACACCCAGCACCACGCTGATGCAGCTCAGCTGGGTGTTACAAGTTGACCATTAGTTAATCCACTACAGTGATCTAGCGTGCAAGTAGAGACACTGTTTCTTTCCCATTGATTTTCAGAATCTAGGGGTTTAGATCTTTTAGTCATTCAATACATATTTATTTACTACACACGTTGTACCAGGAAAACAGACAAAGAATCCCAGCCACCATACAGCTTATATCCTGGTGGGTAGAGACAGAAAAGGGGTGGAGAATAACATAAAAATGTTTGAGAGATACGGTGACTGTTTAAATAAAAATGAACAGAAATGGCCATGAAGGATGGATTATGTGGGGGTTAGGAGAAGGCGCTGCTTCCTATGAAATGAGCACAGGGAAGGTGGGCGGATGGAGAAGGAGGAGGTAAGCCGTGTGGCCATCAGCTGGGAGAGCCGCAGGCAGAGGAACGGCCTGCGGACGTGCTGAGAAAGCTCTTCCACGTCTAAGCCTGGGGTTAGAGAGCGTTCGAGGATGAAAACGTAAAGCTGGGAGTGATCAGCCTGTATCCGGGGTCACAGCAGAAGAGCGGGCTGAAATCGTGAGAGAAGTTAGTGTGAACTGTGAAAAGAGGAGGTGTGAAAAGTAAACTTCAAAGTTGAAACAAATGTTTGGGGTGATGAGCAATCAGAAAGGGAACCTGAGGGGGCTGGGGATATAGCTCAGTGGAATAAGCGCTTGCCTAGCAAGCGCAGGGTCCTGAGTTCGATCCCCAGTACTGCAAAAAAAAAAAAGAAAAAAAAAGAAAGGGAACCTGAGAAAGAATATGCACTGAGGAGGAAGAAAAGCCCAGATAACCGCCAGAGGGAAGAGCGATGGGCCTCTGAAATCTCCACAGGTGAAGTAAGATGTCTGTGAGCCGGCTGGGGGGTAGCCCTGGGGAAGCCGCTGGTGACCCGGTAAAGGAGCTATTTCGGTGATTTAGTGAGGACAGTACTCAGTTTAAAATGGACTTAAGAGAGAATGGAAAGAAAGGGAATCGAGCTGGCAATGAGGAAGGAAAATTATTTCAGAGTTTAGCTATGACGGGGTGCAGAGTAATGAAGTATTAGAGAGGGTCAAGCAGTCAAAACTTTTTTGCTAATCGAATGACCCCCGGAAGTGAGAGAGTTGGCAATAACGGGAGACAGGAAGAGTCGCTGGTGATGTCCTGAGTGACTAAGCGATGACGGAGTCGGTGCCTCCACGGAGGGGTGGAGAGCTTGTCCTTACGGGCACCATGCATTCATCCAGTGTCACTGACAGTGTGAATGTCTGCACACAGACACAGCCAGGTGGTAGATACAGCGGTGGAAGCATACACAGTCTCTTCCGGTTGCTTAATGAGGTAGTTAGTAGCTGAGAGTAGGGATGGCGAAGGAGGTTTTGGAGGCAAAAACCATGTGAAATAATCATATAGGAAAATAGGGGAGAGTGAATGGACCGATGCATTTAGATTACGAGGCAGCCCGTTGGAGGGCGATGGCTGTTTTAGAAGTGACTACAACTACCAAGGCTGCACATTTTTCTCCAGCCAAGCTCAGCTGTGTGAGTGTGAGCACAGAGTAGGTGTAGAGGTAGGTGTAACTGTACTTGTATTTTATTCGAGTGAGGACTGTGAGGGAAATGTAGAGATGGTGGTAACTTCGGATAAGGAGAGGTGTGAGTTAGGCCCAAACATAGATCGTAGGATTGATAAATTGTTAAGTGGTGAAGTGAAGGATTGTTGGGACTGGAATACTAGAGGGAGTAAACTGGAGGTGGTGGTCAGAGCCCTAGGTGCTTGGAATTGAGATTATAAAGGGATTAAAGTGACTGCCGGTGACAAGGTCTGGTAGGATCTGGCCGTGGAAGTAAGTGGCAGCTTGTAGTAGAAAAAGGCTTTGAAATTGACAAACCCAAGGAACTGGCAGCCTAGACCATCTGAAGGAATTTGTGAACATTTAAATCACCAAGAATTGTCAGGAGCAGCATGGGAGAGAGTGACAGCTAGGAGCTACAGTGTCAAGGAAGAGAGGCAGAAGACTAGGGCATGGGAAAGCCCTAGGGCAACTGGATGCCACCTGTCAATCATAGAGAATTCTCAGCCAGACACATGGGTGCAGGACAGCCACTCCTAATCCCCACTCCTGACACCAGTTGGGGCATGAGGTCTTCAGCTCTTCAGCACAAGAGCAGGCTGAGACCTGCACCGGACACCAATCTTCTGGCACAAGATCAAGCGAGCTTTTGATGACATACCAAGGCACTAATGTCAGAGGATATAAAAGACAGTGGCCATTAAGTTATGGCTGCGTGAGCCTTCTCAGAAACCTTCCCTCAGGCTGCAGGATGTGCAACTGCCTATGCTCACTCTGCACAGCCTCTATTTTCAGAGCACTTCTGTGCTTCTTCTTTTGCCTTGCATGTTAAACTTTCACATTCATTTACTGTTTTGTCCAATTCAGTGAACAGACCACGAAGAGCCTGGCAAGCACATCTGCTCCCTACACCAGTGGGAGGGGAAGGGACTGGGGTGGGGGTACAGAAGGCTGAATGAAGAGGAGTCAGTGTGAGCTGAATAGCTTACATTCAAAGTGGGTGTTTCCTTTTTAGAGCAAAGAGAGCAACAATGATCCAGAACTAGCAATGAGGAGCAGGCTATTTGCCTTCTCAGCTTTCTCTTTTGTCTTTAGTGTATCTTCCAGGTCGGTATCTTAGGTGCATATTGCTTTTTGACATCTTTCTTCTATGTATTTTCTCTGTTGTGTTCAATTGCAGGCACATACTTTAAGCCCCAGCCGTACATTTGAATCACCCCAAAGCATTTTAAAAAACCATGCCCAGGCCCTACCATGAGTTATACTGACTTTATTCCTTCGTAGGTTCGTTTTAGTTTTCCAGGTGATTCCCGTGACCTGAGAAGTTGAGAACAATTGGCCTAAGGAACAATTTGAAAAGGTTTATCTTTGTAGGCTTTTGTGTTGTTATGAAAATGGTCTATATTTTTTATTACATCCTTAAAAATATTCCTGACCCAAGAAGATTAGCCCTTTATTTCTTTAAAGAGAAAACATTAATTGATTTTTAAAGCTTTTTCTTTGGAGAATGAAGAGGGGAATTAGAAAGCGAAGTTTGTTAAAATGCAGGAGATAGAATACCAAAGGAAAATCGGTGGTATCTTTTCCAAATTATTTGCCTTTTGAAAGCTCCGTGAAGCAGAACTGATGGGACTAGACCGCTATTCTGTGCATCCAAGATCATTTCTGTCCTCCTTCCACTCTAAAAATGCGAACAATGCTGGTGTGACTAACTGGCGTTCACTGCCACTGCTGGTTTCTGCGTAGGAGTGTTGCGCACACCGGGCCCACTTAGCACCTGCATTTTTATGATGTGAAAACTGCATATCCACCGTGTAAGCATTACCTCAAATTGTATAATTTTTTCTCACAAAGTGGAAAAAAGAAGTTTCAGAATATGCATTCAACCTCTTCTTACCTCTTATAGGTACAAGATGGGCTAAGAATGGGGTCACTGTATCTGCAGAGCTCCAAAGACAGAGGGCTGTCTGAGGCTGGGATGTGGCACCACTCTGCCTGCCCACTGCACCTGCTCTCCTACTGTCCAAGGCAGGGCTAGACCACTGGGCTCTCAGTTTTGCATATTTCCTGGTTTGTTTAGTAAAATGTTCCCCAGGGTCAATTTGGTGCTCCTGGTTAGTTCACTCTGGGCCTTGATAAGGAAGGCAGGAGGGTTTGGGAATCATGAACCTTAAATCTAGCCTTTGTCTTTAGTTTACTAATCTTTTTATTCCTCTTCATTTTTATGCCTCTTCATTCCTCTTCTGAGATGCTCAAAGCAAGCACAGGACATTTCTTTTTAAAGTTATTTTATATATATATATATATATATATATATATATATATATATAGTTGAGGCAGGGTTTCACTATGTAATTTAGGCTAGTCTTGAACTTGCTATGTAGCCCAGGCTGGCCTTGAGCTCATGGAGATCCTCCTGCCTCAGTCTCCCAAGTGCTGGGATTACAGACATGTAACACTATGCATGGCCTTCAGCGCAGGACATTTCTAAGCAGCTAACATAAAGAAAACAGGGAAAGATTTATAACTTGTTGAGAAAGAAAGACTAGTGAAAGCACTAACCTGGGAAAAACTCCTCTCTTAGTTGTACAACTACCCATCTCTGGCCTCCTGAGAGTTAATCACCCACCTGTGCGTGAAGGGAAAGTCAGCCGTAAGAGAGCATGAGAGCACGCACATCTGTGAGTGGATTGGGGTAAAGGTCACGTGACTTCTCCCTCTCTTCTTTGTCTCCCTTTCTTTAATCTTGTGGCTGTCATTCTCCTCCCTTATCTTTCGCCCACAGACCTCCGCTTTACCCTTGCCTCCCACCCCCACGTTTGCCCACTGCCTCACATTCTGTCACCCACAGTTGCTCACTGTGTGCTCCTAACACATCCCTTTCTGCACAGATGCCTGCTTTCAAGCTCTGCAGCATGCTGGAGGCCAAAACAGCCAGGAAATCGTAAGACCAGGTTGACTGGGACCTTGTCAGCCCCCTGATGGTTGTCCCATCAATATTTGGAGCTTCCATGATAACACGGAAATCAGGACACTGCTCTCTAGAGCAGAGTTTGCAAATTGGCAGCAACCTGTGGGTGCTTCTGATCAGTGTTCTGTTTAGCACACATGGCACTTTAAAAATATTGTTAGAGCCATGCTATTTTTAACAAAAATACTGACTCATACTATAAGGTTAGGGGTGATCACAGCCTCCTGTAGGTAGCACTAAGTCTGCCTTGAGACCAGGTGATCATTGGCTCCTGCACCCCACCATCCCTGCCACCCCCATTCACCCCAGATCCTTCACACACTTAGGGTACTTGCCCAGACAATGGAGCCATGTGTGTCATCACCTGCTGTGGAACTACCACAAAAGGACCAGCCACCCAGCTTGACTTACTGAGCAAACCCTGGGAGGCAAACTACCCAGCCAGCCAAGGTGAAACCTGGAAGGAAGGACAGGCCAGGAGTCTAGCCTATCCTAGGCTTTTTGGTGCAATATAAAGAGATCCACTTTGGTAACAAACACCTGTGGGTCTAAGTACAGTATAAGCTCAGCTACTTGCTAATGGTTGGAACAATTCAGTTATCTGCTATAAACTTAAGTCCTCTATTTTATAAAATGGGGCTATTAATCAAAATACTATGCTGAGGATAAGAGTTAGCACGTATAATAAAATACCCCACACAGTAAATGTTCACTATTATGATTATTATCTTCTTACCCTTTCCTTTCTAGCTCATACACATTCTGGAGCATTAATGAGTACATGTACCCAGTCCTAATTAATGCATGTCAGCGAGGCACAGGGTGATAACCATAGTGACGGAATCAAGCAAACCCAAGAGTGCCCCAGAAGGTCCCAGGGTCCCCTAAGAGAGAGGTGGACATCAGCTCTTGGCACAGTGGATGGCTTTCTGACATGCCTACAACTAGGACTTGAAATTTATCAAATGTTTCATATCTCTGCTATGATGATACACCAGGAAAGACAGGCCAGGAATCTCAATTAGAGCTGTGATTGTAGAAAAGGAAAGAAAGGTATACATATACTTAGGAAATCTGTAAGAATTAAAGTTGACTGATATGTAAGGAGTATGCTGGTTTTACCCTGAATTATAATTACATTTCCCAGACCTTCCTTTATAGATTCTAGGTTAGGGGTGGCTGCACACTGGAGTGATTTAGGGGTAAGTAAAACTGTAGGTGCCCGTGGTCAGTGCTCTGCTGGCTCCCCTGCCCTGGTGGGTCTGCAGGGTATCTAGCTCCCTTCTGTCACCTCCTTCAACTTCTCCACGCGTGTGTCTTTTCAGGCGAATGCTCCCAGGTTTCCTTCTGATCAGGCTGGACGCAGTGAGAGACAGTCATGAGTTCTAGGTTTCCTTATAGGCTCTACCTTTTCCTCGCTATTTCCAAGCATGCCTGATGACCAAGGGTAACCCCAGGCCCACCACCAGCTGGCTCAGTGACTTTCACAAGGAGCCAACAACTTTCCATCCTCTTCAACACCAGCCTTCTTCGTATTCCTCTCCAGCAACGCGTGAGTGATTGTGTGTGTGTGTGTGTGTGTGTGTGTGTGTGATCATTTGCAGTTCCTCCCATGAGTGTGTAAGATCTAATTCCTACAATAATTTTGCCAGTCCCCAGTATGTCCATAGGGCTGGGCTTCTCCAGCAGTGCCTGACTGGTGCTGATGGTGGAAAACTTTCAGGTTCCTGACCTGGAGAATGAACTGGGCAAATGTGTCTGAAGAATGTCAGAAGGATGGCTGGAGACGCAAGGCTCTTTTGTTTGGGTTCTTTTTTTTTTTTTTTTGCGGTACTGGGGATCGAACTCAGGACCCTGCACTTGTTAGGCAGGCACTTATTCCACTGAGCTATATCCCCAGCCCCCTGCGTAAGGCTCTTGAAAGGACTCCCTGATGGTTCTCAAAAGAAGGAAAGAGACTGTTGGATTGATTGAGAGAACTTGGAGATCTAGGGAACATTTTATTCCCAACTTGGGGCTCCCTTTCATCAAACCTTCATCTCCAGATCACAGACTCATCCACACTACTAACCTGACTGTCCAAGAAGAGATGAATCTCTAGATCCATCTGGGGATCCATCTGCTGCTGTCCTTGTAGAATTAATGCCAAAAGTATTTATCTAGAGCTGTACTAAATACAACTTCCACACAATAGTTTCGTACATTAATTTGATACTTTTATTTCTGTATGTTTATCATATACAGCCCCCCAAAAAAACTAGTAGATACTAAGATCAGAATTTGTAGCTGAATGAGTCTGTGACCTCAGAGAGACCTGAACTTGCTTATGCATTTTGAGGAATGGGGTTGGAACAGGAGGACGTTCCCCTTAACCTCTCACTCCTCTTCTTGAAGTAAGGAGAAATGTGCAAGAATTCATTAAGTCAGTATGAGATATGCAGTTGTTTTCAGGACCAATTTTCAAGGCATCTCATGATAGTCTCATTTGTCTTCTACTTCATATCAGCTTAGCCCCAGTTATACAATCTATGGTGGCAAGGAGAGGGATTTGAGGGCTGTGCTGGGGAGAGGACCTCTGCATCTTACCTGACTCTCGATCTTAGAATGAAGCGTCTGAGTGAGCCATAATTCAACCTCATATGCATTTAAAATTCATTTTTCTTACTGTGTGGGAATGACCCCATAGTCATTCCATAGAGCATTTTCTAAATATACAAAATAATATGTTGTCACTTTGTTCCTAGAGTATCAGAAAGTTATCTGGCTCATTAATTATTTTCCAGGAATCAACATTTCTTTTTCTCAATCCAAGGGAATGCTACAAACTCAATGCAAATGCATGTATTCATGCCCATTAACCTCAGAGGAATTTTTAGAGAATTTTGGTGCAGGAGTAATTGAGTTACAGTACTATTAGGAAAGGCAAAATCTTTGATTTGAGCCAAGTGTGGTGGTGATGCCTGTAATCCCAGCTATGCTCAGAAGGCTGAGAGAGGATCCATGAACCCAGGAGTCTTAGGCCAACTTGCGCGATAGAGTGAGACCCTGTCTTAGAAATTTTCTTGCATTACCTGACCACCTCCACCAACTTCACTTCTACCCCCCTGCCCACCCCTCATCCTCTCACTTAGAGCATAACAGCCTCCCCAATGGTCTCTCTGCTCCCACCTGAGGTCCCTAGAGTTCATTCACAACCCTCTGCAGCCAAGTGAGTTCTGTCAGGTATGTCAGATTATGTTACTTCTCTGCTCAAACTCCCCAGTGACTTTGCCCTTGATAAAAACTAAAGCCTCTGCAGTGGCCAATAAAGTCTCACGTGCTCTGACTCCCATTCAGTCTCCAACTCGCCCTCTCCTCCAAATGCACCGGCCGACTTGCTGACACATGAACTTGCAGACGCACCGTCTGCGTGGTGTCTTTGCACTAACTGTTCTCTTTGGTTGGGACACTTGCACAACTTCCTCACTTGTTCAAGGTTTTGGGTAAATCTTCTACCCTGGCAGCTGCATGATACAGCAAATTTTTGCCTCCCACCTGACTTGATCCTCCTTACTCCACCCTAATTTTTCTCATTGCATTTATCACCTCATGTCCTATGTCATTTACTTATATACTCTGTTTACTTATATACTCTGTTCATTGTTTATTTCCTGTGTTCTCCCACATGAATGTAAGCTCTATGAGGACAGGCACCTCAGACTGTCTGTACACTAATGCAGCCAAAGTATCTACAACTGCGTCTGGCACATCCGGAGAGCTGAGCAAATAGTTGTAAAGTTGAATTGGATGATTATATAAAAAATGAGCTTAAGCAACTACAATGCAATGCTCTTTATTATTATATACCGAAACAAATGTGGAAAATAAGAAAAAGATTTCATCCTTCCTGTGGGAAGCCCCCTAAGGACTTCTGGAGTGGTCTCACACCCCAGCACTGGCTTCCTCAGGCTGTGCAGTCCACAGGCAGCTGGAAGCTGCAATTTCCTTGTAACCTAGCCTTGAAGTCATACTCTATCACTCCTTTGTGTCCTACTAGTCTCAGGTCATCTCTGATGGGAGAATATCATGACCGATCATGCCTGTGCTCTTCCACGTAAGTGACAGTAAAGGCTAAATAAAAGAGACAGATGATATGATTCTAGGGCTCCAGGAAGATCAAAACCCCTTAGGAAAATTCGAGATTCTCTGGAGGATGGGACAAAGAACTTCTCTGGGTGGACCATATTTATTTGGTTTTTCAAAGGAGGGGGATGCTAAAGAAAATGCTGGAATCTGAGCAGGACCTTGGAAGTCCCATTAAGGACTTCTCTAAGTAATACATTATGTTAATTTAGGAGAACTCTATTATCTCCAGGAAGACCTGCACCTTATGAGTGAGATACCTACTGCTAGTCTTTATCTAGTTAGCTGAGGTTGGAGCCAGGTGTCCTCAGCTGTGGCCTTGCCTTGTCCTTTGAGAGTCATGCATCACAGACCACTACAAGTCTCAGCTGGGACCAGTGACTCATAGAGGTTCACTTACTATGAGTCCGCTGTCTACCTCCAGACAAGGAGCCTTGGCCTTGGACAGACTCAAAAGGAAACATAGAATGCCAATTGGTTAATTTTAAATCCTGTTCAGAGCTGCTTTGTCTCCATCAGGAGAGAACTCACGGCCATGAACACTAGGAGGTGAGGATCACTGAGGAGAGAGTGGTCATCTTAGGTAACCACAGCTCCCTGTTCTTTCTCCGCAAGTTCAAGTAGGCGCTGAATAAGAACTGTGTTTTCTTTACATCCTTTTCCATTTCCACCATCTCCACTATCCAACCTCTGTACCCTGTCTTGATTATGTCAGAACATAATGGTCTCTTTGTTGGTTTTCCTACATCCAACCTCCCATAGTTACAAGTCTATGATCCTCGAAGGGGTTTTTCTGTAATTACAATTAGTTATATGCATTTCTATCCATTTGTTTTTCATGGGTTGCAAATCTTTGAAGGCAGTGACTGTTTCGTATGTGTGCAAATCTCCACAGTCCCTAAACTGAGCCTGAGAGTTGTGTTTTGGAGAGGCTGTAGAGCACAGTGGATTAGCACTGAGACAGCTGAGCCAGGTAGATACTGAGTTTGAATTAAAAGCTGTGATAGGTCAGGCAAGTGATCCCATCCTTCTGAGCCTCTGTTTTCTCATTTCCTAAAAGCAAATTAACATTGATTAATTTAATAATTGCAATTATTATTACTTATTAGTTATAACTATGGTAGTAGTTAGTAATCCTGCCTCACAGGGTGTGAGAGTGGGTAAAGGAGGTATTCAACGTGCTTAGCACTGTGTCACACATGCCAACTGTTTTAAAACATATCAGCCCATAAGTTGGTACACAGTTGGCATTTAACAGTTTCTGTATGTGCACTATCTGTCCAGAAGGTACTGCTCTTGAAAGTTCACTTTCTCTGGTTTGCAGAGGCTTTCTACAGGATTCTAGAGCAGTGCCATCAGATAGTATGCTCAGGATAACAGACTTATTCTATGTTCACACAATTACGTAGGGCAGCCACCCATCACATGTGGCTGCTGAGCACTTAAATGTGGCTCCAGTGGGGAACTGTGGTTTTAACTATATTTGCTCTTAATAAATTTGAATAGTCACCTGTGGTAAGCGGCTATACATTCAAGACAGTGCAGAGTGGTCATTTTGCTAGATCTTTCTCTCCTTGTTGTGGCCATTTGTGGTGTTATAAAAACTGCTCGGCGAGTCAGGCATACAGGTACCTGCCTGTAGGCTCAGGACTCCAGGAGGAGTCCTTAACGAGGAGGATTGCAAGTCTTAGCCTCACCTAAGCATTTTAGCAAGGAAGATTGTCAGAAAATAAACAATAAGACAGAAGGGACTGAGAGTATAGCTCAACACAGGCCCTGGGTTCCATTTCCAGTAGCACCAGACAGAGAAGAAAGCTGCTCTGTGAAAATCTGAGACGAAGTGATTCGAGCTACAGCCAGTCAGGTAACAAATTCCTTGCTCAAGAAGCGGTGGGTGACGGACACTTTTCCTGGGCCCACAACCGGGCTACTGGAGAGTAAAAAGAAGACATGGCTTCTCTCTTGAGGAATGGTAATAATCTGAAAAATTTCAAATTGCTTATACACAGAAAATAGGTTAATATGGTAAGTAAGAGAAAATAATTGCTCTTCGTGATTTTATTGCCACTGGGAACCACTGTAGTGTAATCTTCTATACGTCACTGCCCCACCCTCAACACCTCATTCCCAGGCCTCCAGCTCGGGTTGCGTTTAATCCTCACGACGTCTTAGAGTATAAACATACTGCCTTGCTGTTTTACAGCGATGGGAAGCTGGGTGTCAGAATGCTGAGACACGGTCACTCTACGTGAGTGACAGAGCAGGGCTGTGAATGCAGCCCGCCATGATCTGAACCCATTTCATAACCGTTCTGCTCTCCTGTGTCGCTGGTTTTGTAACATGCCTCTCACATTGCTTGCTTGGTTTTGAGTGTCCATGTGTGTGATTTTTCTTAACATTATTTTAATTAACAATTGCATGTGTTCATTGGTGGGAGTGTTTTAAATATGAACAAGCTAAACAGAAAGATCAAGTTTATTTTTTCTTCTTCTTTTTTTTTTTTTTTTGCGGTACTGGGGATCGAACTCAGGACCCTGAGCTTGCTAGGCAGGCGCTTATTCCACTGAGCTATATCCCCAGCCCCCCCCCTTTTTCAGAAAGATCAAGTTTAAATTTGGCCTTTGTAGAGCCTGTTTTACCTGTTGATAAGAGTAATCACAGAGCACAACAGTGCTCTATCCTACCGGCTCTCCCTCCCCCAGGAAAGAAGGGCAGTCCAGGTGTACTGCCAGCTCACCTGTTCCCTAGAGGGCCAGGTCCTGGTACATTCTCAAAAGCACAAAATGGAATGTGAGAGTCCAAAGGGCATGTACTGATCCCTGAATGGTTCTAGATCAGTTTCCTCATTTCCAGAGGAGAGGACCTTAGAAGCCCCAGAAATCTGAATCACTTGGCAATGATGGTTCCCAAGAAAGTAATGCTGTCCCTCACCACAGAAAAGGCAGCAAAGCACAAAGAATCTCCTTCGTACACAGGCAGGTTTCCTAAATCTCTGTATTCACAATTTCAGCGCTAGTATACAGGCGACTGCTACTGCCATCTGTTGGTGGTGGACGTAGTTGATGCATTTCTCCTTAGGTGTGTAAAATGGTTCATGTCTGTCAAAGTCCTTGGGCTCAAGTTAATCACAGGAACCTTTGTGAGAAAGAAAGGGAGGAAAGAAGGGAGGGAGAGAAAGAAAAAATAAGGAAGGAAAGACGGAGGGAAGGAGAAAGTGAGGAATAGGATGAAAGGGTAGAAGGAAGGAAAGAGGGAAGAAAGTAAGAGAAAGGAGAAAGGAGGGAAGAACTGTGAGAGAAAAGGAAGGAGAAAAAAAACTAAGGTACCTGAAGTCAGGCAAACCTAGGCTCAAAGGTTAGCTCTACCTCAGGCAAGAAACGTGGCCACTTTCGTTCTTGGCTTTTCACTTGTGAAATGGGGATGTCTGTCTCATAAGAACATTGTAAGAATCAAGCAACAAATCAACTAACAAATGTAGATCAGCTTGAGTAAATGCTAGACAAAATCTCGTGTCTGATACAATGCTCTGGTCATTGATTTCTTGTTCACATTACAGTTCAAAGTGGGTTCTCCTAATTCCCAGGAAGCTCTCCTCCAGGAGGAATGGGGATGTGTTGAGGTGGAGTGGGAAATAAAATGAAGTTGTACTTTAAAGCTGGAGGTGGTGACACGTCCCTGGGAGGATGAGACAGGAATATCGCAAGTTAGAGCTCCAACTAAACTGTTGTGGACCACTACAAAGTGGTTCTGAGCAGGATTTAACAGCAACCAACTGCCTTTTCATGTTTACTTGTGAGTTGTCTGAAGCTTAGGCACCTTGTCTGAAGATAGGTAATGGACTCATAGTAAGTAAACCTCTGTGGGTCACCCTGAGGCCTATGAAACTGCGACACTTCAAAGTACAAGATAAGGCCACAGCTGAGGACTTCTGGCTCCAACCCTAGTTAACTTAAAGGAGACTGTAACTGCAGACATCTCACCCCTGCTGTGAAGGCCTTCCTGGAAATATCATAGTTTTCCTAAATTAACATAATGTATTAGCTAGAAAAGTCCTGCCCAAATTCCTGCCTTCTCTTGAGTATCCTCCTCCTTTGTTTGTAAGCCAAATAAATACGGGCTGCTCAGAGAAGTCTTTGGTTAAACTCAGAGAATATTGAAACTGTAAGAGAGTTACTCCTTCCTGGAGCCCTGAAATCATTTCCATTGTCTCATTTATTTAAGCCTTCACTGTCCACTCTCTTGGTAGATTGAGGGTCTGATCAGCCTGCAATAACTAAGGGTTATTTAACCTGATACTGAACAACTTAGTGATTTAGAGAAGCTGTGTCTCAAAATACAAAATATGAAAACAGCTGAGATACAACTCAGGTTGAAAGCCGTAGGTTCATTCCCCCATATCTCTCTCTCTCACACACACACACACACACACACACACACACACACACACACGTAATTTAGTTTAATAGGCAGATGGAAAGAAAAAGTTAATGGGAGGCTGCCCCACGTATAAGATCATAGTTAATCTAAAAGGATCCCACCAAAGAGCATTTGTGATGCTGGATGGACAAATGACATCATGAAAGTCTACTAGTCACTGTAGAAGGAATCTGATTGGATCATGACATTCAACATGACAGTAACTATTAGCAACTCACCCAATCCCCAACCTGTAACTGCTGCACAGACCAAAAACAAAAGCAAAAACAAAAGACCTCCCAAATATGTTAGTTATCAAAATTCTGTATCCATTTCATGGAAAAAGCATTTTATATGGCAATGGAGAAAAGTTGAATATGTGAGAAAAATCAAACAGTTTACAATGAAGAGAGACCACACTTCTCTGCTATATTTTATTTTATTTTTTTTAAATCGAGGATGATAAATATGTAGGTAAGACATGAGTCAGAGTAAACTCAGAAAGTACCTAGAAGCCTTCATCGTTTGAAACATGATATCTAGTTTCATGTGGGTGAAGTTATGGTTTTCAAGAAGACAAATTGAAAACTTGTTTGTTTAGATTTTGCCACTCTGCAGGGAGACTTAGCCAGGTGTTCGATGAGCTTTAGAGGGAAAACTGCTTCCCATGAGCCGCTGCAGGGAGGCTTTTTCAAGGGAAGAGAACAGTAAGCCTGTTATGTTGCTCTCTGGACAAGTTGGGGAGACGAAGTCTTTGCAAAGGTAAAAACATAGAAGCTCAGGGCAGCCCTCAAGTCAGGTCTTGGGGAAGGACTCCACCACACCTTTGAGCAGCGTGAGAGCTTGAAGGGTTGCACAAGGAAGCTGTCCCATGCCACCTTCTCCTTCCACTATCAGAAGCCCTGGAGAAACACTATTCTTGTCTTTACCTTTAAGGAAAATATTACATTTTTAGATGAATAACTATTTTTATTTACCATGTATTTATTTACACAAATGAAATATTCTATTATTTAAAAAAACCATACGACCTGGCAAGTCAGAGGTCTTTTCTGGGCTTTAAACTTCAGCTTTCAAACACAGGCAGGGACTCCATTATAAAGTCTCTGACCTAGAATGTCCGCCTTCTGAACTAAAATGTTAAATCAAGTCAGACAACTTCCTCTTTCTAGTGAAGCAACATGAAGCTGTAGGTGAGTATACCACACCATGCTAGATCTCCAGCCCTCTACCTGTACAGGAAAGAACTAGCAGCCCCTGAGTGTCTTGTGAGGAAGGGACCATCTTCTCAGTGCCTCAGCATGTTGGTGCAGCCTGCAGCTCAGGGCTACAACCCTTTTCTTCCACCCCTAGGCCTGGGGCCAGGAGCTGAGTGTCACAGCCTGTGTGTGTGTGTGTGTGTGTGTGTGTGTGTGTGTGTGTGATTAGAGACCGAATCAACTGAGCTATATCCCCAGGCATTTTTATTTTTTATTTGGAGACAGGATTGCACAAAATTGAGTGAGGCTAGACTCAAAATTTCAATCCTCCTGCCTCAGCCTCCTGAGAAGCTAGGATTACAGGCATGTGTCAATGCACTTGTGTGGTGGTTACATCAATGTTAACTTCATAGAAACATCAGTGTTTCTATTGTGGCTCTACAGTAGCCTCCTTGGCAGTGTACATGTTCCAGTCAGTTATTTCTCTTTATTGAGATTCAGTATTTTCACATTAGCTCTATTGCCCTCTCACAAGGTAATCTCCTCTAAAGCAGGAGCATATTCTAAGTAGAGGAATTTTATAGACTGTCCAGGACCAGTGTGGGTGATGATAGTATGATGAGATGCTACATACGATGCTAGACACAATGATGTGTGTGATGACCATGTGGTAGATGGCAGTGACAGCTAGGAAAACATAGAGCATTAGACCTGGTGCACCTACACATGGCCACTTAAATGTAAACTAATGAGGATTAAACTAAATTTAACTAGATACCCATGGCTCATTGCTGCCATTTCAAGGAGGGCAGACATAGAACATTTCCCTCACTATGGAAAGCTCCATAGGACAGTGCCTCCTTACAGATCAACTTGTCATAGATCATGAGATGTCAGGAACTTGGAAGCCCCTGAAGACATTCTTCCTTCTCAGATGGTTCAAACATTTCTAGTGTTGTAGAATGTATCACCTTATGAAGTGGCCTATTCCACTTTTGGAAAACTTTATTAGGAAGTCCCTCCATAAATGGGATCAATATCCTATACCTTCTGCCACAGAGCATCAGCATGAGGATTCTTCTGCCTGGAACTGCAGAGGGTCAATGCCAGCTAGAGTGTCTCTGCTCAGACCTCTCTTTGTGTCACAGATCAGTGAGAGAGGCCTGAAGGAGACAGCATTCCTCCCCTGAGACCCCACGACAGAGCTAAGACTGAACCGAGGTTTTCCTATTGCTGTGTTCCGGTCAAAGTGAACCGCTTTCAAGTCTAGCAACTTTTGAAGACTTATGTGTGTACAGAGCTAGGGACGCAGCTCACTGATACAGCACTGGCCTAATGTTCATGAGGCCCTGGGCTCAAACCCCAGTGTTAACAAAGAAAGAAATAAGGGATGCTAAAATCTCCGCAGATTCGATGAATGTTGCTGCCACAAGAACTCTGAGTGCTTGTTCCTAACCCGTGTTAAGAAGGCAGACTCAGTACAGACCGTGGGAGTTGGGAGCAGCACCCCACCTCAAAGTGGGGTTGCAAATTGGCAGAGCGGCCCAGGAGCTCAGTATTGCAGGCCTCCCGGGTCACCGCAGAATGCCCCTGTATGGAGGCTCCCTGGCCGACTTCTGTTCAAAGCCTGCCGGAGAACTGGCCTGGGTCCAGGGCTGGGAACTGTGCTGGAGTGAAGTTTTAGTCTGAGAATCTAAACGACTTGAACATTTGGTACAGAAGAAACAGGCCGTTTCCCTCCTGAATCAGAGGCCTTTCTTCTCAACAAAACTCGTGTATCTGGCAACTTTTTCTAAGACAGGCGCGTTTAGTGTCATTCATTAATCTGCCCAACAAACAGGAGCTTGTATGTTTTTGGATAAATTTGTACTTATAAATGTTATTATTAAATACTGTCATAATAAAAAAGAAACGCTACCATCTATGCAGAGCTCTGTATTCTGTTAGGCAGTCACCAGTCTGCCACCAACACTTCCCTTTAATGTCCAATATTAGACACAGCACAAGCTCTACAGTCAACTACACACACACACACACACACACACACACACACTCACACTCACTCACACTCACACTCACACACTCATATCACATACACACAGTTAGCATTCTGTATCTATGAGTTATACATCCAGGGTTCCAATCTAGCACAGATTAAAAATATTTGAAAAAACTGAGTCTGTACTGAACACGCATACACTTATATCCCTATCATTGTTACCTCAACAATGCAACACAATTTACATATCATTTTACATCACATTAGGTATTTCAAGTAATCTAGAGGTGATTTAAAGTATACCAGAGGATGCACCAAAGTTATGCAGAAATACTGCACCACTTTATACACAGTAATACCTTAGTTAACAAGCACTTCTGTTGTGCAAACAATTCGGTTCATGAGCAGAAGCCTTCCAAAAATTTTTCCTCCATTCTCAAATTCTGCATCAGTGTCAGACACAATGATGACCATCTTTCCCTCTCTTACACGTGATCATAGCTTCCTCTGGTCAACACTGCAGTCGTAGACAGACCTGTGCACACTTGCTATGAAGCCTTTTAGTGTGCATTTTTCCACAGTGCTGTACAGTATTATTCAATCCAGCACGGCTCCAAAGAAAGTACAGAGCAGTTATAAAGGTGACAAAAACGTTCAGAGTGGTAATAAAGGTAATTAGCTAGTGCAGAGCAAGAACGGTAAGAAGGTTTTGAAGAAAATAACCATTGAACTGAAGAAGGAAATTGCAGAAAAGCACGAGTGCGGTGTTCTTGTGACTGATCTGACGTCTGCGTACAAGATGGTGAAGTCAACAATCTCAACTATTTTAAAGACTAAAGATGCCATCAAAGGAGCTGAGGTGGTGAAAGGAGCAACGATGTTAACCAAGGAGAGGACACAGGTGCTAGAAGGGGTGGAAAAACTTGTTAGTGTGGTTGAATGAGAACAAACTAGGAGGTGATAGCATCAGTGAAACTATGATCGGTGAAAAAGCCAGGACACTGCACAGTGATTTACTGCATGAAAACCACTCTACAAGCGCAATAAGTGATGAATTCAAAGCCAGTAGAGGGTGGTTCGGTACATCCGCAAGAGAAGTAGTGATAAGGCACCGCAGAGTGATAAGACATGGTGAGGCTTCCAGTTCTGAGAAGACCACTGCAGACGTCTACAAGAAAGAATTGGCAGAGTTCATGGAGGCTGAAAGATACATCACTCAACAGGTGTTCAGCTGCGATGAATCAGGGCTCTTCTGGAAGATGCTTGGCAGAACCTGTATCTTGCAGGGGGAAAAGGCATAAGCCCATGGAGGACAGATTGATCCTTTTGCTGTGTGCAAATGCAACTGCTGATCTAAAGATTAAGCCACTATTCTTGGACCATTCCAGACCCTTTGTGCATTTAAGGAACAGAAGGTGAACAGGCCAGACTGACTGTCCTGTGGAGGGCCAGTGTGAAAGCTCGGGTCACAAGGAAGTTGTTCATGGAGTGCCTGCACAAGGTGTTTGCACCCACCACTAGGAAATACCTTTCTGACAACCAGTTGCCTGAAAGTGCCTTCTGATGGGCAATGCCCTGGCAGTCCCTCAGGCCTTGGTAGGTGATATAGACGCTGAGTGTGACTGCATAAAGGTCAAGTTCCTCCCAGCAACAGAACACCTCTTCTGCAACCCATGCACCAATAAGTGATCTGCAGCTTCAAGAAGATGTGCGCAGAAGTACTCTTCACCAGGTGTTTTAATGTCATTGAAGAGATGTCCTTGACTCTGAAAGAGTTCTAGAATAAACTTTTCAGTGTCCTCCGCTGCATTAACCTCATTGACAAAGCCCCGGAGGATGTCATGTACTGGACCTTAAACTCAGCCTAGAGGAAACTGGCCAGAATGCATTACTGAACAAGACTTTGAGGGGTCTGATGTACAGATAGTGAAGGAGGTTGGGTCAATGGGTTGTTGAGGGTCATAAGGAAGATCTGAGGACACAAAAACTTCCAGAACTTCAGAGTGAGCAGCAGAAGGCGCTTGCTGGGGAGCATTCCACTGAGGAGAGGAAGACAGAGAGGAGGTTAGCAGTGATGTGATAAAATCCACTATGGAAAAATGGAATGAATGCCAGATGTCTCTGAGAAGCACCACCCCAACACAACATAACATTATGTAACATTGTGTAGCATAAACTAACATAACAGTGTTGAATCTGATGAACAATAATGTGTTCTCTCATTTCTGGAGAGTTAGGCAGCACCAGAAAAAGCAAGTGATGTGAGGCCAATTTTTTGTCAAAATTGACCCTGAAGCTAAGAGAAAAAAAAAAAAAAAAAAAAAGGAAACCCTTGAAGGAGATCTCCCTGATGTCCTTATGGAGGGGACTCTCCCTCAAACAGTAATTGCTTCCGTCCACTTCCTGTTCACACTAGAAGTCACCACGAGCAATGTTCTCTCTCTTCATGCTGTAATGAACTGTACTTTTCTCATATTTTTGTAGTTAAAAAATACCTATGGTTCAGAATGGATTAACCTTATTTATATTAAACCTTATGGGAAAATTTACTTAGGTTCTCAACGAAGTGGGTTTGAGACCTGAATCACGGAAGGAATTAAGTTTGTAAACTGAGGTACCACTACAAGGGACTTGGCCCTCTGATTTTGGTATCTATAAGGAGTCCTGGCACCAACCTCTTACAGACTACAAGGGATTATCATATAGATTAACTTTTATGTAGAATTACTTAATATACACATGTGTATACTACATACACATTTTATTACAGTAAAATATGCATTGCCATCAATCCTCCACACAACATTCCTGCTCACTCTACACACATTCATTCCATCATTTTGCCCATCCTAAAGAAACTACAGAAGTCTGTTTCGTGAGTGTCTCTTTTGGGCTGTCTTGATATCCTGAATCAACTCAAAACATTTATGGTAATTTCTGTCAAATAAAAAATGACACTGCATCTTCACCCATCTTATTCACCAGATCTAGCACCTTGCAACTTCTGGTTCTTCCCCAAAGTGAAATTAACCATAAAAGGTAAACATTTTAATCGATTCCAGACAGTGAGGCAGCCATAATATCATAAGAAAAGACAAGAGGACTTCCAGAACTGCTTCAGGAAGTAGCGAGAATGATGGGACAAGTGTGCTAAGGCAAAGAGGAGTATTGAAAAGCGGGATTCATGGCAACGTGTCCTTTACTGCAATTTTTAAAAATGCAAACATTCACCGCATTTTGTGATCACACTGTATGTAGGTATGATCTTACATATTTTGGATGTTAATCATCTTGTAATATACATATAAATACCACATGTAAAACATATTTCTAGTTGTACACACTACATGTAATATTTTAATATATAACACTTGTGTGCATATATACACTGAGAACTTTTCTGGAAGGACACACAATAAATGATTTTGTAGCAGTTGTCTAGAGAATGAATGGGAATTTGGCGGAGATTAAGGATTTGGAAAATGAAGACACCTGATTTTTGAACAATAGTATATTCTGTTAATATCTGATTATACCATCAACTGTCTGAAGCTTCCAAAGTAAAAATGTTCTTGTTCAAGAACTCATCACTGGGCTCATCACTGTGCCTTAGACAATGTAATTTGCTATGATTCTTTTCACACAGGCTGACCCGTGATCACTGGACTCATATATCAAATGAGATGATATTCATGATTTTTTGACATTCCTTGGCAAACTCATGTTCTACAGGTAGATCCAGCACTGGCTTGGCAGAGAGTACCCAGTACTACCTAATTTGACTGAAATCACCTGGCTTCTGGCCCTAGGGAGAGGAGAGAGTAGTACAGGTCTTTAAGGAAGTAGAACCTCTCGAGTGTCTGTGTAACACAGGCTCCTGGTGGGTGGACCCGCATCCCGAGAGGAGCACTGAGCTGCCATAACTTGCTTCTATTCTCAGCTGATGAATGAAGATCCTTGTGGGACCATGAATTATCATTCCGGGTAGTTCATGCAAATAACAGCAATTCATAACTCTGTCCAAAAGCTGAGCTACCTCCCACTTTAATTTGTCCTTTACTGACTTTTGAATCTGTTTAATTTATTAATTCAACCATTTTCAAAAGTCTCTCCTCTATGGTAGCCACTGTGTTCATTCTCAAGGACACAGGTAGACTATGGCACAGCCCTAGCCATCAAGGTTCTCACTGCTCCTAAGTAAAGACACAGAAGAAAGTAGTTGTGATCCAATGTGCTGACTATTACAGCAAAGGTGTACAGAGTGCAGTGACAGTGGCTATGCAAAAGGAAGGAGGAGACACACTGAACAGTGGGAGGGAACTCCGCTGGCCGGGATTTTGGACAGATGGAGCAGCATGCACGAATGCAGAGGGTCTGGATGATGCATGAGAGACTCTAAAGAAAGTGTATAGTTGGATTTGGCTCAAATATAGAATGAAAACAAAGCAATGAAGACAAATCTAAAAAGGCTGGGAACAATCCAGTTGTAAACAGCATTGTGCGTTGTGCTGAGGGTGGACTTTGCTTGGTCAGCAACAAGAGGCTGGGGAAAATGAGAATTTCATTTGATTTTATATCTTTTGTGAAGGCAAGTATATTATTTACCTTTAATGAAAGGTGAAGGCAGTTTATGGCATATTGTTTAACCAAATGCTAACAATATACTGTTGCTCTACAAGTAATAGCACCGTGACATATTTTTATCTACTTATTTAGTTGCAAAGTGAAATTTGCCATCTATTTCTCTCACATAATTGGTCACTCGATATTATTAGGGATAAAGCACAGAAGTAAACAAATTTGTTTGGGACTCAAAATCTCAAATGTGATAGGTTAGTGAAAGCTATGGATATTTTTCCTATAAAAATGTAGATATAAAAGGTTGTGTTACTTTTCTCTCATTGCTGAGACAAACTAACCAACAATCAGAGTTAAAGGGGAGAAAGTTTATTTAGCTCAGAGTTTGTGGCATAATTGGCTGGCTTCAAGGCAGGATGGCACGTCACACAGGGGCAACCATTTATGGTGGCAGAAGACAGAAAAAGCAATGCGGCAGGGGAGACAAGCCTCTTTTTGTCTCTTATTCTGTACCCAGTCTGCCAGCACTGGGGCCTAAAGGTAACACTCACATCCTTAATCCCAGCACCGGGCCATGAGTCAATCACAAACTCTAGATTCAACCACCTCTGAAAAACCTGTCCTCCATGACCTCATCAGACTTTGAGGGCGACATCTAGACAAACCATAACAATTGTGTATAATTCTAGGGAATTTATAGCATACTCTAAAAATCCCTGAGTTTAAATGCCATATAGAAAATCAATTGATATGTTTGTTTTGACTCTTTGGAAGAGTTTTTTGAAAAGGAAATTATGTACAGAGTCTTAGGGATTTACCTGAAACCTCATACTGAGGTCAAAAAACTAAATTCAAAATTTTATTTCCATGTCTAAGTGTGAGATCATCTCCCAAATATAGTGTGTCATGTTGAATTTTATGAAATCTTTTTAATTTCAAGAAATTATGGCAAAGTAGAGTAGGTGGCGTCTAATCTAGGTCAGAAGGCTATTTTAGGATACCCAAACAGGAAATGAAAGAAGAAAATGATCCTGTAAAAGAAGGTAAAAAACAATCCCCCCAAATGTCAAACTTTCAAAAACTGCCTCCTAGGGCTGGCATAAAGATGCTGGGATGAATCCATGCTATCAATAAAAAAAAAATCTCGCGTTTTAAGGCTTAACTTTCAGAGTAAAACAAGATGCTTTTATTGGTTCACTAGCACAGGAGAATTTTTGAACTCTTTTGGAAATGTATGACTACACTTTCTGCTTTGGCACCGTACATGAGGTGGGAGTAGACTGGGACTTTTTGTGCAGGATAGCAAATGAAAAATTCACTGTTCAACTTCTGAAAACCAAAATCAAAATAGTACTTTTCTTAGTTGAGACAATAAACCTGTTGTTATTTTTCTTAATAAGACAAGTTTTATGATACTTTGTTATCCTGTTGACATAGGATAAGCTTGATCTGGTGACTTGCTCACGAGGTTTGGTGTAAGAGAAGGAGTATTAGTTAGAAAGTTGGTGGAAACGTGGGAGAAGTTGTGAGTAGATTTGGGTGGAAAGGGAATCACCTGGGGAGAGCCCCAAGTGCAGGCCTTCTCATCCAGGCTCAAGTCACAGAGGGGGAAGCTGAGCAGCCACACTCCCGTGTGTGCCAATGGGAGAGAAGAGCTCATGGTGAATGTTGGGACCCCAAGCAGTGAGACAGAGAGTCTGACTTGCTCTCTTGCTCCTTCGCCTCAGACAGCACCATGTTCAGAGGCCCCTGATGGCAGGAGGAAGCAGATGGTGTTGCTGTCCACAGTGACAGAAATTCCCAGGCAAGGGTGATATGACTCTGAAGCCAGCTGGCAGCCAACCTTCACGGACTAAGCCACCACGGAGAAGACATGGGGTGACACCAAGCTAGGCGAGCACAGACTCAACAGTCACACCAGCCTCAGAGCTCAGGTGTAGGCCTCAGCAAAGTGGCCAGACCAGAAGCAAGGCAGCCATGTCTCGGATGACCGTGCATAGTCAGGAAGGCCCTGTCAGAATGCCATAGAGCACAAGTCTCTCACACACACAGCCCTACCGTGAGAGAAGACAAATTCTGGAGGTTTGATCCTCTACAAAGGACTGAGTCACCCAAAGGAACTATTTGAACCAGCTCTCATTGATTTGCATCATATTATAATCAAATAGGTTGAAATTTAAACCAAAAATATACTGTTTGGATCATTCATTACTCCTTGATGCACCTAAATATCTCCTCCATCCTAGCAGGATGGGACCCATAAAGAGAATTAAATCACCCAGAGAGAAGTAAAGTAGCTACGTGCTCTTCCTGTGCGCATGCCTGTTGAATGCGAATTTGGAGCCTTACTATATGCATATTTTTTCCTATTATATAATTTTCTCTGAAATTCAGGACTGTAACTTATTATTCTCTTTGAGAAATGAAAAGAAATCCATCCACAGCAAAGGAAACCACAAACAGAGTGAGGGCACAATCTACAAAAAGGGGAAAAAGTTACGCCTGCTCCTCCTGAGACAAAGGACTAATCCAGAATATAAATAGAACAAAAAAATTAGATGCCCAAATTAACAGACCAATTAAAAATGGTCTTCTGAAAGGAGTAGACACTTCCCAGATGAAGAAATACAAATGGCCAATAAATGCATAAAACATTCATCACTGGCCATTCGAGAATTGCAAATTAAACAATACTGACATGTCATCTCACTCCAGAGAGTGGCTACCATCAAGAAATCAAGCAATAACAAATGCTGGAAAGGCTGTGGTGGAAAAGAAACTTTTCTTTACTGTGGATAGAGCTGTAAACTTTCAATAACCATATTGAAATCAATATGGAGATTCCTCAAAAAACTAAAAATAGGATTCCCTTTGACCCAGCTATTCTCTTTCTAGGCATCTTCCCAAAAGAGTTAAATACATCACACCGTAGTGATGTATATATACCCATGTGTATATATACCTAGCACAAATCATAATAGCTAAATACCCAACACAATTCATAATAGCTAAATCTTGGAAAAACCCTACATCCCATCAACAGATGAATGGATAAAGAAACTGTGATATTTATACACAGTGGAGTACTACTCTGCTATAAAGAAGCATAATCTTGAGTCATTTGTGGGTAAATGGATGCACCTTGAGGCCATAAGGATGCACCTTGAGAGCATATTTTTAAGTGATGTAACTCAAACACACAAGCTTGAATATTACATAGTTTCTTTTATATAAAAATAATATGTATAAAGTATGAAATAAAATAATTAGAGAGGGACAGAGACAGAAAAAGAGAAAGATAGTATTACACTCCAATGTGGACAGTGTGCCTAAAAGTGTACCTTGACTTAGTACAATTGTCTTACACGTTTTATATATTCTTTGGCCTATTAGTCTGTTTTGCAATCTGTATATATGATAATTAATTTTATAAAGTCTTATAAGATAAATAAATCTGATAATGGAAAAATGAAAGAGGGTGGAGGGAAGGGGAAAGAGTATTGAAATGTGTTATGGATATGTACTAATTCTCTACAGAGAATGTAATCATTTTGTACTGCAAACATGTACTAACAAAACAAGGAAAGTAAGAAAAATCCAAACCCTAACTGACAATGCTTATAGCTTCAAATGTGCCAGGGAAATGTCATTATACATATTTTCTATTACATATATCACATATAATGTGTGATACACACATGAACTTATCTTAGTATTTTCTATTTCCTTTTTTTTTTCTTATATTTCCTGTGTGCCGAGCTGGGGTATTTATTCTTCTGAATGATGCAATGGGTTAATGAGATAGTGTATCAGGAAGGAAATCTTTTAAAGTACAAGGACCTCAACACTACCTTTTGTTTCGGTTTGATTAAACAGATGGAATTCCACGCAGTGGAAAGTTGTGAAGGCGGCCGCTTATAGCATGTGCAATATCAGTGAACCCAAGTGGTAGGAAGTCGCTGAGTGGAGGGTGGCAGAACGCTTTCTGGCATCTCACCCCTTACCAACAATCCTCTCTGCTCCGAGCCTTGATGTTCAAAATCCAGCTTTTGTAGCAATGAGAAAATGTGATGTTTTCACTTGTGAAATGCTTAGACCCCTAACCATCAGAGAAAGAAGTGGGTGACTGCCTGGAAAACTACTCATAGATTCTTTGAATACTGCTCTCAAAAGACAATTATTTTTATGAACACTTAGAGAGCCTTAGGAGCTACAGTAAATGTGGGGTTTTTTTCTGAATAAAAGTGACTGAACTTTTTATTAGGATCATTCTTCATTCTTCATAAATAGATGCAGATATATCAAAAGTCAAATTCTTAAGCAGAGTATGCCATGACTTCATTTTAGTTAACTGGAAATATTTCAAATTCAAAATGAATATATTTGAACTGACAGGGTGCTTACAGGACAATTTATTTCCAACTAATTCTTGTAATATTAATGTAATAATTAATGGAAAATAATAATATGAAGACCCAAATCTAACTTTATTCTTCATTTTTTTAAACTGATGTAAATCTTGCCAATTTAACTAGAATCCTTTTTTCTCTGCTTAATTGCATTTTAATAATACAGCAAACTGGATAAATTACCAGAACTATGTATGTAAATATTTTAACATTTTATCAAGTTTAAATGCATTATTTTAATGAAAAATGAATTAGTAAAATCCCAAAAAAGAAATAGGCTTCATGGTAGTAGATATGTGTGAAAAGATTATTCACCACCCAGTAAAACAAGAATTTTTTACTTTTCACATTTGATGCCTGTGCCATTAGTGTAGACTTTCCCTCTATTTCTTCTATTTGGTGGCATCAGAATTTGCAGCCAAAGAACATGTAGACAGCTCGGTGACGTGCCATCGCCGACACCAGCACTCTGAGAAGCAGCGGACTACTCATCAACGGTAAACACTCAGGAAGAAACCACTTCAAAAAACTTAGGTCAGTACTTGCAAGAGGACAGATTTATTGCCAAACACTGTGTAGAGCGCTTTGAAAAAACTTGCTTCCAAATAAGGGAGTGATTAGGAAATAACGCTGTCAAGGAAGGAATGGTACAGAAAAGACTGTACATAATCAAACTAATATGGTGTGAGGGAAAATGAAGGGGGATTTAGAGGACTGTAGGCCCTAAGTTCCCAGCTCAGCTAGGAAACGTCTCTTACATCCCTTGCACCTCTGACTTCTCCTACATAAAATGGGAGAAAGGATGCGTACCATATAAGTTTGTCGCAAGTATTAAATAAGTTTAAAGAGGTAAGTGGTCGCTACAGGGACTTATTAATCCCTTTTTCTAGTATTGCTGTTTACATGCTTTAACATACCCATCCACTCATTTACATGTGCACACAAGATTTGCTGGGGCTTCCCGAGTTGCTGAATGACCATGGGCCTGTGGGGACTTGCTAGTGCCCTCCCTCCACCAGGCAGCTCCAGAAGGCTCACATCTCCAAGCTTCCTGGGCCACTGCTGTCATAATACAGATAACTCAGATGAATCCTTAGACTACATCATTATGATTATGCTCTCCTCATCGGGAGAAAACCCAATGTTTTAAGATACTTTCCAGAATAATTCAGAAATGGGCCAAAAAAGAGTTCTTTCTTTTATGGGCTTTCATTTCTCTCCCCTCCTTCCCAGGCTGTGGTGACAGTGGTGACGGTAAATGCAGGAGGGACAGCTGTTGTTTAGTGAAAGCTCACTATGTACAAAACACTGTGTTAAGTCCTTGATGTGTATTAGCCTTTCAGAAATTCAGAGAGAGGTGTATTTTTATCTACAAATATTTCCTGCATAGCAGAACCACCCCTTCCAGGCCATGTGCCTGTAAAGCTTCTGAGGAGTTCCGGTTCTGCAGCCAGAGCTCCACCCCCTGGGTGCAGAAATCACTTTGGCAGCTGTTATCAGAGAAAATATGGACCTCTGACCCTTGTGGGGATCTCTCATTCTGTTCTGTCCACATTCTATGACCATATTTTCCACTTCCCCCTCTGAGCCTGAAGTGGAAGACAAATCCCTTGGCCCAATACTAGGTCTTTGGGTCAATTGCAAAGGGTCACTTGTTTCTCCCTAGCTAGAACTCCTAGGCAAGACTCTTACCATGTCCTCTTAGCCCTCCTCCCTCCTTCCACCACACATTTTCCCTGCGTACAATTATTGATTCCACACCTTCCTCAGCGATAGCAGTGAAGAGGCAGTCCTATCACAAGTACCCTTGCATAAAATAATCACTCTCATGCTCTTGGTAGCATTTGGATACGACAGGTAAAGGGACGAGTGAGCTTCAGAGATGACAAATAGCCTTGCCTGTGATTATCCCGGTAGTTACAACTTGGATTAGGCCCTCGAACTTTGATTTCAAAGTCTGTGAGAAGTGTTTCAAATTCTATGGGCTTTTATACTGTGCTGTTCTACACCCTGATCCCAATTTCCAAGACTGTCAGAAATCAGACAGTATCCTTTGTTATAGCATGTAAATACTCAAGTCTGTGGAAAATGTCTTAAAATGATATTTAGCAGTATTCAAAAATAGCAGCAGTTAGCAAATTTATTTAATAATGATTGCTAAGGTACATAAAGTACTTGAAACATTTAAAAAGGATGATTCACCACTATTACTAAGAAACAATTCTATGAGAATGTTTAACCATAGAAAGTCTAAATGAGACTTTGAAATAAACTACATACGAATCATATGTATAAAAAGAGAGAGCGAAAAGAAAAAAAAACCCTTTGTGGTTGCTTTTCTTACAACTGAATGTCATTTTACTAGAAAAGGGTTTGGCCAACCTATTGAATCATCCTGGACGGATGCTGTTTTCGTGTTTTAGGCTTTTTCTGAAGACCTATTGTTCATTTTAATAATTTCATCTCTCCATCTCTTTCTTCTCCCTCTACTGCTCCTTTTCATTCCTTTCTCGTTCTTCTACCTCCTCTTCCCCACTCTTTATTTCACCTGGGAAACTAAAATTTGTTTATACGAAGAAATTAATATAGACATACAAAACTAATCTCAATCCAAATGGATTTTTATATTTGACTGAATTTATCCTTTTTGCTTGTCTACAGATGTAGTAGTGGCTATTTTTCTCCAAGGAAGATAAGGTTACTGGAATGGTTTACCTCTAAAGGTGGAATAGAAGCAGGATTAGTGTTGAGATGTTATGAGTTCAATCCCCAGAGAAGTTTCCAAGCTTGTGTAAGATGTGTCTTGGTCAGGTTTCTACAGAAAAACAGAACCCAAACCAGATAGCTAGGCACGTAGGTAGGCAGTAGATAGATAGGAGAGAGACAGAGAGAGAGAGGGTACAGGTTTAGGGAATTGGTTCATATCTGATTGCAGAGTATGCCAAGTTCCACCTCTGCAGAGTGCGCTGTCAGACTGGAGACCCAGAGAAACTACTTTCAATTATGAGGGCAGGAGGCTCCCAGAAGTCCCTCTTCTTTGGAAAATCGTGTTTTTCTGTAAAAGCTTTTGACTAATTCTATGAGGCGCACCCACATTATTAAAAGTAATTTGCTTTACTCAAAAATGGCTTAAGTGTTAATCTCATCTAAAAAATACTTCTTTATAACATAAAAACATGATGTTTGATCAAATATCTCAGTACCCTGGCCTAGCCAAGTTGACATGTAAAATTGCCCATCACAAATAGCCAGATACTCCCCATGGAGAAATCATTGCCCTATGTGCTGTTGTGATAGTGCGAGGGTTAGTGCTAGTGTAGGTGCAATAGTAAGTAGGATGATGGATGATGTCAGCCTTGTCAGAATAAAGAGGTTGGCGCCATAGAAACTGTCAGAAGAACCCACTTCTCTTCTGGGTTGGCCAGAAATTTTTACGTATGTTACAAATTAAAGTCTGCTGCCCTACGTTCGTGGAAAATTAGAAAGGAAACTGCTGCCTCGGCCCCGTTCGTTCGCAGTTTTCCAGAGCCACAGCAACTTTCTTTGCTAGCAAAGTTGTTGAAATCTTATTCTCCAAGCTCTAAAGATCTGAAAGTTTCTTCCCTGCCAAGTACGTGAACAAGGACATAATCTATACGATTATGATAGTAACTGTCCCGGCATTTCTTTATAATTCCAGTACTCCATTTTCTTTTAAATTTCTGATATCAGCTCAACTCATTCCCAACTCTCTTATCGATGTAAGAATAGACGTGGAGTTCTTCTCCTTTCCTTTTTAGTTTTTTGTCCCTATATTCTTGAAACATTAGAACCCAGAAGATACAGTGCAGTGAAACTTTAGGGAGAGATACCTGCTTTTTATCTAGATCATCCTCCGTAAAATTTGCCATTGTAACGGTGCCAGAAAGACTAGAGTAGAAATGATCGAGTTGGAAGAGGGGAGGCCTCTGAGGCAGGGGTCAGCAGCAGTGCTGAGGGTCTGTGGGCGCATAGCCTGGTCAGAGTGGAGGGCAACAAGGGATAAGGCTGAGAAAGGAGCAGAAAGCCACGTTCCGGGTGTGACTTGTCATCACATTTTTATGAAGAACAGAGATATGAGGGATGGAGGGCCGGCAGGAAGAGAATTGAGCAGAGGCCCAAGAGGGGCTTAGGAAGTGCCCAGTTCTGAAGGGGGAGAAAGGGAAAACAGACACGCGTATGTACATCTTGTCCCGCACCTGATTTCATCCCTAAAGCTAGAGGTGATAATATTAGAGACAAAAGGAGATGTTAGGATTGTAAGCTTGAAAGAGGGTGTGCAATTCCATTCACAAGTGCTTGGGGGCTTCTCCTCTGGCCTGCAGCAATGCTAGGTGTTAGGAATAAAAAGATGAAGGAGCTGTGGAGTTTCTTTTCATGGAGCTCCAAGACTTTCAGAAATTGATAAGAAGTGGTACAAAAACAAGGCAAACAAAAAGTGAGATAATGGCTCAAGTCAGTTTGACCTCTGACTTCACTGTGAGCATTGAGTCTTTGCAGCCTAGTGTAGGGTAAGGGCAGGTCAACACGGAGTTCACAGAGCATGTATTTAAAAGTGAGCTAAGGGCTGAAGGTGGACAATTTGAGGTGGAAGTGGAAGAGCGAGATCCATATGTACAAGGGGGTTTGGGAAGCCCATGCATAATCAGGTTGTAGCTAAAGATAATCCTGAGATCTCATAGTGAAGTCGGGGGAGGGAATACACAGAGGTGCTGAGCCCTGCAGTGGGAATGGAGGGTAAGGACAAGAGCAAGTGAAGACCTCAGGGCCCACAGGTCAAATGAGTTGTTAGAACACTTGTGCACTTGTGACGAGGAGAAATTTCTCCCATCACAGTCAGGTTGGGCCAAGTAACATATTTGTATAGCTACATTAATCATCTCAATTTGTTCAAATATGTCTCTACCCTCTAGAGAGTAGGAAAAACATCTAAAGTTTAGTTTAGTCTCCAGCTAAGCATAGTGCATTTTAATTAAAAAAAAATAGCTACATAATTTGTAGGGCTCAGTACAAAATTAAAATGCAGAGCCCTTGTTCATAAATTAAGAGTTCCAAGACGGCAACAGTAGAGAAAGGAAGCAAGGAACCCACAAAAATGGTCCTGATACACAGTTCTGTAACCTCAACAATCCCCTTTAGGCGTCCTCTCTCTTTCTTTTAAGGCCTCAAGATCTCAGACGTGTCTACTTCTGGCTGCTCTTCCACAGATGGGTAGAGATTTGGGGGAAAGGGTGCATACTTCCAAGTAATGCTTCGTCTTCCTCACTGGTCTCTGTAGGGGAACACCTAGGTTCTATGCTTCCACACTGGTGGCTGCTGAAGTGAAACTTCCTTGTGGAGTTTGAGGGAAGCTGATGGTGGTGCACATGCAAAGTCCATGATTCTAGCCACTTTAGCATCACAGTCTTGGCCAGGGAAGGCTTCTTGCCCTGGTCTTGGGCTTAGCCAGTTCACCAGCTCATTTAGACTTCTGTGGTTTCTGACTGGGGTTTTCTAGAAGTTTCCAGGTACCTAAAATCCACAACACTCTGTGGAGCACTGTAGAAACCCTTTTCTCTCTACCACCCCTACCTCTTTTCATGAGACACTGTCCTCCAGAGACTGTGTGCCTTGTGTCTGGGTTATCAGAGAAGTCATGGGACCTGATGTTACTGGGCTTTCTGACACCTGTTTGAATTATTTCTAAAGCATCA
Organism: Dinomys branickii; assembly: GCA_004027595.1. Classification (NCBI taxonomy): domain Eukaryota; kingdom Metazoa; phylum Chordata; class Mammalia; order Rodentia; family Dinomyidae; genus Dinomys; species Dinomys branickii. The sequence continues at coordinate 108,521 of PVLD010001446.1, forward strand.
CAGGTTAGGCTCTTAAGAGAGATTCAAGGGATTGCTTATCACCCTTGCACCCATTTGGGCCTGTGGCTTCTGGACTTTTTCCCTTTCCCACCAGCCCTCTTTCTGAAAAATATTTTTTCAGCTATTTGGCCTTCCCTATCATATCTCACTTCCCTATGTTGCTCTTATTTGCACAGAATTGGATTAATAAGAACTTTTAATTTTTAAAATATTATTGTCATTGGCTTTCATACACATCCTGCTTTGGGGTCATTTATTAATTAAATCACACAATGGACATCATGAAGCCACCATCTGATCCAGGAACAACAACAACAACAAAATAGAACATGGCAAATAACTTATATCTGCCCTGTGCTTCTCCCTCATCCTGCCTCCTCTTCTCTCCCCTAGAAGTAATTATCCCAAATTTGGCCTCTCTCTTTCTCTGCCTTGTACACACATCACATACACAAACATACACACACACACACACACACACGCATGCACGCATGCACTCTATATTTTTATTTCATATCTAGGTATAGCTGTATCACAGCAACCTAATGCTGGTTTGAGAAAGTCAACTGTACACTCCTCTTCCCAACTCCATGTCTACTGATGCTATGTTGGAAACTTGAAAGCAACCAGGGTGGGAGTATTTACAGCATGAAATCAGCAAGTACCACCCAGCAGAGCCTTACTCCAGCAATGTAGTTATTAAACACCTACACACTACTCTATATGTGTTTCTAGAGAAAGAATATAATATCTGCTTCTTTATTGACTTGCTGTATTGAGTAAGCACTTAGAACAGTGCCCAGTGCCTTAGTAGACATTAAGTTGTTTAGCACATGAATACATATCCTCCTCTACCCCTAGGACAGGAGGCCTCATGATCTATATGAAACAATGGGAGATATCTTCTCTGCCTACAGAAGAAATTGTACCATCTGAGAAGTGTGTAAGTTTAGAGAACTCCCTCTCTTCCAGCAAATTCTAGGTTCAGTAACTAGTCTACTGCCAAAATCTCATAACAGGTAGTAGGAAATGAACAAACATAATGATTCTGCTACCTTTGCATTCCTACTGGACCAGTTTAAACTTGGTAGGCGGTTGATGCCTCTGGAACGCGGCAAAGGGTAGGTTTAAGGGAATGCACAAAGAAAGAGTATTCCAAAAATATTATCCTTGAAGCACACTACTTTTCCAAAGGTCTAAACCAAAGATAAGAACACAAGGGGGATGACAGCAGATACTGACGAGGCCAGCATGGGATTGTTCTCATGGAACAGTGCACTCCAAAATCACGGAGCTGTTTTTTGTTGCTATTGTTGTTTGGTAGGGAAAGAAGTACATAGTAGAATCTAAAAACATCATGGGCTTTAAGTAATTATGAGTAGGCTGTTTTATTTTTAAGAACATTAATGTTAGCCATTAGTTATAAAAAACTGTCTGAAAGGATAAATTAAATCCTGTTTTAGAAACCGCCCTTGGAATACGAAGGTGAAGTAGGTTGTCTGTTATTATATAAACCCTCAAGAGTCAGGATCTGGAGTGTAGCTTGGTGGTAGGCTCTAGTTTAACCTCCAGGAATATTTTTTAAATAGTGAATCACATATATTTTTATGTTGGACAGTTACTTGATATGTTTGATGAGAACAGATATTTAAGAATAATAATTTGATAGCAACTTTAGGAATAGGTTGAACTTTGGAAAAATGAGGTTGAGAAAATTATAATTCTGGAGTGAAATGATTGGAGAGGTGGCGGTGATGACGAAGCGATGGGAAATGAACTGACGTGCGCTGTGCTAGATGAGAAAGGGAGGGCTGACAGGTCTGCACTTCCAGCTTGATGTGAGGAGCTAAGGGAGAACCAGAGGTGATTTAGATTTTGAAACTTGCACAGGGAGATTTTACCGAGAAAGATGAAGTATTTCAGTACATTGAGTCTGAAATGTTAAGCACTCTGCAGCTGGTATAATGTGGTCTGGAAAGAAGGATTTGGGAGACAGCTCCAGAAAATATTTGTAGATACAATTAATTAACAAAAGTGAAGATGAGAACCAGAAGCCTGAAGAAAACTCCTTGGGTGATAAACCACTATTTGGACAGAATTGAAGTAGATGGAACAGAGTCAGGAAGGAAAGAAGCAGAGAAGTGGGAGGACCATAAACTAATATGCAGTCAAGAAACAGAACATCAAGACTCAAAACTGCCAGTGCTACCCAGAGGGACACTAAGGAGGTCATTGAGGATCTTGAGGTTTTAATATTATAAAGATGAAGTTTCAGTAAAACTGTATTTTAAAGTGTTAGTGGGATGACAAATGGTAAAGAAACGGCACTAAAAGACAGATAGGAAATAAAATTATTTAGACTGAAAATATGACAGCCAGACAAAGGTTTCTCTAAGAGGAAGGGGTCATGTGCATTTCTAAATGAAAGGAAAAGATGTTAGGGAGGACGAAGAGTTTTTGACATTACTTTGGGGTTTATTTTCTGTAGGTGCTTTTCAGTTCTATTTTTTGAATTACTGTACTCATTTTATAGAGGAGGAAATGAAAAATTAGGGAAATTAGTTTCATCTGTTAGGTAGAGGAACAGAGAATTAATCTACGTGGTGTGAATTCACTTTCCATTATGTCTGACTGTGCTGCTTGAGATAACCCACCGGGAAGTTCTCAGAGAATGGCAGGTGGTGTACGAGCATGAACATAATTCACAAAGACTTCCAGGAATCTCTTGCAAGGGTTTCATGAATTTATCTCAACAGAACATCAGAGTCCTATCCCTGGGGCAATGTCGTCTTACCTTTGGTAATAAGGTATAGCTATATATAGCTTGAAATGAGTTAGTCTAAAAGTAAACGAGCTTACTTTATGAGTTAAAAATTATATAATCTTTCTTGCCTTTTAAATTAAGGAAACTAAGAACCAAATCAAATACTCTATTAAAGCACAAGATCAAGCCAAATGCAACACTCACCTATATTAATCGGTGTCTTTATTTCTCTTTCATTAGTCCTGTTTTATATCATGAATTTTTTTGAGTCCCTTGGCATCTTTTGGGAAAGTATGGATCTATGTGGTATATGCCATGTCACTGATTAGTTGTTCTTTCTGGAAAGATCTAAAGGATGGGTAAGTTCTCAACAGGAACATTCAATTCTGAAAAGAATATTACAGATGAAAACAACAGGCAGCTCACCAAATGCCCTCAACCCTGAAATTTTCGGAACACAAGGACTAGTACAATTAACAAAGTAATAGAAATATGGGATGAAATCTTTAAATTAAGACATTATTGCTTACCATGCAGAAAGGAGGAGAGATTGTACAAGTCGCAAATGGACAGCACTACAGTTTCAGCTTGCCTTGAAATTACAAAGGTCATTGTGTGCATTCTTAAAGCAAATTCGCATGCAGAACAGGGCTAGCAGTATGAATGAACCACCAGAGATTTTTGTCTTCATTGAAGAACAGACTATTCCCAGGCAACGCTGTGTGTGGCACTGCTAAAATTTTGTTGTGGCACAGTGGGGCTGTGGGCCGAGGTATCATGAACCCAGGTACGGTGAACAAGGTACTTTGTGACATGGGAGAATGTAGACCCCTCTGGAAGGGAAGGAATGAAGGAGGCTTTCGCTGCCATACAGAGGAAGAGAAGATGTGAGCTGGGAAAGCAGGGTGGGTCATAATTCGGGTCTGAGTGCCAGGCTGAGGAATCTGTACAAACAGAAGTACTTTTAATGGATGTCTGATCAATCAACTCCTTTGATAATCTGTGCTTTTCATTCCCCTTGTAAAACTTGTTCCCCTGAGCTGAGGGGACCAGGCAGCCGCTCACCACAGCTGCTAGCACTCTACCCCCACCATCTGAGTTTAGGGCTCAGCAGGAATCAGTTACCTTTGTGCCTGAGCCTGTTTGTGCCTTCTGTGTTTGTAACTGGAATCACACTATTTAAATCAATGCTGGCAAAATACGAATGCAGAGGGCAGAGTAATGAGGAAGGAGTTTCTATGATAGCGAAGTCACGGAACTCTTGCAGAAGAAGTTATATAAGAATTTGGAGGACATATATAAAATTCCCAGAAGGATTTTGGGTTTAGATTGCTTCACAGGTATCTTTGAGATTTTATTCCACTTTAAAGAAATGGAAACTTCAGATCATAAGATGATGTGGTGTAAGTGGTTAGAAAGAGGCCCCCTGAATTCCACCAAAACCTCTGCTAGAGATAAGGCCACAATCCACGCAGATGTAGCTGCCTATATTTTGGTCAAACATAAATTGTCAGAGTTTGTATACAGAATTTTTCTGGTTCCTTATTTAAGTTGACTTATTCAATTAAAAAATCACTAGCTTCAGGAATATAAGGAGCTACTGGAGATTTGGAAGCTGACATTTTAACCTAATTCTCAATATGAAATATTTTAATATATGAGTATTAAAATCTTTTCATTTTAAAAATAACTTAAATAGAATTACCTTCAAAATTTGACTTCACATCAAAATATGAATGAAATACGATGTTGGGTGTTGGTGGTAGATGACAGGATTGAGTTGTGGCTTTACCACCTTCTAGTCTGTGCCTTTGAGCAAGTAAGTTGGCCCCTCTACCTCCCATTCCTTAAAGGAGGGTGACAACAGAACCAACCAAGAGGGATTAGGTATATAAATTATTGTATCATTACTACAGAAAAGTTAAGATGGGTAAGCACCTCTGGTGACTTTTGAGTTCTCTTGAAATTTCAAATGATATTGTGCATATTCTCAGACAAGTTCAGTATACACACTTAGCCTAGCAGCATGGGAAATTATCAGAGCCCTTCACCCAAGAACAGGCTGTCTCTTCCCAAGAAACACTGTGTTTGGTGTGTTCAGAGCTTTGCAGTGACACAATGGAGCTGTGGGCCGAGTTATTATGGAGCCAGTGAGCAATGGGCATGGAGGTGGGTTTGGGACAAAATTGGGCCCAAAGTTAGAAATATCCACGCCTGCCAGGCATGGTGGTGCAGCCTGTACTCCCAGCATGCAGGAGGCTGAGGCAGGAGGACCACTGCGAGTTTGAGGCCATCCCGGGCCACACAGTGAGTTCAAGACCAGTCTGAACTACATAGTGAGACCGTGTCTCAAAACCAAAACCAAAACAGAAATACTCATGCCTGAGACCCAAGAGTATAGAATACCTCATCTTACACAGGAAAATATGGATATTGGTGGACTGATACTGTATCTTTCTAAATATCATTAAAACCTTAAAACTCTAAACTCATAATAACACTACCACCCTGTCCAGTTCCTCTGAGCATCTGCTTACATTATGAATGATTTAGTCAAGTGGAAGCTGCCTCTATGACAAATGAGGTCTCAGCTTCTCATCCCAAGGCCAAATTTCTCTCTAGCATTTATTAGACACATATACATTACACACATTTCAGTCCAGCAAGGCACTGTTTAACAGATTGGTTATGAAAATATCCCGGTGATTGAAGACAATACTATAAATAAATGCAAAAGCTTCCCATTCTGCTGCAGGTATCCATAAGGCAGATATCTGAATATCAGATATGTCTGCAGTGGAGATATAAAGTGCAATATATCAAGATACCAATTTTGCAAGCACTCAGTTTTGCTATGATTCACTGATATAATTTTTAACATGTTTATATTGTGCATATGTAGACATGCTCACACACGCAAATTGGCACACTCAGTATAAATGACATGCTAGGCTCAGAATTCTTCACACACTTTGGATAGCCTGAATCACACATCCAGTATTTCTCATGGCCAAGATGGCTTTTATGAATATCTCTACAGCCTAAGAAATGTAAATTTGATCCATGCCCCTCGTTCTTAGCACAGAGCTTCTAAACCTTTATAACTTCCTGAGTGATGGGAGTATCTTTCCTGTTAATCTTTGATCATGCAAAGGTCTCACAAGGCCTTCAGAGACCCTTAGAATCTTTTTTTTCTGTATTAGTGAGGTGACTGGTGGCTGGAATCCCCTCAATAGCTTCAAGATGAAGGCTGGCTGTAGAAGAAATAATCCTGTGTCTCAGGGGTTGGAACTGTCACCCCCACATGCATACACACACCTCTGGGGAAGGGAGACAGGATGGAGATCGAATTCAGTCACCAATGGTCAATGGTTTAGTCAATCAGCACCGCAAAACCCCTAACCAATGGGACTTAGCTTCTGACTTGATAAACACAGGAAGGCACTGCTGAGAGGCTGATGCACCCTATGAATCCCCTTCCTTGGCTGTTGTTTGTTTTGTAGTGCTAAAATATCTTCATTGTTTCTGATTTTTATTAGCATATGTTTATAGTATGCAATGATTACATTGATTACATAGAGTTGGTACGCACACATAGCCCATCTCAACTCTTTTTCCATCCCCTTCCCTTACTCTCCTTCTCCCCTCCTATTTGCTTCCTTTAAAATATCTTTTTGAATACATCACTAATAAAGTAAATAAAACCCTGAGTTCTGTACATTATTCTTGAAAATTACCTAAATCACCAGGCTAAGAATGGAGACACGTAAAACCGAGATTTGTAGCCAGTAGGTGAGAAGTACCGGGATTTCAACAGCCATCTGGGGTTGAGGGCAGTCTTGTGGGCTGAGGGAAATGCCCTAGCTATGGGTAGTTAGTGTCATTATTAATTTGTAGGTGCCTCTTTGCTGTCCAAGGAGCTGGAAAATTACTTAATGTGAGGGGAAAATCTATATACTCAGGGTCAGAAGTGAAATGGTATGAAGCTAAGAAAAAGAATTTTCCGTTTAGTCCCTGAGCCATGTAGATGCCTGTCACATTCAATCAGGGTCATTCTCACCAAGTTGAGCAAAGAGTAGTGAAACATGTAGAAAGAAAGATGGAAAGGAAAATAGAGGAGAGTAAGGCAGTGATCCATTGCCTGTTATTTCCATAAGTGAGAAGAAAAAGAAAGTGCAGGCAGGGATCACCTTTGTGGGCCACTCCTGCATACAAAACGTCCCCCACTGGCAGACATTCCTTTGGGAGTCTCTCATTTCCTGTTGCTCCTTGCTAGTTGAGCAGAACCTCAGTACTAGCAGGGCTAACAGAGGGAGGGCAAGAGATGCCCCTTCCGTTTCCTCTCTTGGGCTCTGCTTGTCCAATTTGCAGTTCACCTTGATCCTCAGAGACTGCAAAAAAAGACAGTATGAGAAACTGAGTCTCAATCATTATTTCATCTCCTGGGTCCAGTTTTGGTTCATGCATGTTGGGGTTTCCCAAAGCGAAGTGTTGAGCAGTTGTGAGCAAACGTCCTGGCTGCTGCAGAGGGTTTGGACTGTCTAGTTCACACTCATAGCTGCTCTTGCTGAAGCCGCCTCCTTCACTTGTTCAGATACCTCTTGCATTAGCACTCTTTAAGGGAGCAGAATCAATAGAAAATATATGCATAATTATGCAAGGTGATTGTTTTAGTTAGGCTTACTGGATTGAAAGTGGAGAGTTCGCAATGACTGTCTATGGCATCAGACAGAACAATCCACAGCGGCTGTCTACACACTGGAAACCTGGGGGATGTAGTAGCTGCTCAACCCAAGAAGGCAGAAGTCACGGAACAAGAGGGGCGAGGAGTCAGGGCGTGGCACCAGTGCAGAGCAGACGACCTGAGAGCTCACCACAGACTTGCTGGCTCAAGTCTGCTCTGGAAGGCTGAAGAGGCTGGAGGCTTAGGTGCAAATGCAATGGCAAAGGCTAGAGCTTCTCTAAAGCAGGAACATTGTCTTCTGGCCCAGACAATAAGCCTTTTGGTTGGAGCCGCCAATATGGGGAGTGGGTCTTGGTCCCTCGGTTTGCAGGTCCACGCATCAGGTGTCCACAGACACACCCAGACCTGTGCTTTACTAACCAGTTACATGTTGCTTAATCCATTCACGGTGACATAGGGTGGTTGCAGTAATACTGCTGTGTCATTAGCAGAGTATATGATGCAGGTGTCATTTTTCCTTTCACTCAATAGAAGCAAAAGCCATAGGCTTGTGATGGATTAGAAGCCGTTCTTATTAAGAAGCCAGTTGACTAAGTAGCTAAAGAAGCAAAATGCATCACGGTTAGAAGTGCCCATCTCCTCTCCCTCTCTTGGTACAATGCCATCATTCCAACCATCTATAAGTAGAAAGGAATCTGTCCGGTTGTAAAAGCCTAAAGAAAAATACTGAATTTGAAATTTTCCTTAATCATGTTAGTAATTAACAATATGAGAATTGCAGGCTTACTTTACATATATATACATATATATATAATGTTGTGTTGGTCACCTTTCTATCACTGTGGCAAAATACTTGAGATAAGCCACTTGTAAGGAAGAGAGGTTGATTTGGGCTTGTTGTTTTGCACGTTCCAGTTCATGCTTGCTTGGTCTCATTGCTTTGGGCCTCTGGGGACATCACAGCAGGATACAGCAGAGCAAGTGATGGGCTGCCTGTTCACATCGTGGAGGCCAGGAAGCAGGGAGAGAGAGAGAGAGAGACAGAGACAGAGACAGAGACAGAGAGACAGAAAGACAGAGAGAGAGGGAGGGAGAGAAGGAGAGGCTGAGACGTTAATATCCCCTTCAAGGACATGCTCTCAATTACCCAACTGTCTTCAACTAGGTCTTACCTCCTCCCAGATTCTACCCCCTCCCACAGCTACCACAGGTTAGGAACCACACCTTTAACACATGCACCTGTGGGGGGCATTTATAATCCAAACTGTAGCAAATGTCTTTGAACTCTCCTGAATTATGCTAAGACCTAAAAAACAATACAAGGGCAGGCTGATAAAAAAATTTGTGTTAAAAATGTTTTAAGTAGCCACATAGCCATTCACCCCTCTGACTACCCCCCCTTTGCTTCAGACACTGTTGCCATTATTCTTACAACTTTCTTAAGCTCTGGAAGTCCTCTTTCACGAGTGTGTTTATAAAATGGGGTTAAAAATACAGTTAATCCTGCAGCCAAGTGGCACCAATGAAACACAGGTGCAGAGCTGTAGAAACATCACCACGTCTCTCCCCGTCTCATCCACAGAACCTGGCCTCGTGTGGCTTCAGGCTCTTCCTCACAGACAACACGATCATGAAAGGTAAACATTTTGAATCAATTCAGTGCATGAAGGCAGCCCCATGGTGCAACTAAAGATCTTCTTTTGCTCATCTGTTCCCCCAGAGGTAGATGGACTTTGTGGGAGATTGTTTGCAAAGGTGGCTGTAATAATTCCGCCTGCCTGGGCCCTTTATAATGTGCCTTTGCCACATCCCTCAGAGTTGGAATTAATTTCTCCACCCCTTCCATCTGGGTCGCCCCACCACTTGTTTTCCTGGTGTAAGTACAAAGGACAAGGGCTGGCGTCCGAACCTCTCAATCTTGAGGGGCCTTGCAGCCTCCGCTCTTGCCCTGGTGCTGTCTGCAGAAACTCAGGCTAGACTTCCCAGTGATAAACTGCAAAAAGAAGGGCCAAGCCAGCAACCAAAGCTCACAGCAAGCTCACAGCAAGACCTGCACCGTCCCGCCCCAGGTGAGCTGCAGAAGACGGCAGCCGCTTGTGTGTCCAGACAAGATCAAGAGAAAGACTTCCAACTGGGCCCAGTGCAAACTGCTCATAAACTGAATCCATAATATTGTGTTTTTGAAAAAGCTACTTACTTTTCAAGTACTTTTAAAAGAGCAATAGGAAACTGATACAGAATTATTCTGATTGATGAGGCTAGAAAGAGACACAGGATAGACAGCCCCAGTCCTGATCTCCTCCCCCAGCAGGAAGCAGCACAATGAGAATACATGTTCTCTTTTCCTACTCCAGACCATAATCGTATAGTACATTTCTACTGATGCACCATTTCCCCAAATGCCTAAGGGGCTAGAAATTAAAGGTGGTATTTGGGTGAAGCCAAGACCAAACTCAAATATGGTCATGAAAGAAAAAATCCTAGGAACCAAGAATCAGTCTAAAAAACAATAAAACTTCAAAAGGTATTATAATAATTTTAATCGTATAGTAACATTTTTGAAATCTAACTAGAAAGATTGTAATATGTTTTAAGTACCTTCATTTGCTCTCAACAATGTATTCTATTTTCCATGTTAGAATTGAAAGTAAGTTATCAAGATTTTAAATTTTTTCCTCCTCATGAAATTTCAAGATGACAAAATAATCTTTATAAGGTGTATAAAATTCCAAAACTGGAACTTTTGTTGAGACCATAATATCTTTGAATGGGATTTAGCCTTGACACTTTTCTATTACTCATTTTCATGTGAATTTCATTGTCCTGATTATTAGGAGTTTTGCTTTATTTGCTTGCCGCATTTTTATCTGGACTCCTCCTTCCTGGCAAGTTTCGATTCCCTCCCACTGTTGTGCCTGAGGGGCCCTGCCAGGGCCAGAAGAACATGTGAATCGGTGCTGCCGGCCTACTGCAGGCCCCTTGTCTCATGGACGCCCAACTGCCCCGCTCTGTGCCGCTCTCGCCTTTTTTCCCTGTGAGGCCCTAGGCACCATTAGACGTTGCCTGTTGTCGGGACTCCTGTGATCTCTGAGGTTGCCTCTGCTTTTTCCTATACAGATGCTGGAAAATCATAGATCTTGTACCATTTGGTGGTTTATGTTCTGGAGGTTTGGGTGGTATCTTGTCATCTAGTTTTATTGTGAACATTATTCACAGGTTTTTAAATTTCACTCCATTAAAAAATGTTGGGATTCTAAAAACTGGAAGATCTAAGAACTGTGCCAATTCTGCCACTGGCATCTTCCCAGATTTTGCTAAGAGTTTTAACACAAAATCAATGTAGACTGCTTACCCATAATTTGAAGGTGAATCTCCAAATATTTATTCAGATTAGTACATCCAGGTGGCCTCTTTCTTCACAACTCTTGTTTGTGTCATTCTTGCTGTCACACGGATTGGCTATGATGGTAGCTGGGGATGTTCCTTGATCTCTGATCACCCACAACTGTCAGAATTTGAAAAATAACTTGAAAGTAGCATTAGGCAATTAAATCTACTGGCAAAATACCAAAGGTGAGACCAAAAGTTAGCACATCAGTGATGTAATGTGATCTTGCTGCCCTGCCACTCTGTGGATCAATGTAATTCTGTGCTTCAGTATTAGGAGGTCACACTTGCATAGGCAGAAACCATGTCCTCCACTCAGTCTTTATCTGCTTTAACAAAAAAGTGTTAAGTTTTATCTCCAAATGCCAACCAACTCTTTTAAGTTTTTACTATTTCTGAACTTAGACAAGGAGATTTCTTCTTCATTATTTGAAAAATAAACAAAGAGTCAAATATTGAGAGGAGCAAAGTAGCACCTGAAAATTCGGTTATCTGGGTAATTTTAAACTTTGATGGTTCCTCCTCAGCATATGGGTTGTGAATTGTGTCCTTCCCCCAAAACTATACATGGACACCCCAACCCCTAGTAACTCCGAATGTGACCTTATTTGGGAGTAGAGCTGTTGTAAATACATTTTGTTAAGGCAAAGTCCTAAGAATCGAGTGAAGCCCTAACTCAAACTTACTGATGTTCTTTGAAGATGGCTATGAATGAAGACAGAAACAGACTGAGAGCTCCATGGCATGGTGAAAGCAGAGACTGGAACCATGTAGTTGCAAGCTAAGGAATGCTAAATGTTTCCAGCAAACCAGCACAAGTTAGGAAGGGGCATAGAAGGATTCTCTTACAGGTTTTTAAAGGAATGCAATCCTGTTAGCACCTTCGTTTCAGACTTGTATCCTACAAACTCTGAAACAGTCAGATTCTTTTTTAAGCAGCCCAGTAAGTGGTGCATTGTTACGGCTTGCCTAGGAAATTATGACATTAAATTAAGGCTATGGAAGTGTCTTAGCTTGGGCCTCCATAACATCATAGACTGGAAAGCTTAAACAAAAGACATTTATTTCTTACAGATTTGAAAGCTAGGCAGTCCAGGATCAACATGCCAGCAGATTTGCTTCCTGATAAGGAACTTCTTCCTGGCTTTCAGATACCCGCCTTCCCAATATGTCCTTATGTGAGTAGAGGAGGCATTTCTTATTTTTTGTATGTAAGGACACTAACCCTATCATGGGGCCACTGCTTTCACGACCACCTCTAAACCTAAGTACTTCCCAAAGGCCTCACTTCTAAATGCCATCACAGTGGAGGGTTAGGACTTCACATATAAATTTTGGAGAGACCCAGACATTCAGTCTGTAATAGCTTCTTATGTTCATGGTTTTCAGCCTGTACTGGGCAGTGCCACTGCTTTTTGCAGTCACAGACATGGCTTCTAATGCATGCAATCTGGACAAGAGCCTCTAACCATAACACCACGTGAGATGTACACCTTAGTTGGTCACTGAAACTTTATCCATAGGTGAGTGGTTGTTTTCATACAAGACAGCAGCTCTTTTTCCTAGACATAACACAAGTGAGAGTGGAATTTTTGGCTTCATATCTCCATAAAAGACATAATATAGGCCTGGGGTGTAGCTGAGTGGTAGAACACTTGCCTAGGACATACAAGACTCTGAGTTCAGTTCCTTCACTTACTTCTTCACTTTCAGGGAGATAATTCATGGAAATTTTGAATATGGCTAACCTAACACTGCTATTACCTTCTATAACATCAGAAGCATGTTAATTTCTTATTACAATGTACTTAGTGTCGATAATCTACTGGATACTTCTAGGTACTCCTCAGGATGCAAACACATTAATTAAATAATGAATAATAGAATTTACACAAATATATAACTGCCTGTATAATAAATTCATAAGGTAAAAAGTAAATGGTGATATATGCATGTGATGGAGGACTTTGACCTGATTTTAAAAGCCTAGGAGGACTTTCATGAGGAAATGGCAACTAAGTTGAGGTCAGAAGGAAGAACAGGAAGCCTGTAAAAATGGGAGGAGAAGTATTCCAGAAGAAGGAACAGTATGGACCAAGACAGTAGCAAAAAGGAGAAGAGATGGTAAATAATGTAACTGGAACCATAAAAATGTCTTTTGGGATAAAATAAATTTCATACAAGAGCTTTAAGTAACTGAAATCTATCTTCTACATAATTTGTTTGAGACATGAGTTCATCTAGTATTTATGAAATGTTCCTGTCTATCAGTGTTGACACCTCAATGAAGTAGTCATTCTATGGCAGACCTATTCCTACAGGAAGATAAGCAGAAGGGAAAAATGGTGGCTATTGGTCATTACAACATGCTAAAGCAATCAAGGGAGTCCAGGAATGGCTCTTCTTCTTGGGAAGCAGCTCCCTCACAGTAAGCCCAGGTCCTCAGAACTCCTTTTTCAGTGCGTAGTGAAGTAATATTGCATAATATTTACAACTGGGAAGAAAAGCACAGAGAAATAATCATAAATGATTCCTTCTTTCTAGCATGTGTACAGTAGGGTACACACTAGTTTACTGCATCTTGTGGGGAAGGAAGAGCAGAAAGAACAGGGAAGTTCAAGGAGCACTAATACAGTAAATAATGTGCTCATTGTGGAAGGTGACATTGCTCAGCTCCCCTTCATGCAGATGTGAAAGGAAGATTAAAACGTGACCGATTTTTCTAGTCTGTTTACCAGTTCATCTCTCATTAGTTTCATTAACTCACACTGCTATATCTAAAATCTAAGAAAAAAATATATATATATATATAAATGAAGCCATGATGTGCATGTACATGGTAAATTCCGAGGGGAACAGAATTTCAACTTGAAAGCATCCTACACATAATGTCCTTCTGAGAGTAAAGGTTGTATGATGGCAGTAGCATCATTAGCCATCAGCTACTATTAAGTTTGATCCAGGTCACACTTTGCGGAGACCCTTTCCCAGCAAAAATCTCAAGAAAAATATGATTAAGAATGCTGTTGCAGTGTCTTTATTTTTACAGATCATTTTCTGTCTTACTAAACTTTCCTCTTTCACTCAGATTAAGTAATCGGCTCCACTAGTATAAATTATGGCGCAAACATATAACAGACCTTGTTGATTGCCTGCTTATCGTCCTTGCAGACAGAACTTTGATTTGGGTGGGAATACAAGCCTGGTCACTCCTTCCCACCATGACTTGGGTGGCCCTTGACTGACCTATGCCTACTATGGTAGTTTCATCTCCCTTGTCATTTGTCGGTTTGGAAAGGGGCATATGGACCAGTTAGACAAGAAGGGAATCTGCTAGGGAAATTCTGAAAGAAAGGTTGCTTCCTGATTCAAATTGATAGCTTGTCTTTTTCTGTTTGATGTCTTTAAATTTGGACATGGTACAAGCAGAGCCCAGCCATCCTATGACAATAAAGAATACTGCCTCGAGAAGCAGGTGTCATGGTCCATTTCTGGATGTCTCCCCACAGAGTCTCATGCACCCGAAGGTGAGGCTTTTGAAAGGTACTTGGCTATGGGTGCGGAATAGCTGACTTGCTGTTGGATAGGGTCTAGTTATAAGAGGCGGGTGGCTGGGGTGTGCGCTGGGAGGTTTCATCTCCCTCTCAGACTCCTCTCTTTGCTCTCTGCTTTCCAGCTGCCGTAACGCTTCCTGCGCCATCTCCCTCTGCCATGATGCTTCCTTCTTGGTGCCAGCTGGTAATGGGCTGAAATGTGGGCCAAATAAGCGCCCCCTCCTGTAAGCGGTGGCTGTCAAGTAGTGTCTCGGTGAGAAGAAAGTAACTAAGACACCAGCCAAAGATAATCATTTCGTATTCTTCTGGGTGGTCACGTTCCCAAAAAATGACTTCTTGGTGCTTGTGGAAATATTCCTAGATTGTAAAAGTGGCAAGAGGCTTATTTATATTTTAGAAAGATTTACATACATCTCAAAGGGGGCAAAGAAGAACCCAGAATTTGAAGTTTTCTTTAATAAATGCTCTAGGAAAAGAGATGTGTGAGGCAGTCTCTTTCCATTTTTTTACAACAGAGAAAATTCTTATTTTTTATTCATGTTATCCTTCTGACAAACACTATACTTAGTTTTATGTTCCTCAGAATTTTATGGTTAAATTCTTGAATTTGTTTTTTTTTTTTAAGTTTTCATGTGAATTAGTGCAATGATTAGATTTAAATAGGGTAACATTAATTCTCCCTCTCATGCTACTGATTCTTATAAGAATGCCTTGAGGAATCAGTTTATTGGCCCTGGTTCTCAGGCTTTTCCAATAGATTTGCCTTCAATTTGGATTCTTCATAGTTGAGGAAATAGAAACTAATTAAACGAAGGCAACATTTCCACACTGATTTTTAAAGGGTTCCACAAAAAGAGTTTCTTCGTTGTGGCAGAGACTCCTCTTCTGTAGAGACAGAATTCTTAAGCAGGAATGGACACATTTTTAGTCCTCTTTTTCAGTTAGTTGTGGTCACTAAGTTCTAAGCATTAGGATGCAAGCAAAAGTCATCTTGAATTTTTAAAAGGATTCTCCTTTTCCCATTTTCCTCCTTTTATCTGGATTAGAATGTGGATGTTTAGGCTGAGACTGTGAGACCAGGAGAATGCTTAACAAAGGAAGCGTGGGTCCATCGTGCCCAAAGAGCCAAAATAGTTCAGGACTACCTATCTCTGAAATTTTACTTAGTAAAGCAATAAACTTTTACCTAGTTAAAAACATTAAGACAGATGTTTCACATTTTTCTTGTCATTATAGTTAAACATAATGTTACTGATACAATAATCAAATATACTTGGGGAAATCTGTGTATCTCCCCACTTGTACAATTTGGAAATATTGGTATATAGACTCCAAAAATACTTGAAGCAAATAATTTGTTTGATTTCATTTAATCCTCTCTCCCTCAGTGTTTTCTTTTTTATTAACACACTACTAGGATAGTTGAAGTCGCGAGGGAGGAAACAGAATTTCTTCTCAATCTTCATAAACACATAGTTGGAAAATATCCCCATAATAAAAGACAGGTAATAAGAGAGTAGCAAGCAGGTTCATTGATGCATCATGTGGAAGAAATCTTCATGAAAGGTAGTGCAAGGCAGTGGCTAACAACTCTATGGTTCAACTGAGAACAATAAATCTGTAGAGAAAGTACAGGACCATACAAAATGTCTTTAGCCATCCAAAGGTAGAAAACTGTGGGAAGGTAAATATCTCAGAAAAAAATACCAGTAAATGGCTGGGGATATAGCTCAGTGGAATAAGCGTCTACCTAGTAAAAATACCAGTAAAATTTCTTTAAATGTTTCTCTGGTGCCATCTCTAGCTAAGAATTATTTCCAGTAAAAGAGAATTTATAGACTGCCATTGGGCAGAAAAGTGGAGGATATACAGAGTATTTTCTCTACTTGCTTCCCCTTAGGTACTATGAATCCAAAATTGCTTCTTTTTATGTCAAACAAATACATTTTGGGGTGACTTATTCTGCTTTACTATAATGTTCACCTGTCTTACTTTCTTGTTGGTGGAACATAGTACCTGATAGCCACAGCTTAAAGGAGGAAAGGTTCCCTTTGGTTCATAGTTTGCAGGGGTTTCAGTTCATAGTTGGCTGGCTCCAAGGCAGGGAAACATGGCAGAGGGGCATGGCAGCAAAAGGCAGAGAGAAGGATCACGGGAAGAGAGAGGAAGATAGATCCTCGCAGGTCACGCCTCCAGTGGCCAGCTTCCTCTGACCAGGTTTCACATCACAAGAGCATATTTAGCTATGAACTCAGCAGTGGACTAGTCCACTAGTGAGTATCATGGCCCCATGATTCAGTCACCTCTCAAAAGCTCAGCCTGTGAGCACAGGAGGCTTTGGGGGGACATCTATATACAAACCAGAACAGTATCCTATATACAGTGCCCTGCTAAAATACAACTGAGTTTTCATTAACATATGTTACTTGTGCAAATTAATATTTTCACTGTGATAATTCCACACATGCGTATATCATGCAGCAATCTCGTCCCTCCTCCCTTCCACCCTCCCTCGCCTTCCCTTCTATCCTACGTCCTCCAGCCCCCGACATCAGACTTTCTGGAACCATACAGTTCTGATAAACAATATGAAACAAGCATGTAAAATACTTATAATGATAGATGCTCAACAGCTGGTTGTACTCCACTGCTATCTACAATCAATATCCTTCATGTAGCCTCAGTCAGATGCTGCAGGTAGGTGCTTAAAGGATATTTTTGAAAGATAAAATCATAACTCATACAAGTGTAAAATGAGCATGTGTCAAAGGTTTTGTTTAACGTGTTAATGAATGAGAGAACCAGTAAGATAATATAACCATTGCAAAAGGTCCACTCACAAGTACATAGGCTATCAGGAGCACTGAAGTGATTTTAGGAACTGGTGAGCATCCAAAGCACCATAACCTGTTTATTTCACATGAAAACATCCGTTTTGCTATGGAGAATTGTTTGCATTATTATAATTTTCTGCAACTTGTTTATTATAAAATAGCCCCAAGTCTGAAATCTTTGGCCTTCATAAAGTCAGATAACCTGAAATGGTGTGCTAGACAGGATGGTTAGTGACCTCCTTTCCCCCATTAATGTCTCTTTCACACTTTTTCCTTATATGAAGAACTAAATTTCTGTATTAGTAAAATGAGAGTTTTGGACTAGTAATTTCACAGATTCTTTTAGTTTCAATATCCTATTATTCAAATCTCTTAACCATTATCTACATATAACATAGTGTGCATGAGAGTTCTAGAATTTTTGGCTGGTATTCAGAACTGTTGTAGTTGGGCCAGAGATATAGGTCAGCAGCACAAGTGCCTGCCTGACAAGTGTAAGGTCCTGGGTTCAATTCCCAGTACTAAAAAAAAAAAAAAATCCCTCAGCAGAACTGTTGTAGTCATTTGTATCAACTTAAACAAGCCGTAGATGTGAGTGCATTCATATGTTCTCTTCATCTAAAATAAAATCAAATTCTACCTTCCTACTAGTTGATTTTAAGGTTAGTGTGAGTGTGCATATATTGTGTACATGCATGCATAAATGGAAGCAGACCTTGAGCAATAAAATTTTATGTATATTTGTTTACAAAATGCTGCCTACAGAACACACTGAGAACTTAGTTAATATAACAGGCCAGGAAAACATTGTGTATGTCTTGCAGATAGTGAAGTAGAGGGAGCAATATATCAAGATTTTCCTTTTTATTATAGACTTTTCCCTGCAGTCCAATTAACAGCGTATCTTTCTAAGGTTGCTTTGTAGCAATGGAGGTGGTTATAATGATGTTGGTACAGGGTCATTTCTCTGCATGGCCTTGGGCTCACCAAGATCACCTTCCTTTTTTGTTTGTTGTTCTCAAGAATAATTGTGGAATGCACTGGGAAGGCAACATCCTGAAATAAGGACCCAAGCTCTGTTCCAATCCTGTCCAGAACAGGATGTCCTCCACATCTCAGCCCAGTGAATCATGGGACCTGAGGTACATAATCGCAGGCAGGCTGCCTTTCTGTATCTGCAAGCCGCGGTGCAAGCGCAGCACATGCAGTGGAGACTCTCCGTCCAGGCAGCTTGCAGCTTTCGGCTTCTGTCCCTTGCGTCCTGTGTGTAAGTAATAAACCCACCCAACTTCTGGGGGTGGCGGTGGGGATCTGCTCCCTGGACTCAGATAAGTTGGAGGCCTGTGCACACTGTGGCTGCTTCCCGGGGTTGGTATCAGAAGCTGGTGCTGGAGCTTGTGAGGCCAATGCTATGTGAAGGAGAAGAGGAAGAAAGTGAAGTGCAACTTTTGTTTATTTTTCCTCCAGTACCGTTGAACCTCTAACTTTAAAACAATGTGAAAGAAATCAAAAGCTCTTTAGCTATGAATTAAACTTAACACATGTTTGTTAAATATTGAACTCTTCTTTCTCTAAATGCAGAGCTCATGTAACCTAAAAAGCTCCCAATCTCTTAAGGTTTTAGAAAATCTACTATAGATGAAGGTGTGAAAGCATGAGTAATGCTTATGTATGGTTGATAATTTTTGAGGGTAAATATTCTGCTTTATAGATTTTATCTGGCAAAACCCAGTTCAGTTTAGAAATCAGCATCAAAACTTTTCTATTTAAATTTGTTTATTCTCATTTGAATGATTTCTTTTTAACTAAAAGGGTATTCTTGATGGTAAAACATAAAAACAATCACATTTCTTTGTTTCAATCTTTCTTTTCTTTCATCCTAGTCATTTCTATAGAAACAGAGACTGAAATGACTGGGTAGCATTTTGGAGAATTTCTGGTAATAATACACCTACACAGTGTGCTGCAGGAAATAGAGAGTCCATACCTGGTGCCCTCAGTAACTTATGACTTGATGAGTCATATAAGAATTTAGGGCTGTTGTTACTGAATGTTGAAGATTCATGTCCCGAATATATGTCCCTTGCACCAATAACATAGCTTATGGATTCAAAGGGGGAAATAACAAAGGCATATATTTTATATAGACATACCACACATTTGTATCAATATGCAGGTGCACATATGCACAGACATGGAAACACATAAGGGGCAGGAGAGGGACATGAATGATGGCTTAGTGAGAGAAGATCATGAATAGTGTTTCACACCTCTAAGGAAAAAGCCAAATGACATTTATTTGTTCCTCTTATACTAGAAACAACTCTGAGAAGCAGGCAACAAGTGACACTATTTTACAGATGAAGAAAATAGGACTTCACAGTCAGCAGCAGAACCCAGTTTTGAACCAAATTAAGCCTGACTCCAGAGCAAGTGTTCATAAGCCCGGGTCCTAGGACTTTTCATGTTGTCCTTGAATTGCAGTTAGTACCTCAAACTAAAACCAGAGCCAGCAAGTACTCACACATTCTAAACTAAGAGATCTGTGAGGATTTACGGCCGACATTCTCCCAGAGTTTGAGGTCTCAGAAATCCCTTGTCACTAACCCTACCCTTCTCTCACCTCCTCCTGCCACTGAGAGAATGGGGCAGGATGGAGGTGTAGCTTTTCCCTCCCTACAGTTAGCAGAAATAAAGTAATGAGAATTTCTTATAAAGATCAGATGCCTATAAGACACCAAAAATATTTATCTCCACGGTGGGGATTTGCTTCAAGGGTGGACACATAGCTGGGCGAGGTGGTGCTTACTAGCATGGAAGGAGCCTGGGGTAAGAAAACTGTAAGTTCAAGTCCCAGCAGGGCAACTGAGGGAGACCCTGAAAAAAAACTGAACATGTTTCTTAGCCCTTGGGAGACCTGAATAGTGGCAGAAATGTGAGAGAGGGTGTAGAGGCCCATGGACCCCCCCGTCCTCAACAATTTGTGGAAGGATGGTAATCGGGACTGTAATCTTCAGCACCTGCTGAAGTATGTGTATAAATGTGTGTTGGGAAAGAGAACGTTTGCAGAGGAATGGCCGGTGCAGGCTACCTGCTACCGACCACAGGTCGCCGAGCACAAACGGCCAAACCTGGCAAAGGGTGGTCATTGTCTAACACAGCTTCACCTGAAAATGCCTTTTGCTGGAAAAGGATGTTGGTGCCTTCTCACCAACCTGGGTGGATGATGGCAGAAAGTCATGGTCAACCAAGAAGCCTGCAAGTCTGCCCGAAACAGGGAAACGATGGAATCAGAGAAAGCTGCAGTCCCTTCATGAAGCTCTTGTCTGAACTAAAGGAAGAAGACAAGGTTTGAAGCAATTTTGAGAACAGGACTGACTCTAAAATGCCAGAATTTGACTCTTCTAAAAACCCAGATAGGCTGAACTTTTGTAAAAAAACAAAACAGCAAGTAAACAACAAAAAACCCAAGGCATTGCTAAGAAAGCCGATACTAAAGAAGGTTGACGGGCCAATTTAACACAACAGGCAGGAACGTTACCCCGCGAAGTACAAAACTTTTACATTGATAACCCCTCAACGAAAGCTGAGCACAGTCCCCGTGCCAGCTACTGTATTTTTCTCTCTTCTCTGTAGTCCTGATTAAGTGCTGATCCCGAGGCACGGCTCCGCTTCACGGGGTTCTTAAGACTTTCTCAGTTACGCGGGACTCCCCACAGCTGGTCAGAAGGTGCGTCTGTCTCCCACAGTTCCCTTCCCAGGCTCTGCTGGGCCACTACCTCCTGCCAGTGGGACTTGATGGAAAAGTACTTTGTCGATTCCATTTGTCACAACTCTGAGATGGACATCGAGAGCCCCAGCAACCTCAGTAGATCAAACTTTTTAAATCTTGTCAGACTGGGGGAGATCTTGAATCTTTAAATGGCAGGGTTATGCACTGTGCCTCTTCAGGGGACATCACTCAAAAGTGTGCTCTGTTCTTCTGCCCCAAACCCCGCTTACTCACACAGCCACTTGAATGTGCAGGAGTAGATCCAATTTAAGCTCACAAAGTCAATGATCACTGTGGTAGATGCATTATTAGCTCCATTTCCAGAGCATCCTGGAATTTTTCCATTAGGTCAGCAGCACCTTCCTGGATCTGTACCAGTATCCCTAGACCTTGCAGCTCTACCCAGCCCACTAACAGAGCAGAACCTGTTTGCTGACACCTTGAGTAACTTTACTCACACTTTGGTTTCAGCATCTGACTTGCTCTGGACAACAGAATGAAGTGACAGTGCACCACAATGAGCCCTAAGATGACCTTAAGATGCCTTGAATTTGCTTTGTCCTTCTTCACATCGGTTGTCACCGTGAAAAGAGCTTCCCCCTACACTGCTGCCCCGGAATGGACATGTGGGAAGCCGACCTGAGCCCACCCTGTGTGCTCATACGTAACTTGAAACACAGCTGCCCAGAGGAGGCACGCTTCTGCCAATCTACATTTGAGCGTTGTGAGTAATTTTTGCTTTAGGCCGCTGAATTTGGAAGTCAGGTGTGTGATACCCTGAAAGCTAACTGTACAATTGTTTCCCTGGTGCAGTGAATAACCGTGGTAGAATTAAACCAGAAAAAAGGTGATCATTTCTAGAATAATATCCTAGCTTAACTTCAGTTTGTTTTGCAGTAATGTATGTGTGTACTTCCTGGCACAGCCTAAGAGGACAGTGTGCCTGCTCTCTTACTCTAAAGAACTCTGGGTGGGCCATCCAATCACCACTGACACATCATAGTCCCATATACGTGTCACCACAGGGCATGGGATGCATGTACAGTTAATTCGAAAAAGCAGCTAAATCTGTTTGATGTGTTACAGTCCAAGACTCCATTTATGAGTCATTTATTAGAACTCGGAGCACCTTCCCCCATAGAAAAAATATTACAATGTTGTGTAAAACCTCAATTAACCCCATAAGGTAACTGAATGAGATCAACAGTGCCGTAGCACTCACAAGAGAGCACATTATCTCCGGCTGTTTGCCTTTCCTTCTCATACTGCACCCTTCTCCCTTTCTTGCTTGCTCTTTCGAAAGGAAGAGGAACAGCAGTTGATTGGTTACTGTTTAGTGTTAATCTGACTTCCACCCCTAAGTAGGCAGGACTGCTGTGTCAAAAGGTGGTAAAGACCTGCATCTGTCTCAGGCCTGTGACCTCCCACACAGCAGTTCGACTTCATGCATTTGGAGTCCCTGCCCTGCTCTCTGTCCCTCCACCTCCATCTGCCCCCACACAGACTTCCCTGAGCCTGCAGCTCCCACTTTCCATGTTTGCAAAGGCAGCAGGAAATCTTACTGTGTCTTGGGGCTAAGATGAGCTCCCTGTCACAGAATGCTGGCACCTTTTATTCAATGAATCTCAAAAAAATGATTGTGCAGGTTAATAAGTCATTCTGTAATTTCTCTCATCTGGCTGGTGATCCTTGATTGGAGGCAAAATCGAGACCAAGTTTAAATGGCCTTTAGAGTTCCTAACACCTGCTCCCTTTCGGTTTGTCAGCCCCTTGGGAAATGTCTCCCACTGAGGAAGACAGACTTGGCTTGAATGCACACTTCTCTGTGTCTTGAAGGCAAAACCCCCATTTTACAATGACTTATCTTTCAAAAGAATGTTTAGTTCTTTTACGAAAGAATAATGGCCATGTTTTGTTAGAACAAAAGTTGATTTTGAAGAAACTAAGAGAAGAAACGGAAATAATATGTATGCTCCATTTTTTAAAAATTGCATAAAATACATTAATTTATTCTTCTTGGTTTCTCAGTCCAGAAATCAAATGTTAAACTTTTCCATAACTTTAGCTTTGATGTGAACAAACTTATTCTGATATAACATAGGACTTTACTGTCATCTTTCTGAGACCATTTTGACGTTCTTCAGTAACATCACTAGTTTAATAAATATGAATCTTCTACTCCTTTAGGGCTTACTAATCTTGTCTCATATTTAAAAAAAAATCACACTAGGATAGACATGTAGCCTATGGGTTTATAACCAGAATACTCTATATATTTTTTTGTTTTTTATCTGTGTGAGACAAGGTTTTACTATGCAGTTCAGGCTGGTCTTGAGCTTACCTTGTAGCACAGGCTGGTCTCAAACTCACAAAGATCCTCCTGCCTTAGCCTCCTGAGTGCTGGGGTTACAGGCGTGCACCACCACACCTAGCTAACCAGAATATTCTTAAATTCATTCTCTATATAATCTAGTTCATAGCCTAAAAACGATCATGTAAATTACCATTGAACTAGTTTCCCCATTAATTTTATACACAGTTGATAATCATATACATTTTAACTACAAAAAATCATAGGTGATTTGAGTCAAGGGCCTGTAGACTGCGACTACCTCGTCAGTCAAGACCACTTCTGACAACAGTCCTGGAGACTGAACCCAGGGCTTTCACACAGGGCTATACCTCCTGCTCTTTTTATTACTGAAACAGGGTCTCACTGAGTCACTGAGGTGCCCAGGCTGGGCTTAAACTTGCAAGCAGGTTAAAAACTCTCTGAAAGGCTCGGTGTGCAGCCCTGAGGTAAACTGCTTGCCTAACATGTGCAAGGCCCTGGGTTCCATTCACAGCACCATAAAAAAAAATAAACCAGGAGTGCCATATTCTACACATTGTTGAGTGGCTCAGGACTGACACTCACCCACGCATAGGGGCCATGGGTAGCACCCACACCTGCCAGGCCATAGCGCATGTCCTGGTTCTCCTCAGCCACAGGGAGAGGGTGGAGGCCTTGGTGTGGAGAAAGCCTCTCCTGCGGGGAGGAAGTTCAGCTGCTCTGCTCTGGGAAATGCTCTGCAGAAGCAGGGCCAAGGAAGGAAAAGAGGAACCGCTGGCCAGACTGGGTCCTAGCTCCTTGTACACAAAAGCCAGATACATCCCTGCCCTTCTCACCGTGACTTCAGTGAGTCCACTCTCTTCAGAACAGATCACAACACTCCTTTCTTCGGAGGAGAGAAATAAGGGTGTATCTGAGTGTAAGCACCACTTTGGGCCCCTTTACAAGCTCTCCAGTCTGAGAGCAGCAGCTGTCAGGGGGCCAGGCAGGAGGCCGGGTCTGAGGGTCGGCAGAGCGCCCCCTGAGCCCCAGACAGCCTGTGCAGGCTCTGGGGAGACTCGGGACGCCATCTCCTCAGCTTTGGGATGAGAGCCTGGCTGCAGCGCCACTCACCTTTAACCTGATACGCAGTGTTCTTGCTCTTAGAAATCACAGCTAAACTAGTAGCAGTAAAGGTAATTTGCAAAATGTGGTAAAAATCTCTCACAGTCTCAGAGAAATTGTGATGTAGTATTGAAAGTGTAGATTTGAAACTGTCAATAATAAATATTTCAGTTTTAAACTAAGGCTTTCTTACTATCAACGACACTAACAAACAATAATTAAACATTTGGTTTTTTGAGGTTCCAAGAATGAAAAGCATGTGTCCAAGGAAGCAAGAGCAACACCTAGAAACTGAAGATGCAGTTTGTTGCATGAACATGTTTGTGCACAAAGATGTGTGTATACATACACATGCCACTATGTATACTCATCAGCAAAAGTGTGACAGAAAAGTGGTATCTACAGTTCCTTTTTAGTGTTTAAAAATTTAAGAAAAGTTTGATTCAAAGCTTGATTGAAGATAAATTTGGAGAAGAAATTTGCCCAATTACTTAGAGGGGTTGGTGCTTTGGGTACATTTATGTGGGAACTTCCCTTTATGATTTAAAAGGGCAGAATTTGCTCAGGGTTTTAAAACATTATTATAACTTGCAAAGCAATTTGGAGGTGGGCTCTAAGGGATAATATACAAGAACCAAACATAGATCAAAGGGCAACTGTGTGGCAATAATAAAAATAAGTAGCTTCACTCTTGCTGGAGAATTACCTTAGTTCTCCTTCTCTAACCTTGATAAAGGAGCTGATAAATGGCACAGATTCTAACTGGTTACTCAGTGACTTCAAAAGAAACACCATAGTAATGATCATTTAAAAACTAGCATCTCAATATAATTACTAGCTATAAAAAATGATGCTTATTGGCTATTTATGTAAATATAATTTTTTCAAAGCTCCAAGATCCTTTTGATATAGTGCAGTCCCTAGGGAGTAGACATTAAGGTGTGGCCACCAACAGTCAATCAGTTTGCTCCTTAGGAATATTCTAGTGTTTCCCCATTTTCCCTAAAGTGCTGCAACAAACTTAAACCTAAGTCTTTTTATCAGTGTTATATATATATTGCCTAATGGTGTGGCATATCCTTTCTTGGTTGTTACAGTGACTTGTTAATTTTTTCCTGCCAAAGATGATAGTAAATCAGCAAAATAAAAGCTAATTCGATTTTTAATGTTTTTACAATTGAATAGTTATTATGAAACAAGCACTCTAAACATTCAGAATTTGAGATTGAATTATAGTGATCTAACGCAGGAGGAACTGGGAAGCTACTCAACTTCCCCACCTTGATTCCTACTCTGGAGACTTTGTTTTTCCCTGGATAATGCAGGAAGTCTGCACAGCACCCCGTGGACGGTATTTACTGGATCATCTCTCAGAGAACAACATTCATGTGTGGGACTCTCTATAGCTGGCTACACATTGTGACTGGTATACACCATTCCAGATTCTACTGGGTGTAATAAGCACCCTGTTACAGTGGAAAGAAAAAGGCATGGGCAGGACTAACAGACCAGAAAGGAAAGGGAGCAGGGGAAGTGAAGGGGAAAGGGATTCATTATGACACAAATGTAAAATTCCCTAGTTAAGACCAATATAGTACTTATTTAAAACAAACCAAAAAAAAAAAATATGTAGCAGAGTAGTTTTGTACTTTTCCATTAATTTTTCAAAGGCCTTGACCTCCTAATGAAAAGCTTCTGACTAAAAGGGGTTTTCCTCACCAGTCAGCTCCTTCTTCTCTGTTTGGGCCTACAGTGAATCAATGATCCCATCGGTGGCCCCCCTCAGATAGTTACCATGGAAACAAGAGCAACACTAACAGCTATCTGACTCCACTGTGGAATCCAGCGTCAAGTGTGATTGTGTGATTGAGCTGTCAGAGGACCTTCCTAGGTAAAGTTCTACCTGATAAGTAAGAGTTTCCAGGAAAATAGTGACACATACAGCAATGAAAATAGATTGTTAAACTCATCTGAAAAATCCCTTTTGATTCACAGGTTGTCTACATGGTTGAAACATAAGACACCAGCTCCTCTGAAGGGCACTTCTTAGTTCATATAAAGTACCGCAGGGGCCCAATCAAACTTCTTCATGTCAGCCTGGAGAAGAATCAGGTTAGCAAAAGGAAAATAAGATTCTTGAATCCTGAGGAAGTGAGAAAGCAAAATGCTTAGCAGGGACGAGGTAAGTAGCAGAATGGATGAGAGGAACAGGCTCAGATGTCACTAAATAAGTGGTTTCTTCACACAAAAATCCTGTACAGCTGCTGAAATGAACAGATTCTAATGTACTATTTATTATAAATGAGTCTCAGAAATATAGCAAGAAAAAATCAAGTGGTAAAACGGTGCTTATCTAAACTATCGTGTAAAGTTTGAAACACATAAAACAGTAGTTTATAATTTTTGAATATATATTTACATAGGCAAAATAAGCATTTTAAAATACATTCTTATCATGATAATTCATCTCTATCATGTTTGACCTAATTCGGACAACAAAATTTTGCTGCATTAATTAGACAAGGTCACCCACATCGGATATCTGATGGGATTCTTTAACCTCCATTTCATGAAAAAAAATGAATAACGACTTAAAGGAAAATCACAAATTATTCTGAGTGATAACATCTAAATAATAATACATACATAGTTTCATACTACAGATTCACTAAGAACACACAGTTGGAAGGATTATATTAGATATTCACACACATAATCCACATCATAGCAAGTGTGGATAAGAAAATAGCTCATATTCTTGCTAAATTTAGATTGTTATCTTTTGTCATTATCCAGCCTTGCTGATTTTCAATATGTCCCAAATTGTTCTCAAGGGTTGCTTCCACCAAAAACTATTCCAATTATCTCTATTTGTGGGGTTAGGGGGGAATTACAACCCCCTGCTTACCTCATTATTGCATCTTAAATTTAAATTCCTTCTTGAAAAATAGTCCTCTTTCCCCGACATGCTGTGTATTCTCCAGCCAGATGCCTCTGTGGTATTCCCTTACTGGGCTGATGGAGGGATGGTTGGACTCTCTCTCCAGCCCTTTGGGCAGGAAGAGTGGCTTCTCAACTGACTTAGCAATGAAACCAAGGCCATCTGACTATTTGTGTTTACCATTAAACCCTCCTTAAGGGTGTTTCGTAAGTGAAATCATAGGGTTACTACTTGCACTGACAAGTTTTTACTTCATTTTTTATATGGTTTGATGTTTTGATTTATATATTTTATATATTTCCAAGAGAAGTAAAAGGTACTTACACACTTCTAGTTTTAAAAACAATGTTATGGAGAATACATATATATTTTTTCATCATCTTAAATTTAATATGAAAAACTTTATTCAGAGCATAATTTATTTTGACTATAAATGTTCTTTTGTGTACCTCAGATTTCCTTAAAATAGGTTATGTTATTAACTGTTTTTGTTAAATGTGAAATGTAAAAGAATGCATTCCTTTGTCAAGTAAACTGGCATATTTTGAGTTAGATCAAATCAAATAAATTTAATTTCTGAAGACTTTCTCAGAACCTGTATGTAACTATCCACTAGAAACCCCAAGAGATGCTAAAAAATTCAGTGTAATTCCCTTTTGGATGCATGCAGAATATTTAATCATGCCTCGCAGACACAGTATTTTTCATATTTAGGCAGACTGTGTATACTTGGACATACTTCAAAATCATTTTATAATTGTCTCCTTAAATTCATTTGTATAGGCAAATGAGTTTTTTACTTAAATTAAAAAGTATTTGTTAAAACTCAAACAACACAGAGGTAT
Source organism: Dinomys branickii (assembly GCA_004027595.1). Lineage (NCBI taxonomy): Eukaryota > Metazoa > Chordata > Mammalia > Rodentia > Dinomyidae > Dinomys > Dinomys branickii. Next base: position 136,738 of record PVLD010001446.1, read on the forward strand.
ACTAAATGAGAAGCAAACAGCTTTCCACTCTCTCAGACTGGGGCTCCCTCACTCAGACATAAGCACTGTCAACTGTTTGCTGAGCTTCTCTTCAAGTCACTTTCATAGGAAGTAACAGCTCCCACTGCATATAGCCAGGGGGAAAATACCAAATATCTTCAAAAATTAGATTAGATAGAAAAAAATTAAAAAATTTTCCAGTAATATTTTTCTGGATAATTCAATGCCTACAATTTGAATAGTGTCATATAGACTTTTAAGTAAAGCTCTTGGCTTTTTATTAATGTAAATTATTATCAAGGAACTGAAATAAAGAATAACACAACTCCTTTATATTTTCCTCCAAATTGTGCTAGGTAAATCATAATTTTACTTTTGTTCTTTCTTTAAAACCATTACTAGGAATATGTTCAACTATCAAGAGACCCAAAAATCAAACCACACCCTCACTCACCCAACTGAGACAATACCTCAACGCCCTCTAGTGGAGTAGATCTGTGTGCCTCATGCGGAAATGAACCCCGAATTCCAGTAATAAGATGAAGTCGAGATTTTAAATTATCACTGGTGGAATTGTACTCTCTCTTTCACTCATTTAACAAATGTTAAGCTTTCTTTAACAATAAAATAAGGTAAAATGAACCATCACCAGAAAGCAGGAAAAACTTGAGAGGGAATGTTCATACATAAAATATCAAGTAACAACTTTATTAGGGTATAGAAAGTTAGTCACTGATCTTCCAAGTGTCTATTCATCATCACTACCCATTTTGGGGCACATCACAACTCTCTACTACTGATTTACAAGGGCTTAAATCTATAACATACATATTTTATTTTAACGTATATATTTTTTGTTTTAAAGAGAAAAATAAAATTTCAAAACAAGATATTAAGAGAGTAACAATAATTAATACATTGTGTATTGCTATCTTCAAAGTAGTTGCTGAGTGTACAAGATATAGGCATGAAAAATTATTCAAACAGTATTAGTACAAACCTTTATTTTCAATGAACTAAGAGAAACTAGAAGTATAACCATCTTAAATATCTTGTATATATTTTTTCCTTTTCCTTTCCTTCCTTTCTCCTTTCCTGCATCCTAGTTTCTCTTTCTTTTGAACAGTTTCTTCCCATTTTACAATATCTATTGTGCATTTTGGATCTTATTTACTCCTTTAACTTCTCGCACTAAGGAGACAATATGATGTTTATACATGTGAGTCTGATTTATTTCACTTATGAGTATAGTCTCAAGTTGTATCACTTACCTATAAAAGTCTCAAATTTATCCCTCTTCATGGATGAGTAGTACTCCATTGTATAAAAAGACCACATCTTTTTTATCCATTCCTCAGCTGGTGGGCATTTATAGTGTTTCCAAAATTTAGCTACTACAAATTGTGCTGCTATAAACATTGGTATATGTATATCATTGTGATATGATGTTTTTAATTCTTCTGGGAAGATACCCGAATGGAGACTAGCTGGGTCAAATGGGACCGCTAGTGCTAGTTTTCTGAGGAATCTCCACACTGAACTCCATAGTAGCTGTACCAGTCTACACTCCCACTAACAGTGGAGAAGGGTTTCTTTTTCCCCACAGCCCCTCCAACTTTGTTATTGGCTGATTTTTTGATGATAGCCGTTCTTTCTGGACTGAAATTTGCATCTCTCAAATGATCAGTGATTTTGAACATTTTTCATATATCCATTTGCCTATATTGCTTCTTCTGAGAACTGTGTATTCATCTCAGATGCCCGTTTTTGGATTGGGTCTTTGCATTTGGGGTCTCTGATTTTTTCAATTCTTTATATGTTCTAGATATAAGTCCTTATCTGAAGGATAATTGGCTATGATATTTTCTCACTCTGTGGATTGTCTTATCATGCTTTCAGTGATTTCTTTTGTTGTGCAAAAACTTTTTAATAAAGGGAGATCACATGTGTTGATTTTTGGTAGTATTTCCCATGCAGTCTTTTTTAAACATATATATTTTAACATATTTATTTTTCTGTAGTTTCATTTGTTCAATTTATCACTTTTCAACATTACTTCTTTCACTTCTCCAAGCAACAGAAAAAAATGTTTTTCTTCCCACAGCTGATAGCTGTGGACTATCAGCCTGCCCTATTTAAAACAGAACTCCTGCTCCAAAGCCTGTGACAGGCAATGGAATGTGGTGGTTAGGAAGCAGTAGGCCTGCAGGCCTGGATGCAGAGCTCAGAAGAGCCACTGATTGACTGTGGAATGATGAGGAAATTATTTAAATCCTCTCATCTCAGTTTTCTCATCTGTGAAATAGAATAATGATAACTGTCCAACAGCCATGAGTATAAATAAGAAAGTCCTTGCAAAGAGATGGAACAGTGTGTACACAAGCGAGCACTCGGTAATGGTTACTTGATGTTACTACTTCACCAGAGTGAATTAGAATAAGGCAACATGAAGGAAAGGTTTGCATGGAACCTCCATTAAATACCAAATACAGCTATTCATCAGCCAGGCCATCACCATACCTTGTCTAAACTATTACAGCAGGCTTCTAACTGGCCCTTCGGCCAGCATTCTCTCCCAAATTCAATGAATTTCACCAGATGGATTTATTTTCCTAAAAATAATGTTTGCATTTCTTGCTGGTTCCAGAAGTGATGAACTAGTCTTCCTGATGAAAACAGCTAATATATAACACAACTCTATGGAGAACCTTAGAGCACGTGGCGGTCCCAGCAGGAAAGACAAGGCGCGGGTCTCTGAGGAGCAGCAGAGCAGCGGAGCGCTGCTGTCACTGCCTTGTTTCACGGGACTTTATCGGCTTCACAGAACAGAGGGAATAGACCCGCGCAGAGGACTTACCTAACGGGCTGAAAAATGCTGGAGTTCGGGGCTGCCAAGGTCACTGGGACTTGAGAGGACAAATTACGGAGAGTGAGCACCCAAGGTGAAGGGAGATGAACGGGTCGTCCACCCTCGTCCCTTTTCAGGTCACTGCTCATTCCTGCTATCCATCCCCGGGGAGAGACTCCAAAACCCGAACAGAAAAACAGGGTGGAAGAGAACAAAGAGCTGAGAAAAAGTTTAATTAAACAGCCGTGCGATGCTGCCAAGACGGAAGTTTGAGTCCAGGCCCAGTAAGATGAAGTAGGAGAAAAGGAGATATCAGAAGTACCCTGCACTTTAGCTGAGAGGAAAAAGCATTATATCCTAGGAGGAAGGCCAAAGCTGAAATGGAAAAGCCTCATTTATACCAAAACTATCTCCCAAAAAGTTGAAAAATGAATTATGTATGAAGAGTTCCTAGAGATCAATAATATTGAAAAATCCAATAGAATAACAGACAAAGGACACGGATAGACAATACATAGGAAGGAAAAGAAGAATAGATTTTTAAGCATAACAGTGGTACCTTGGATAGGGTTAGAAATTTTCAAAGTATGTTATACATCTGTACAAATAGGCCAGGTAAAACTCAGCTACAGGGAGAAGCAAAGAGCTCATCAAATTTCAGATAAGTAGTAGCAGAGGGAACTATTGGAAAAGAGTAGCTAGTAGATGATGTCGTTGTGAGAAGTCTAATTCATCCCTTCCTTCAGTACCTGATAGAATTGTTACTTGGCTGCTTATGTATCTAGCAGTCTAATGGGAAAAATCAACACACGTTTCAAGATGGGAGACTGTACTAGATATCTATTTCAGCTTAACAAATCATTCCGCAACTTAGTAGCTTGAAGTAATACTTATGACCGTGGTATTTCTGGAAAGCATGAATCTGAGCTTGGTTTATTTGGCTCTCCATGTCCAGTTTTTTCGCTGGGCCTGCCGGCTGTGGGGAGCAGACACCCCTGCCCGAGCTGCCCTTGCTCTCGCTTGTCTCCATGACCGTGTGAGAGGAGGGTGGCCCCACCCAGTGACCCACTGTATTCTTTTCTCCTTGGTGATTCTCACACCAAGATGCAGCGGGCAGAAGTGCTCAGACTTCTGCTCCTGACAACAGACAACAAACACTGCTTGTCCAACACAAGTGTTTTCAGAAAACCAAACAATATCTGGAGCAAGAAAGGCTTGCAGAGAATGTAACTTCAGTGGTCCCAGTGGGTTTCTTTTTAGATCAGCTGAAATGAAGACTGAAGATTTTTGTTTTGTTTTTCAACACAAGAGGTTTTCTTTGATTAAAGCTATAATGTCATAAGCTTACAAACATTCTTTAATGTTTTTACAGTATCTTTAATTCCTAATTATGTAGCATTTCCTTCTTAAACCGGTGCCTAATAAACATGCTTCATATATAAATTTTAGCTCTTAAACTTTTAAAAGATTTATAATTCAAAATATAAAAATACATATGGATCAGGCATAGTGGCATATTCCTGTAAGTCCAGTTCTCTGGGAGGCTGAGACAGGAGGATAGCAAGTCTGAGCCAGCCTGGGCAATTTAGCAATTTAGGGAGAACTTGTGTGAAAATAAAATTTTAAAAAATGAGCTCAGGATGTGGTTCAGTGTAAAGGCCCTGTGTTCAATTCCCAGTAACACAATAAAATAAAATAAAAATTAAATGAAAAACCAGAACAAATTCAGCTGAGTTCTAAAGTGAAGGATCTTCCTAATCCAAACTCTGGCTCCTCTCACAGACAGCTATTCTTACCAGTTTCTTAGGACTCACTGCAGAGGTACCTATCATATGCACATGCGTGTAGAGTAGTTTGCTTACAAATGATAACATACTGCAAACATTATATTGCGTAGTCATTCTTTCATTTAGTATGTATAGAGATAACTACATAACAAGACAAAGTATCTATGTAATATTACATCCTGATGGAATGGAATGGCTGCATATGTAAATCATATTTTATTTGACTGCCCTCTGTTGGTGAGCATTTATTCTTTTTACAATCTTTGGCTTAAATTAATATTAAATTCATATAATTTATACAAACAGTAAAACCTTGGGTTGTAACTTATCCTGCAAGTGATCTACAAGATGAGCAAACATTTAGCAGTGTCTTGCAATACGAGCAGTACATGATGCAGAACGTAACATAATCATAATTGAGCCAATGGTTCCTCTCTCTCTCTCTCTCCCCCTCCCTCCCTCTCCCCCTCAGATTGTGGGGATCCAACTCCCAACAGCAAGAGGAGATGGAGGAGACATCAGCAGAGGAGGAGGAGAAAGGGAAGGAGGAATCCCTCACTTCAAATGAGAGTACAGAGATGTGTAAAATGTGAGAAACTGCAAAATTGTGTAGAAAAGCACCACCCAAAAAAGGCTGTCACAGTGTCAGTGATAAATCTGTTCAATGATGCAATGTCACGTTTCCATGCAGTCATCAAAAGGGGGCAAAAGCAAGTGTCATTGCATAGGTTCCTTGTTAAAACTACATGAAATGAAAAATATTCCACTGAGCCAGTAGGTAGCAGGGATTCCAATACTGACAGAGGAAAGTCTCGTAACACAATAATCCTTCTCTCTGGTGTCTCCCGCACACCGGCCACAAAAGTTTTCAAAGATAAGTTCAGGTTAATTCATTTTGCTTCCTATTCTGTTTTTTCTTTATTATTTTACTTTTGAGTGCTGTAATCAGTTTTATATGAATATTTTAGGGTGTGGAATGAATCGCCTGAACTACTACTTCTTAGGGGAAGTTCACTGTGATACACAAGTGCTGTGGATGACAGCCATGTTTTTGGAAGAAATTTGAAAGTTTTTGAAATATGAAAAACCAAGGTTCTGATGTATATGTCTTTGTGGGCATATGTTTTTACAAATAGTTGTGTCAAAAACTATATGAATTTAAAAATTGGCAGATACTGCCTCTGAAAAGGTTTTTTAACAAACTCTTTTTTTTTTTTTTTTTGCGGTACTGGGGATCGAACTCAGGACCCTGCACTATGCTAGGCAAGCGCTTATTCCACTGAGCTATATCCCCAGCCCCTGAAAAGGTTTTTTAAAAACTGCATCCTCATAATAGTGTGGGAAAATGCCTGTTCTTCAATTACCAAATTCTTTGATTTTTGTCACTCTGTTAAACTGCAAGTCATGTCTCATTGTAGCTTTAAAGTTTTCTTTTATGGGAGGCATTGTCATTTTTTTATTCATGCACATAGTTATAAAGAGCAGTAGGTTTTATCTGGAGTATTTGTATAGGCACATAATATACTTTGACAATTTCCACCTCTACACAAAGCACTGGTTTTATAATTAAAATCTAGTTTTCTTTTCCTTCCTGTGTATTGTCTACTCATGTCCTGTGCCTATTTTTCTACTGGATTTTTAAGTGTTATTGATCTGTAGGAACTCTTTATATATAAAATAAACTCTTTTTTGTCTTTTTAAGACAGGGTCTCACTATGCAGTTCAGGCAGGCCTTGAGCTCACTTTGTAGCCTAGGCTGGTCTCACACTCGTGACGATCCTCCTGCCTCAGCCTCCCGAGTGCTGGGATTGCAGGCATGCACCACCATGCCTGGTTACATAAAATAAACTTTATTTTGCTATAAATGTTGCATGCATTTCTGTTTGTTATTTTTCGTTTTTGATTATGGTTCAATCTTTAATTTATGAAAAATTTACTTCATGAGATGATTTCTATAGATGTTCAAACTGTATGACAGTAAAATATCAATATTCCATCTGTTAGCAGTATTTATTCTCAGAATGACTATTTTACATCTACTAGACTATAGCTTAATTCTGAAGGTTAAAAAAGATTTTTTTGTTATGCCATTAGGTTTTCCATTTTAAACATAATCTTCACTTTTTAGTTGATATAGTATAGGTTTCGTTTCACAATGAAATAAGAGCTTTGTGAACATTAAGTGTTTAAATTTGCTCTATGCTTGAGGGATTCACTGTCATGTACCCAACTAAAATGCCTGATGTCCTAAAATTGGCTCTGGGAATACTGGTAGTAAAGGAAAATCCAGGGACAGAGACCTGAATATCCTGGCATATATTCATGTCTCCATACCTACCCTGGCAGAAATGAACTCCATCACAGTGGATAAGGGGAGATTTGATAAAGTGCTTACATCCAAACTGTTTCTCTGTACAAAATAGTTGAGATTTATACATTTGGTTTTAAAAAAAAAGAGTTTGTCTGAGAATTTGGCTCAATAGTAAAATACTTGCCTAGCATTTGCAAGGCCCCAGTACCAAAAAAGATAATTTTAAATATAAAAGTAGAAATAAAAAAGGAATGTTATATTTTATGGTTTCACAGTCAAATAAAGGCAGATAAAATAGTGAAACTTCATCTTACATGTCACATAAGGCTTGGAGCATGGTGGCCAAAGATCTCAGAATTCACTAATCTTCATCCCAAATTAATTCTTACATAGTAATCTATATTTCCTTTCAGGTCAGCAAAAGATCAGACCAAGAGTATATGTGCAGTTTAAGAACCTGTCATAAAGTTAGCTGAAATTAGAGCACTGTACTTACTACTGATACTAAAGGCAAATCATTTCAATCATTAAATTGATAGCAAAATTTTTTGGATTGTCCACTAGTGCTGTGAACTAGATGATGAACTAGATACAGCTCCTCTAAGTTGGCTGGTAGTAAAAGCAATAGTGAAGGATTTAATTAATATGGCAAGCAGTTTCCAAAATGGCTCTCAGTTACCTCGATCTCCTGGCATCTGTGCCTATTTTCATCCATTTTTGCTGCAATAGTAAAATATAACAGGTGGGGTAACTTTTATTATTATTTATTTATTTATTTATTTTTATTTTTTTATTTTTTGCAGTACTGGGAATCAAACTTAGGACCTTGCACTTGCCAGGCAAACGCTTATGCCACTGAGCTATATCCCCAGCATAGGAGAGATAACTTTTAAAGAATATATATTTATTTCTCATAGTTCTGAGGGTGGGAAGTCCACGATCAAAGCACCAGCCTCTGGTCTGATGAGGGCTTCTGCCTGTTTTCTCCCTTAGCAGAAGACAGAAGGGCAAGTTAGTTCATAAGTTATGTGAAACCTCCTGTAAACGGGTGTCAGCGCTGTTCAGGAAGGAGCAGTCTGCACAGTCACATCGCCTAAGGCCTTACCTCTTACTGGCATCGCATTGGCGATGCCTGAACTTTAAAAGGCATTGACTCAAACCAGTGCAATAAGATTTGCAAATGATGCGATTTCCAGTTTTATTTACTACTTTACATATTTGAAATTTTGGTTACAAAGCAAATGTTGAGCAACTTTTTTAGAGTTGCACCAAAAAAAAGGGAAAGCAATGGATTGTTTGCCAAATTAATTGGAATGTGGCACCAACTTCATTGGACTTAAAAAAATGTCCTAGTTGTTTCAAACTGGGGCCTTTGAATACTATTTATGGATTCGTGTGTTAAAGAAATCATTTTCGTTGTTTCTCAGTGCTGCAGATTCAGCAATATATTAATAGAAAAACGTAACTTCTTGTGGATTAGACATCAAGAGACCAATTGGCACATATAAACAAAAAAGAAAGTAAATACATTCGGACACTATATTATTGAACTGGATAATGAACATGGCTGTGTTTGCAGTGTTCCAGAAGGCTCAAAAAACTGCACTAATCAAGGGTGGTCTTTTTCATTATTCTCAAAAATTCTTCCTCATTTACTGCTCCATCTCCATCACAATCGGCTTCACCGAGCATTTCCTGTAAAACAAAAGATAAAATGACATATGGAAACTATTAAAAATGAATAAGTGAATATTCAAATACATACTCAAATTTTATTTTTAATGAAAAATTACAACTAAGATTAGAATACAGCCTTATATACAAATTATCATATACAATTATACATAAATTGTAGTGATAAAAATAAACAAGATTTGTGCTAATATTGTATAGACAAGATAGCAAACTCGGCTTCATTGTTATGTTAATTTTTTAAAAAAAGAACAACTGTGATGGGGGATAGGAGAAAAGAAGGGAAATATATATACACAGACAAGACAGCTAAGATAATTGTACTACCTATTTCCAATGGTTTATTGAAAGGAACAGTTAATGTTTAATGGTTTGATCAATCCTGCATTCTTACATCTGGTCATCTGAGCAACTTCCTTGAAGATAACAATATGTAATACAGCAGCCACTGCTAATTCCTATCACTTTGTTTGGAAACCCTGTATCCTTTTTATTGTTTTTGTGTTGTTATGCTTTTGTCTATGTTGTCGTTATTTTCATTTTTATCTCTTTAAAATAAAAAAATAAATAAACAAGATTTACCTGGAGTTCACTGTCTGGTAAATTTTCCCCTAGTTCCTTGGCAACCCTCTTTAAATTATTTAGTGTAATGCTTCCAGTATGATCATCATCAAATAATTTGAAAGCCTTCAGTATTTCTTCTTTTTCGTCTTGTTCACTCTTTCAGAAAAAGGAATAGCTGTTATTAGTCTTTTATTTACTCATCCAGCTGGACTTAGTAGATCTTGGCTTCTTGATCTGCAATGTACCAGGACTCTGTTGCTTGACTTTCAATAATTTTTGCACTGTGCTCACATCTACTATCAAGGTACATGAATGCATGTGTGAAGCAGGAAACCCCACAAGATGATAAAGAAAATACACCTACCAGTGCAGACCCTTATCAAAACTATAAACTGCAAGAGTACAGGGAAGTTGTCTCATTCAAGGGTCCTTAGCATAGTGGCTGGCAAAAAAGAGGCTCTCACTAAGTATTTCATAAATATGAGGCTGCGAAATCCTGGCCCCGTTTTTTTTCTATCCTGCCATATACTGTATCATCATTATTTCCTGCCAAGAACCTCTTCCCCATGTATATAGCCTTTTATTACCATCCCGGAAACCTCTGCAATCTTGCTACTCCTGTCTAGATCCTACCCCTCTTTAAAGTCCTAGCTCCCACTCTCTGAAACCTCTGATGGCTCCACCACCAAAAGGTAGAAGGCTACTGCTCACATATCTTTAAAAATAAAATCATGACTACCCTTTTCACACTCATAATGGCCAAGAAATTTTCAAAATTAATGGTGCTGACTCCTTCGTCTTCGATTTCAGCTATCATCTGTTCAATTTCTTCTTCCTTTGGTCCAAATCCTAAGGCCTGCATTGCAATCTGAAATACATAACAAATCATTTTAACCTCCCATAATTTCATTCTGAGGTTTACAATGGCTCACTAATTAATAACCTCTCTCTCTCCTCTTCTGTCTCTCTCTGCTTTCTCTGTTTTCTGTTTTCTGTTCTCTCTCTGTTTTCTCTCTCTCCTCTCTCTCTCTCTCCCCCCCCACACACGTGGCCTGAGCATAAACCTGGGAAATTAAATCAGCAAGCCTAGATTCTGACCCCACTTTGCCACAGCCTCGGTTCTGACCAACTCATGTATGAAACACAGAATGTTTAACAAATTTGCTAATGCGGAGCAGGTGTATGTTCTGAAGAGCCTTTACATGAAGCTTTCCAAAAACTACTGTTAATGAAAGGATTAAAAATTTGCACAAATAAATGACAAAGCTTTTTTGGTGTTTTAGAATTAGAAATAATTTCAGAACCTTCAATTCTTTCACATCTATGGATCCAGACCCATCTATGTCAAATAAGTCAAAGGCCTCTTTAATTTTTTGCTTTTGAGTTTCATTCAATTCAATCTTTGCTGCTTTTTTCTTCCATTGCTCTAAACTTGTATGGTAGTTGGATGCCTGTAATAAATACATAAATGAGTGAAAGATGAATTATATAAAGGATGAATAATTGATGATGAACTAATTAAATCTCATAAATGAACATATATAAGACTATCTTATTTCCTACTATGTGATGACCTCAACAGTTTCCTCTTTTTTTCCTTGGTAACATTTGTGATTTTAATTATTGATATTTTGGTAGAAAGGCTTGTGGGGGGTGTTTTGGTGGGGTTTTTTTTTGTTTTTTTTTTTTACTTAAATCTTTCCTTAGAAATAGAGCCTTTTGGAATTTGGGCATGGTAGCACATGCCTATAATCTCTGTACTCAGGAGGCTGAAGCAGGAGATTTACTGTGAGTTTCAGCCTACAGAGTAAGTTCAAAACCAGCCTGAACTACATGTGAGACTTTGTCTCAAAAAGCAAATCGAGCAAACAAAACTAATGCCTTTTGAGAGGGAGAAGAGCCAAAGGGTAGTGTGCATGGTGTCATGTCAGAGTACAATTAGCCTTGCTTGGCATGTCTGAAAAGTATTCATTTGAAGAATATATATATATTTTTCATAAATACCTATTGTTTCACAATAAAATTTGTTTCTTGGGGGTGACGTTTGATCGGAACACCGTACCCTTTCCCACTCATACTGTCCTGTATTACAGAGGTGGGGAAAGTGAAAAGCCACGTTTCCCGGGTAAAAAAAACGACTTCAAAGATTTATACAAGAATGTTGGGCCAACGGTCAGCATCCGCCTAATACGTAGAAGGTGGAGGTCATCTCGCTGTTTGCTATTTCCTGCCAGCAAGCCAGGTCACAGTTACTGTTCGGGTCCTCTGCGACCTTACTTTGGGATCGCGTGGCCAGCTTTGGGTGAAGGACCAGTGGCAGTGCAGACCGCAACCGCACTCCCTGTTGCTGGGAATCTAAACCGCCAGCGCCAAGGGCGTTAAGAGCTGGCTACGATAGCTATGGGTTCGGGATTCTCGGGCTACCGATAATACGACTGTGCTCTTCACAGCTCTCCACAGCTTCCTAGGTTCTGAACCCCCGCGTCGCCGCCCAGGAAGTCAGTAGTGGCCCTGCCAGTCGGGGGTCCGCAGTCGCTCCCAGCCCTCCGACAGCTTGGAGCATCTTATTCTCTGCACTCAATCCCTTGCTGCCTAAAGAGCGGTTTCTGTTTCTAATATTCAGCCTGCTGAGGCTGTTGGCCTTTGCAGTTGTTGGGGTTGACGGCGGGGGGTGGGGGGGAGTAACTGAAGACCCGCTCATATATTCCTAGAGTTACGGACGTTACGGAGTTGGTGCCGTGAAGAGGGTTACTAATGACTCTCAAAGATCGTGAAACAGAAATGATACATTCCATAAATTAAACAAAATCCCTCCCTTGACTAGCTCCACTCTCAGGAGGAGGTTACAGCATCGCACTCACCATGTCCTCCACTAGCGCCCTCAACCCTTGGGCTCTGAGTCACGGGTCTGATCCGTTGTACTGAGCCACCTCAGCGTTCCCAGCTAGGAAACAGTTGCTAAGGCGGCTAACTCTCCAGGCGCACAGTCCCCGCCCCCCGAGCGTTGTTGATTGACGGCCATTCCATCTAATGGTCAAAAAAGAAGGCCCTTGAGACCCGCCCCCTTCTACTCCCTACCAGTAGTCGGGTGCTTCCGCCTTTCTCCGCCCGCCGCCAAGCGGAAATTTCCTCCGGGGCTGGATTTCTCAAACCACCAGAAAGCCCCCATCCCACACCGAGCTACGGACACAGAAGGGACGCAGGTTCTCGAGGTGTTGGTCCCAGCTCCAGCCAGAACTGCCCCTGCGGTGGGAACTCGGCGACTCTAGCCCCACCCGGTCAGTGGAGAAAGCGGTGAGGTTAGTAGCGAGTTGCTTCCCCAGACTAACTCTGGTGAAGACCTGGGGAGACCTTGTTTGCTTTTCTGATCTCTTCGGTTCCCAGAAAGGATGAGAATCTAGTCTGGTGGCCTGAGATGAATTGGTCCGGCATCCGGCAGGAAGCACTGCAGAGGGAGAGGACTGTCCTCTGCACGCGGCTGGACATTGCTCCGACCCCACGGTGCCTGGGCTGTTAGCCATTTCCCTCCCGCGTGGACAGGCAGGGCTTCTGTCATAGGAGGCATCAAAACTTCAGCGTAAGCGGGGCATCAGGCAGCCCAGTGGTGAGCATGGGGGAAAGGAAGTGGGCAGCTTCACTGCTAAGTAGAAGAGAACTTTCACACGTGAGGTGGTATTGTAAGGGTAGGAATGAGGACGGGATAGTGTCTTTTAAACTCCTAACCTTTGATTGCTTGTATATTAGGACCCCTTTTATGCTTCCTGCAATCCTTTTCTAGAGCAAATAGTTCATTTTCCAAAATCATACTGGATTCTCCAACGATAGATTTAGGAAGAATATTAACTTTGCCTGGCCTTTCTTTCCCTTGTCTCAATCTCCTTGAAGGTAGAGCCAAAAAAATGTGCCACGTACATTCTTGAAGCGGTCTCGCATATCACTCTTTATACATTAGTAAATGAATCATGACACATATTCCAAACCTGTCTTTTTCACCTTATACCTCAGGCAGAGTCCAAACATTGCAATCATCAAATCTACTTTGGCTTATGGGAAATAGGTAATGTTATCTTAACATTAGAAGTGATTTTTCAGTGAAAATGAAAGTTGTATAAATTCAGGACATTTATGAATTAAGTAAAATGTTAAGTCACTTAAGTATAATGTTTTCTCAGCCTATTTAGCTCATCTGGAAAGTTGCTGTTGATCAGTTTCAAGGTCCTATACTTCATCTTTAACATTAATTCAAGAGGCATTTCTAAGACCTAGAAATGAATACCGGCCCAGTATATACCCAGCTTACTTCGTTTTGAGGCTTTCTTGGATCTCATTTGATGTAGAGGTAATAATAGGCTAAACAGTTGTTTTAACATCACTATGATTGAAACTCTTACATTTAGTGATTCTAGTACTATTTTTAATGCTGGGCTCAGATTCCAATCTTTTAAAGATGTACTCAACCTTGAAAAGTAGCACCTACTAATCTGATTATATAATAGAATTTTAACAATAATCTAGGAAAACATTGAACCCATAGTCACTCTTAAATGTACCAGATTCATTAGATGTTTTGTATATGTCATACACTGTGCCAAGGACTGAGTGAATCTGAAAGGAGTTGGGGTAGACTTAGAGAAGAAAAGATTAGTAAAACACAGGAATCTACAGATTAGCTGGGGAAATAGCCACAAATGTAGACAGTGTTTTAAATACAGGTTGGTATAGCTTTGGGAGTGTGGAAAGGAGGGACTGGTCCCTGAGGCCTTGGAGAAAGCTCTGTCAAACTTACAGCATTTACCTTAGGTTGTGACAGATGCAGCTTTCAAGGAGGTGACAAAAAGGCTGTTCAAACCATAAGTAGCGTGTTCAAAGTGAGAAGAAGCGATGACATTCTGTGACAAGTTCATGGAATTTTAAGAAAAAGTGGAACAGGAGTTTGATAAATGAGGTTGAGGTTAGGTTATAGAATACCTAGATTAAAATAAGAAGTAAAGACTATTTTCTAAGATAAATACATGTTTTTGGCAGTGTCTTATTACATTTATTTTGCTTTTTCAGAGATAATCCTGACAACTACGTGAAGGAGGAACCCTCTTTAGAAGCAATTGCAGAGCTTCAACTAAGCCAGTGCCTAGTAAGAATCAGGTCAGCTCCACAGGTAGTTGAAACTTAGATTCGTGCTAGAGAGATACTACCAGTGGCATCTGTCTTGTCTTTTTTCTGTTTTGTACTCAAATTTAGAATAGCAGATGTGAAAAACATTGATTCCGTCACTTACCAATTATTTATTGAGTGCCTCCAGTAGTATGCCAGGCATTGTTCCTAGGTACTTGGCTATCTCAGAGACCAAGATTGGTCCACTGAAAATAACCTGGCAACAGAGGGATAGTCCATAAATAATACATGAACTATATACTATTTTATAATAGTGTATAATGTAGTAAGCATTACAGAAAAAAGAAGAGCAAATCAATGGAATATAGAGTGTAGAGGAAAGAGTTTGTGATATTAATAGGATGTGCAGGGAAGCCTTCATTGCAGAGGACAATTGAGAAAATGTTGGAAGGAAGTGAAACAGTACATTTCTTGGAGAAGAGCATTCCAGAAAGAGGGAACCACTGAAACAGAATCAGTAGTATAGGGAGCGTCCCTCACATGTCCTGGGAATGGAAAGGAGCGGAAAGCAAAGTGTGTGTGGAGGAGGAGGTATGTCGGGAACATTTACGGTGTTGCACTTGGAGTGAATTGCAAGGTTCTGCAAGATTGTGAGCATTGCAGTGAAAGGCTCTGAGTTTATTTTGGAAAGGGACTTCCTTGTCAGAGAAGGCTGCCCTTTGAGTCGTTTTTAAACAGCGGGGTGGCATAGGCTACAGCACTGGGAATAAACTGAAGATGAGCAAACTGTTGTTGAGTGTGATAATGAAAGGGCTAATCATACTTATTGGAAAATGCTGATTTTTTTTTAATGTACCTCCTGAAAAGCGTGTGTTGGTAAAACAAGTACATTAGACAGGACTAGTCATGATCTTATGAAAAGAAAACTTCTTCTCATGTCAAAATCCCAATTAAATAGTCTGAGTCTGCTCTTCCATGACACACTTAGAAAGTTACAGCAACATTAAGCTAGCAAGTGGCGGAAACAGAACTCTCTGTGGAAACACTGGTGTTGGTGCCTAGCAGGACAAGAGTGGGAGTGCATCAGTGCGTGCCAAGGACAGCTGCCAAAGGCACTTCCCATCTTTGAAATCACCCACTTCGCCATCCCTGTCGCTGTTTTTGCCTGTTATACTCAGCCTCTTAGAAGATGAAGAATTGCTTTCAGTTTTTATTTTGTGTTTGTTGTCGCTCATTGCAAACTCTTCAAAATAATAACTTAGGAGCTCTTCCAAAGTTTGGAAGGCTAAGGCTTTATTTTTTACTACTCAACCTTGGAATAGCTTCTTCAAATGCTGAAACAGATCTCTTTTGAATATTTATTTGGATGTCAATTTTATGATTTTTTATAGATTAGTTTTGTTCAAGTAATTTTAGGCCTTCTTTGTCTGGGAAATTTTTTCCCTATAAATTCAATACAAAATAAATTGGAAATAGCCCATGATTTTTTCCTTTCATTCTAAATTCCTTCCCACTCATATAGTAATATCTTTTATAAATCGTAGCACAGATGGTATCCCATAAGCAGAGTATGAACAAGGCTTAAAAGCAGAAGGTTTGAAAGAGGGAAATGAAGATTCTGAAGAAAGAGTAAAATAACTGTCATACTTTGTAGCATAGACGTTAGAATCTGACAAATCTGGGTTTTAGTCCATTCCCTTTTACTCACTAGCTGTGAGGTTGTGTAATATGTTACTTGGTTATTGTGCTTCACTTTCTGCATCATGAAAATAGGCTACTTTTAGCACCTACCTCATCTCATTGTTTCGAAGGCTACATGATATAGTACATGTAAAGTGCCTTATACAGTGAGCTCTCAGAATATGTTAAAATGAAGAACAAAAAAAAACTCAGAAAAGTCAACTTTGTCTTTTAAAATTTTGCTCTCTCAACAAATAATTCTTGGAGCAACTGGATATTCATGAAGGAAGGAAAAAACCCTTTATCTCCTACCATTTGCAAAAATAAGCTTAAGACAAATTATAAACATACATATATGGAGAAAAGTTTCATTCATTTTTCTGAAATAAAATCTGACTACAAGTCTATAATTATCAAAACAATATAAAACCCACATAAAATGAATACATAGACAAATGGAATTCAATTGAGAATCCAGAAACAAACCCATGTACCAGTGGCCAGGTGATTTCTGACAAAGGTACTAAGGCCACTGAATTGAGTAAAAAAAATACTTATATGGTACCAAGATAATTGTATATCCACATGCAAAAGGTCTAGACCTCTAGACCTTTGAAGACTTATAAAACTTTTTTAATAAAACATTGAGTTAAATGTGCTCGACCTTGGTTTTGGCAGTGAATTCTAAGGCATTTTGAGCAACAACAACAAAATAAACAAGACTTCAGCAAAATTAAACACTTTTGTGCATCAAAATAAAGGATCAAAAAAATGGAAATTTTAGTCTGCAGAATGAGATCATATATTTGCACATCAGATATAGCGGTCCCTCAGTATCCAGTTGAGTGAGTTCCAGGAGCCCCCTGTAGATACCAAATTCCATTGGTGCATAAGCTCCTTATATAAAATGGTGTAGTATTTGAATACACTCTACACACATCCACCCATGAACTTTAAAGCATCTCTAGAATTAATCTATAACAGTAGAAGTAGTTGTTACACTGTATTGTGTAAGGAATAGTAACAAGGTAAGTCCATACATGTGCAGTACAAATGCACTTTGTTCCCACATATTTTCAATCCATAGTTAGTTGGATCCACAGATGTGGAAATCACTGGTACAGAGGGCCTGACTGCTCTTTAATAAGGGTCTAATATATAGAATAGTGTAAGAAGAACTCTTACAACTTGATGACAGTAAAACCAACAATCCAATTTTAAAATGGACAAATTACTGGGATAGACATTTCTCCAAAGAAGATATACAAATAAACAACATCCCCTGCTATTCCCAGCTGGATTCTCTATGTTCCCATAATGCCAGACTACTTGTATCATCCCACCCCCAATACTCTGTATTTTCTACTGCCCCCTCCTTCAACTTAATTCTTCCGAGGTATCTATCAAGACTCACTCCAGGGAGCGCCTTCATTTGGAAACAGTACCTGCTTGCCAGGGTGCTTTGCTTCCCCTGAATGTAGCGGTCATCCTCCATGCCTGCACCCATATCATCCACATGGTACACGTCCTTGCAGCTGACCACACTCAGTGAAAACTCTACTGCAAAGACAGGGGCTGTGTTTTGTTTTTCCTTGTATATAGTTTGTACAGCCATGAATCACATTTGAATAAAGTTCCAAGTTTTTATTTATTTGCAGGTGATGACTCCTAGTGATGGCTTGCAGGGTCATAAACAAAAGAAGGCATATGGGACTTCAGCAGCTTTCCTCGTTTGCAGAAACAGGAAGAACATTCCTAGGCCCAGTAAAATCATCAAAATTTATTACCGATGAAGAGGGGCACGAAAGTGTATTGATCAGTTCAACAGTAAGGCTTCTTGAAAGTTTAGATGTGACCAGTGCCGTGGGCCAGCTTCTCAATGAAGCAGTCCAAGCACAGAATGACGCATACGGAACTGGAGCCACTACTCTCTTGTTCCTTGCTGGTGCTTGGAGCAGCGCTGTTGAAGAATGTCTCCATCTGGGTGTCCCCATTTCCATAATAGTGTCAGTCATGTCAGAAGGCTTGAGCTCCTGTAGTGAAGAGGTAGTTGCCCTTCAGGTACCTGTCCACAATATATTTGACCGTATGGACAGCACAGAGGCAATTTCTGGACTTGAGACAGTTAGTCCTTTTGTACGAGACCCTTTAGGTGCTAGTTCAATACAGGAAAAGCACGATCTCAAAGATGTTGCACTTCAGGTAACCACTTCCAGTATTTCTGGGAGACCTGTCAAATCACCTAAATTCTTTAAACCTCAGGCTAATGTTGAAGCAGGCGAAAACACATCACAAACTCTGAAAAAGAGTCTGCAGACTGATACCTGCTTCAGAAAGTCGGTGCTCACCCACAGTAGGCATTTTAGCAGGACAGATAACAGTCAGTGGATACGCAAACCAGATAAATTTCTGGGACAAGGTGGTACCACTACTTTCCAGACTTACGGATGTCATGATTTGATTGAGTTGACAGCGGGCTTGAGTCATGGAGATGGGAGCAGCATGAAACTGGTAGAAGAAGCCGTACGGCTGCAGTATCACAGTGTGTGTATGCAAGCAGGCGACTGTGGAAAGCCGTCTGTGTTTGACATTTCAAGGCTCTTCACTTTCTGTCTACCAGGCTTACCTGAAACCTCCTCTTGTGTTTTTCCGGGATATGTCACTCTGGTATCAACGTCTAGTGCTTCTCTGATCCGGGAACTGCAGAGTCAGCCTATCCGGGTAGTTCTCATTGAGGGTGACCTCACAGAGAGTTACCGCCACCTGGGGTTTAATAAGCCTACAAATACTAAAACAGTGCTAGACAGCAGGAATCTTCAAGAAGACAGCCCAGAAGAAGTGTGGGCAAATCGTGTACTACGGCTGTTAACCCAGTTCAGTGTGAATCTCATCCTGGTAGAAGGAAACGTATCTGAACACTTGACTGAAAAGTGCAGGCACAGTCATCGGCTCCTTGTTGGGTCAGTGAATGGTCGTGTGATGCAGGCTTTTGCGGAAGCTACAGGAGCGGTGCAGGTGGCGTATATCACACAGCTGAATGAAGACTGTGTGGGCAGTGGGGTCTCTGTGACGTTTTGGAGAAACCCCTTGGATGTGGTAGACAGGAGCAGTAGAATGGCAATCTTATTAAAAACAGAAGGAATTAATTTGATTACAGCAGTGCTCACTAGCCCAGTCAGTGCGCAGATGCAAGCCAAAGAAGATAGGTTCTGGACTTGTGCGTATCGTGTACATCATGCTCTAAAAGAGGAGAAGGTCTTCCTTGGAGGCAGTGCAGTTGAATTCTTGTGTCTTAGCCATCTTCACACGGTTGCTGAGCAGCCTCTGCAAAAAGGAGACCATGCCTGTTTAGGGCGGCTCCTTGATACTTCCTCTTGGCTAGCCTCCTCTCTGGCAGTCTACAGACCTACTGTGCTTCAATGCCTGGCGAATGGATGGCACAAATACCTCTCCGCTCTCCTATATAACACTGCCACTTACGCATCAGAATTGGAAGCCAGCACATTCATTCAGCATCACCTACAAAATGCTATAGACTCTGGCTGTCCTTCATCTTATATCTTGAAAGAATATAGTAAACTAAACAGTGGAATTTTTAACTCAGGCATTTCAAATAAATGGGAGCAAATTCCAAGAGTTTATGATGTTATTACACCAAAGATTGAGGCATGGCGCCGAGCACTGGATTTAGTACTGTTAGTGCTGCAGACAGACAGTGAAATTATTACTGGACTTGGACATGCACAGATGAATTCACAGGAATTAGAGGGTTTCTTATTTTTGTAATGTTATTGGCTAAGTCTGTGGAAAATAATATTTTGTAACATCATAGGAATAATAAATTTATTAATAGTAAAGTCATAGTGCCTAAAATGCTAGCTGCTTATCAAGAAGAAAATAAATGATGTCTGTTAATAACTATGCAGGGTCTGAGAATTTAGCTTACTTACTTGTAAACTAACAAATCAGTGCTGTTTCGTGGGATTCTACATAAGATGCATAAGACACCTAAGTTAGAGGCAAATGCCTTTTATTACTCAACAGCAAAAGCTGTGTCAAGAGCTTTATGTTGGTTTTCATTAATTCCCTTTTTTCTGAGTCCTACAAGGGCAACACAAAGCGTCAGTGAGAACCTGCAGGGTGGATTGTGTTGTTCAAGAGGAACCCTGAGCTTGGGATATTCACTGCTTTTTCATAAGCACAAACAATCCTGCTTCTTTGTCCAGCAGGAGCTGCTGTCACATACTTCAAGGTGACCTAGTGTGAACACAGGTAATGGACACAGATTAGATAAAAATGAGTCAAGTCCTTGCAGTCCCATTATCAGGGACCTTGCAGTGAGTCCCCTGTTCCCTGCAAGGTGCTATAGTGCACAGAGAAAAGAGAGAAAATGGCAATGCAGTGGGGATCAGTTTTGCACAGAGATCAAAAGGCCACGAGGCAACCAGAACTCGGTATTTACTCATCACATTCACATTGAGGAAATGGTGAGATTACGGCTGGATGTGCTAGATGAGTGGCTGGGCAGGGAAGTCTTGTCAAGAGGGAACAAAGCATTGTTGCAAGGGTGAGACAAGGGGCAGTAAGGAAACTGTAGTTTGCCCAGGTGAAACTTTTCACCACTGCTACTGCACTGCTTTAAGATCCTTGTCCTTCATGCCACAGCATAACTAGACCTAGGGCTTCAGCTGTGACCAGAAGAAAGCGGGGAGTTTCCTCATTGCAAGGGGGTCTCCTCCTCCTAATCTGGCTCAAAGGGCAGGACAAGGATGGCCTCGGACATCTTCCAGACTCAATTTATAATTTGTGATCCCCAACATCTAATTACTATACAATGGTGCTCAGACACTGAGGTGATAACCTCTTCCAGTAACCCATGTCATTTATATTAGGATGGAGCTGGAATAAGTGTACTGCAAATAAATGTAATCTTAAAGACAGGGCCCTTGACCTTTAGAAAACATAGAGCTGTAGGTAGAAAATCCTTCCTACCAGACTATGTCAGTTATTCTCTCGTTGCTGAGACAAACTACCCGCTGATACCCAAAATTAAAGAAGGAAAGACTAATTTAGCTCACAGTTTGTGGAGGTTTCAGTCTGTAGCCAGCTGGCTCCAAGACAGGGTGGCATGGCACAGAGGCAACAGTTCAAGGTGGCAGAAGGCAGCAAAAGCAACAAGAGCAAAAAGGGGAGAGCAGGCCTCTTTCCCTCCCTTATACTTCAAGCAGGGTATCTGCACAGGGGGAGTGTAGCACTCACATCATCTCCCTGCCCTCCTCTTGCACAGGCTGAGAACGTTCACAAGTGAGGACCCTGGGCACCTGCCAAATCACTTAAACTTCTAGACTTCTCACGTTGACACAATGAATCAACCACCACACAGACTTAACTCTGATAACCACAGAAAGCTACAGTCTATACTTTAGCCTGTCATTAGTAACAGAGAGCCCTGGAATAATGAAACTGAAAAACTGATCCTGGCCCATCCTCATCTCCACAGTCTTCCATTCTTTTGATGGTATCCACAAAAATCCCTGTGCATGGATTGAACGTGGAGGAAAAGAGAAGCCACTTCACCGCCAGGTAAAGAGTATAAGCAAAGATGAAAAAAGACTGCCTGAACCCTCTTTGCTGCCCCAAGAAAATACCAGACTGGGTAATTTCATAAGAACAAAAATGTATTATCTCAGTTGTGAGGGCCTAGAAGTCCATGATCAAGATGCCACCATCACCTGGCCTGAGCCTTCTTACTGTGTCCTCATATGGTGGGAAAAGGTAGACAGCCAAGGAAGTGTGAACCCACTCACTGTTATACTAGGGATTAAGTTTCTAACACATGAATTGCTGGAAGGGCAAAAAACATTCCATCTGTCCTTTAGTCGCGACTCCCAGCCATGCTCCACCTGCCCCTGAGAGAAGGGAGAGAGCCGAAGCCAAAGCCCAAACCCAGCCCTCCCCTGACCTCCACGCAGGAAAGGGCGGCACTGAGAAGCGAGGCCGGGCAGGCCCCCAGCGGCTGTCGGCGAGTGCGAAGGACCTGGCGAAGTGCCTGCACCTAAGAGGCCCTCTGGACAGCTGTGTTGGGTTTTGTTCAATGTTTCTTCACAGACATTTGACAGTGCTGCTTCCACCAGTGCCCCATAGGACGCTGCTGCAGCAGAGTGAGGAAGGGCGCAGGCAAAGCAGGGAAGGGTGTAGGGGCCTCCAGCTCCCCATTATTCGCCCCAGCCTGAGGATCCCCTCTGGTTTCGTATTTGCAGTTACTTGCATGAAAGTATATCCTTTTCTGGAAAAACAAAAGTAAAATGAAAATATTCAAACTATAGCACAAACCGAATTATATTCCATTCATGGGATGGGGCAGGGGGCAGTTACACAGCAGGTGAAAATTATGTTTCAAATGTGTTAAGTCATTTAGGTTGAAGTGTTTGGAAGGACAGCACAAGTTTAAAATGATATCAAAAGTTAAATGGCAAAGAAAAGGTCATGAAATGAGAATTCATACAACTTAGAAAAAATGTGGGGAGCTGGTAGCAGGCGACATGTGGACAAAATTCCAAGTGTGGAGGAGCAAATAGACTCCATGGGAAATACAATCAGACAAGTAGTTTCATTCCCAGGAACTCCGTGAAAGAATTTCCTCTTTCACCAACTCTTCCAAAATTCCAACCAAGGTCTCCATTATACCATTTTTTGGAAGTGATTATTTTAATGGCCAGATTTTACAAAGGATGGCTGTCCTGTGTAACGCCTGGGGCCAATCTAACACTAGAGACACTGGGGGAAACTTGAAAGCCCTTCAGCTTAGGGACAGTCCTCGGTTCACTAGTTCATACTGTTGCTCTACTCTAAAAGGCTCCTTTGAATGGAGAGAAGGCAGTGGTGGCGCGGTGTAGTCCAGGGTCTCAGGGTGGAAGGGCCTTGATGTCAGCATCACATGGCAGTGTTTCCGTGATCACAGCTCTGCAAACCTCAGATTCTTGTCCAGACCGCAGGAAGTAAAGGAGGACTAAACCATACTAACTAAACTCTTAGAAATTAAAGTGCACCAATAGCTAACTTCACGTATTTATAACATACCAGAAGACCAGGATACACAGACACAAAGTGAGGCCGGAATTTCCCTTTGGTTAGGAATTTCTTTAGGAAACTAGGAGTATTGTTTTTATTAAGGCTAGAATCAAATCCATGGAGCTTCTCTGATACAACCACTGGTCACCGTCTTCAGGAGGTCCACTAGCCAGGGAGGAGAGCTCTGGTCAGTTCTGTTGCACACTGTTCAAACATACAGCCTGCCCTTTGGAGCTACACAGCATAGTTCCCTTGAATGACTTAGAGCTCCTATTGGGAGACATCTTCCCCAAAGTGACATAATAGCTACATTCGTTCATTTCACATTTGTTTAGTCTCAGAGAATAATGTTATATCCAGGTTCTAGGAGCAACGGATTGCAGTCTCCTATGGGCCATCTAAAGGTGCCCTATTCTGTGATAATAAATGACAATAGGAAGCTATCAACTTCCAAGATTCTGGACTTAGGCTTTGGAGAACTTCGTTCAGATTCTGCCTTCTCTGCCCCTTTGCGACCTTGCACAAGTCACTTAAATTCTTTTAGTCTGTTTCCTTTTATCTGCAAGATATATTCTGAAAATTGGAGATTTCAATGACACTTGATAAACCCAACTCAGTGAATATTAACTGGATGCTCATATCAAGATAAGTCAGGCATTTAGGACACTGTTATAAAACATTTTGTGAGATTTCTATCCTTTAACTTTATAATTTTAGGGATTCTCCTTTCCATCCTCCTGGTTCCCCCATGCCTTTCTGCCCTATCGTCATTAGAAATAATATCCCAAAGAGAAAAAGAACTATGTGCCTACTTGGGAGGTAAGAGCAATCAGAAAACATAGGGCTAGACGTGATTTACCTAATTTGCCCACGTAACGGGAAGAGATAAGAACCTAAGCAGTAGACAAAAATACTGATCAATAGTATTTCAGCTTGGTATAGGACTTTACCTTTTGAAAGAGTTGCTAGGCGCATGCAGGCTGTTTCCACAGAGCCTCGGGCTACTTTCTACCCTGCGGAGTCAGAGGCAGATGCGTATGAACCCGCCTCTCTTCAGTTGGCCTGCCCGGAAGTGTCTCCGTCGTCTGCACAAATCCTGCCGCCGGGTTCTTACTGTATCTGTTGCCTGCTTCACTCTGCTATTGTGTTTGCTGAGAGTAGTGCCACTTAAGCCCAACGTCCTAAGAGAGTATTTGGGGAGCTTTTAAGGAGTCCTAATGCCCAGACAGAAAGGAGAGATGTTAGTTTAGTTAGTCTAAGGTCGGGGTGCCCAGCATTAGTACTTTTTAGAGCTCCTTGCTGCTTCTAATATACTACTAGAGTTGAGAGCCACTGACATCGAGGGAGGACTTTTCTCTTGTGCAATTTTTCTCAATCCCTGGCTGCACTTCAGCATCACCAAGGGAGTTTTAGACAAATCAGAAGCTCTAGGGCCTGGATATCTGTATTTTTTGAAGTTCCCCACATGATTTGTACGTGAAGCCCAACTGATAATCACCATAGTAACAAGTAGAATAAACACAAGTGGTCTTTGATACAAAGCAGTTGCTGCCCTTCCCGGGGAGACAGAGCCCACACGCTCAGGGGAACATACACAATCGTAACTTGGCGAACACCTGAAATAGTATAGTTAGCTGCAGCCTGGGGGCAGCGATGCAGAAAATGGGCACAGAGGTAAGGAAGAATAAGGAAATACAATAGATCCTCATGTATTATATGACACTAAAATATCAGGTGTAATTAATTTGGACTCAGAAGTATTAGTAGAAATACACAGCATTTCCTTACACGGCACGAGCAGGAGCACTTCACAGGCGCCTGCGCAGTCTTCACGGTGGTTCTGTGCGGCAGGTGTTTTTATTGTCTTCAGTTTACAAACAGGTGCACAGGTGACGTGTCTTGCCTGACCTGTTCAGCAGTACCGTCTGGCAGAAGGCTCAAGAGGCCCTCTGGGAAGAAGGGCCGTTGGTGTGCAGGAGAAGTACTGTATGTTAGAATTTCTGTTTCTCATTTTTAACTTACTCTGTAATTGAACTTTTTCCTTATTATATAATTTACATATCCTATTAGTTAGTTAGAATGTGTACATATTTAATTTATATAAATATGCCTCTATTGGGGCACATGATCAAAAGTCTAAAGATCCTTTCTCTAGGAGTTAATCTGTACACAAACAACAAACATAAACACATAGGGCTGGAGGTACAGCTCAGTGGGCTAAGTGCTTGCCGCTGAGCACTAGGGCCCTGAGTTCGATCCCCGGTCCCGGAAAGAAAAAAAAAAAAAACATAAACACATAAATTCTGCCTGTAGCAGAATACGAACTCTGTAAACTATGAAATTAGGAAAGCTGGTTCTCAATAAAAGATGAAAATCAGCTGAACTTTTATTTGCTCTATCTTCTGCTAGTAAAACCATTTGAAATTTTAAAAATGTAATTTATGGGAATATGGTCACAGGAAAATGCATGGAACTGGAGATCATCATGTGAAAGGAAATAAGCCGGACTCAGAAAGACAAGTATCTCGTGTTTTTCCTGTGATGTGGAATCTGGAAAATGGATCGCAAAAAGCAGAAAAGGCTGTGGTTAGATAAGTGGAAGGTGATAAGAGGGAGGAGCATGGAAAGGAGGTAATGAGGGGTGGGTGTGGTCAAAATATAGGCATGTGTGAAGATACCACGTTGAAACCCAATAAATTGTAAAATTAATAGGTGCTAAAATATTTTCAAAAGAATATTCCGAAGATAATGTTATGAAAACAGGAAGAAATGAGAGTATTATATGATTACACATACATTACCACTTTATTTAACCATCAATAATTCTTGAAAGCTATGAATATAAAAGTTGTTTCTTATTTTAATCTGGTATTTTTCATACTTTAGAGTATACAGTAGTTTTATAATTGTATGACTATTTTAGAGAATATTAATAAAAATACATTGAGTAGTTCAAACAGATACAGTTCGGATATTGTTTGTGTCATATTTAAGCAATCTTTTTAAGCCCAAATTTGTAAAGATCGTCTTCTATGGGTTCTCATAGGTTTCATTTTCAATAGAGTACATTTTATTAGGGTGTAATGTATGTATTAAAGTTCATCTTTTTTGCACAGGGAGGAAAAATTCTTTCAAATGCTATGACTATTTCTCAAGTAAGTCTTGGAAAATCTAGTTTCTTTGTTATTTTCACCTGTGGCCATTTAGTAGTATTGTGGAACTTTTAAAACCGTTTCAGTTTGAGCCCTGGAATAACAAAACCCACATTCTGCATGTGGCAGTCATGCCACGGCTCTTTGTGACTCTCCACCTAGGCCCTGAGACCATGTTGTGGAAGCCCCTGTGCTGCGTTTGCCTTTGTCCTGGGTCCACTCGTTTGCACGTCCTGGTACCTCCATGCTCCCTAAGTACTTTTACATGTCGCCTCACAGCCAGACTACCTTCCCCTTTGTTTTCAGCTGTGGCTTGCTTTTTTCTCTTCATTTACTTAACATTCCACACTGAGCTACTTGGACACGTTCGTCGTTAATCCTTTCACTACTCTTCATGAACGTTTTTAGAGGAAACTTCAGCCACTTTCTCCCTCCCCCACCCACACACTCCAATGTAACCATTATTATTTTTTATTATTATTATTATTTTTTTTTTTGCGGTACTGGGGATCGAACTCAGGACCCTGCGCTTGCTAGGCAAGCGCTTATTCCCCTGAGCTATATCCCCAGCCCCTCCAATGTAACCATTATTAACACTGGGGTTATGGTTTTCCAAAATTCCTTCTTGGTGTGTGGATAGAGATATACTGTTATGATCCAAAGGTAGGATCATCAAATACACTGCCATACAATCTATTTGTCAATTAATGTATTAATTTTTCCAATGTCATTAAAGTTCAGCAAAATAATTTCAATGCCCTCAATATTGCAGGCCAGTAACTTACCATAATTTATATACCACACATCCTATCATATATTCAGTTCAACTCCAGCTTGGGAACTAAGAATATCATAACAGTATTTGGAACATAATGTTTTCTTTTCTTTTCTTTTTTGGAATGTCATTTTTTCACAGCTGTTTCCTTTGGATAAATTCTTAGAAATGGATTTTAAGCCAACAAGTAGATGGACAGTTTTCAGCATTTCTGACATATTTTTACTCTATTGTTCTCTGAAATGCTTTACCAAAAATAAGTGCAATTTCTTCAACTTTTGTCAGCAATGGATATTATCATTTTGGTTCAGTTTGACCAATTTGGGTCAAAATTCTCTCTCCTTTTAATTATTAGTAACAGTTACTGATTATGAGTAAAAAAGAAAACTGACTTTTCCTTATTTTTTGTAAAATATCTTCATTTTCTTTGTTTGGCATTATGTTTATCAAGATCTTCCCAACTCAAAGATCTTGTTGCAATCATCTGTGCAGACTGTTACTGCTTCTACAATGCTCCTTACCTTTCTCACTTAAGTACCTAATCCAGTTGTTGTTTATTTTAGTAGACTATTTGAGTTAAGACTCTAACCCTTTTCCAAATGCTTGCCCAGTGGTGCCAACATCACTAGAGGGTTTCTTTTGCCCACTGAGATAATTCGTAGAAGTGGAAGGAAATACCAACAGCAGAAGAGGTATGTTCTCCATTACCAGGGAACAGTTCTGTGCCTTTCTCGTTACCAATTCACGTTGTTCAGCAGTCTTTTTTTTCCCACCATAGTGCTGTACACTAATGAAAACAATATAGTAGAAACTTGTTGCACTAGCAACGCTGACAAGGAAAATAGTGTAGTTATTGGAGTTTGGGGGCAAAAGCTCAGTTTCCAGGTTGGGGGTCCCAACCACGGTGAAAGGCAAGACAG
Source organism: Dinomys branickii (assembly GCA_004027595.1). Classification (NCBI taxonomy): domain Eukaryota; kingdom Metazoa; phylum Chordata; class Mammalia; order Rodentia; family Dinomyidae; genus Dinomys; species Dinomys branickii. Next base: position 164,650 of record PVLD010001446.1, read on the forward strand.
GTGCTTTAATCAGCACGGCTGTGCTGGAAGGACCGCTAAGAGAGGTTCAAGTTCCGCTTTGAGGGGGTGACAGAAACCTTTTACGGAAACGGAGAACAAGGGCAAAGGTTCAGAGTTTGCAAAGCTGGCACTAGGTAGTGCTAGTCAGTTTGTGGTCTGGTTGATCGGTGTCTGCAGACTGGTCCCATTAGGTCTGGGGAAAGCCATCATCACCCAGGGGGCCAGTTTGGTTCCCATCATGAGATGACAGCTCCTCAGAATTACCTAGTTACCTTATCTTGATGTTTTCTGTCTTTTTTTTTTTTTTGTACCATGAATTGAACTCAGGACCTTGCACTTGTCAGGCAGGCGCTTGTGGCGCTGAGCTATATCCTCAGCCCTGGCGTTTTCAGTCTTAAAGGAGGGTAAAATAAACTAGGTAAATTTAGTGCTAGTAAACCTTATCATATAGACACTCCAGGTGATTAACAGGCCCACATGTAGAGCTGAACAGGGATCTGACACCGTTTTAAGGTAATAAGGAGACATAAAACGAAGGCTGAGACCGTTCCTGCTTTTAGTTATCCACTGGGTATCTGAAGGCCAGGCCTCTTAGTCCCTGTTCCAGTATCCCTTTTATAAAACTCTTCCTGTGTTGTGTTGAGTTATTCTAGAGAAGTGTTTTAAAACGCACTTTTTTATTTCCTCCAAGCTTTGCTTTGAAAAACCTAAAAGATGTCTTCCTTTTTTTGGCCTGTAGGTGGCAAACTTTCATTCCCATGTTCTCAAAATTTTGGCCAGCAGGTTTAAAGTCGCAAAATAAAAGAGAAGAGTGTTTGCAGGTTAGCAAAAATCTGCAAGTAAAGTACATTTATGGGAGTTTAAGATAGAGGGCCTTCTTTTTTTCTTAGCATGTGTTTTGAGCAGGGTTAGAGTCCTGATTCTGCTGTTAATGAATGGTAACTTGACAAAGTGACTCTTGTTCCCTTGGCCTGTGACCTCCTCCTTTCAGTCACAAAGTTGAGCAAAACTATTCCTATTACACTTTAAAGTTGTAAATACCATTGATTTATATGCCTGACAGGTTTTGTTCCCATTGAAAGTACCAAATAATTATTTCTTAATGCATTACAGTAAGGCCAGACTTGAAAACTACTTTCCCAACAATGTGAATGTACTTAATGTGACTGAACTGTACACTTAAAAGTTATCAAGTTTGTACATTCTGTTATATAATTTTTTTTTTTTTTGCGGTACTGGGGATCGAACTCAGGACCCTGCGCTTGCTAGGCAGGCACTTATTCCACTGAGCTATATCCCCAGCTCTGTTATATAATTTTACCAGAAGTTAAAATTATAGAGTAATACAATTTTATTGCCAAAAATTTATTACATCCTGTTTTAACCATGAAATATCAAAAATTGACCAATTGACCAATTACAAACTATTATCACATCTTATTGCAAACCAAAAGTAATACAATGGTGAATGAAGTACTTGTCTGAATGATATAGAAACAAATTAACCTATATCTATTGTCACTGTAACTGTATCAGTAAATTATAATGGGTTCAATTACAAGTGATATATAAAATGTAAATCCCCAGAATATAAAACATAAGATTCAAGGAAGCCAGAATAGTATATTCATCTCATTTGTATAGTATATGGAAGATAAATTAAGAAGAAGTTCTTGAATTTAAAAATTCATATTTCTATATTATAATCATGAAAACATTTTCAAACAATAGGAAGAACTAAATGTGACACAGTTTTAAATGTATACATTAATCAGGATCTCTCTAGCTCATGTACATCTAACTCAATCTTAAATTTAGTAACTGCAACAAGCAAAAGCCCTGCATAAAATTGTATAGTAGCCCTCAAGTACACACAAGTATACATGCATTTGCAAACACACACACACACACACACACACACACACACACACACACACACTTTTGCTTTTCTTTGCTTTCAGTGTTCCATTGGGACTTTTTTCTTTTTTTGGCAGTGCTGGGGACAAAACATAGGCCCTTCATAATACGGACACATTTTTCTGTTTCCTCCCATCGCCTTTTATTCTCTCATTCTTACTGTCCACAGCTAATCTACTCACTATATCAAACACTTTCATGGGGTTTTAAAAAGTGCTTAGTAAAAGCTGCAAGCTATAGAGGGGAAAATTACAACATGTGCAGTGCTAATATTTCACTATTTCCTCACTACCCCTCACCTGTGCTTTTCTTCCCTCTTCTCTCACTGTTTTAAATGAGTGAAATCATCTCTAGCATCAAGAAGACTCATGTTCACCCTCTTCCACAAACTCCCATTCTTCAAGAGGAGCAGAATTAGGAGAGCTCCCAGAAATAGGAGGCAGACTAGCAAAATCAATTTTCTCCATCTGACTTCCTTTATAAGATTGGCATTTGCATTCTACTTAATAATAAGAAAAGAAACTATTTACAGAAAGAAACAGAGAAAAACGTACATTTTTTCCTATGATGCAATGTAGAGGAAAACACTTTAAGATATCATTTCGTGCTAGAGGAGAAAATATGAGATAAAATTCTTAGCAAGTGGAAAAGCATGCTGTTACTACATTCCTGGAAAAAACACAAGTTCGTTCAGTTTAAAATTGTTCCTGGGGCCTAGGGATGTGGCTCGGGGGTAGAGGACTTGCCCAGTGTGCATGAGGCCCTGGATTCCATGAAAAGTACTCTTGTGCATTTTCACCTTGCAATATTTGAGCTTGCAATGGATCTGTTGAGATGTAATCCATTGTAAATTGTAACATATGAAGAATTATGCTTACCCTTAAGTGGCGCAAATAAAAAGAACCCTAGTCTCTACAAGTTGCTTCAAGCACTATAAGTTGCTAATGAGGTCGATTTCCAACTGTTTTGATGTTTCATTTCTGAAGTTTTTTTTTTTTTTTCATTTCTTTTGCCATTTTTTTTGGCAATCACACTAAAAAATTTCGCCATGTGTTTATCTGGTGATGTGAAGAAAATTCTTTGTACACTGTCTAGTGTGAATGAAAGCAAACTGGGAGGTTCACAGCCTGTTGGCAATATTGCATCCTGGTTTGATGTCCAAAAAAAGTAGACCTGTTTCCTGTGTTAACCTCAGAGCAGGGGTGGAACAGGCTACTTCCCAACACTTTTCCACTTTGGACCAAACATCCAATTAAAAGAACTGAAGCAGATGTAATAATACATCATTCCCTCACCACTTCATTGAATTATACCTTAGTTTTTTGTTAAAGTATTTAAACTAACATTAGTGTTTTCTTGTTTGAAAACAGTAGAAACTTCTGTGGATGAAGTCATTTACTGTGCTATAAATAATCATTTGTTCCAGAAGTGTTTCTAAAAGTGCTTATAAGTAACAGATGGGCACTTGACAAAATATAGATTCTCAGACCCAGAGTCTGCCTTTTTAAATTAGAGATTTCTTCTGATCAGGTAAGTTTTGGGTAGTAGGTTTTAACTTTGGTTACATAGTAAGGAAAGCTAGAGATGTTTTTGTTTGTTTTTGCAGTACTGGGGATTGAACCCAGGTCCTTCACACTAAGCTACATGCTCAGCTCTTTTTTAATTTGAACAGTGTCTCACCAAGTCACTGAGTTGACCTAAGTGGGCTCAAACTTGGAATCCTCCTGCCTCAGCTTCCAAGAGTGGTGAGATTGATTACAGGCATGCACTGCAATGCCTGGATCCTCGAGTGCTTTTAGAACTACTAATACCCTGTGATGTTTATTTCATACCCTCAATTTTCATTTATTATTCTAGGGTGAGGCCTACATCAGTGTTTTTTAATTCTCCCTCGTGGATTATACCCAAAGTTAAAAACAAAAATTAATTTTAAAAACCTGTAATTTACTCCTAAGTCTTTCTCTAAAATCCAGTAGCTGCTGAACAGAACATATGACTCTTACAAGCCTAAGGTTAAGCAAAAGCAAGACACAAAAGGGAAACAGTGATTGGAAATAACTGCTAAGAGACACGGGGTTTCTTTTGGAGTAATGGAAACACTCTGAAATTAGTGGCGATGATCATACAACACAGTGAATGTACCCAAAGAAAACCACCTAAAGTGTACATTTTAAAGTGGTGAATTTATGTGAAATATATCTTAATAAAGACAAATAAAGGTGGGTGCGGTGGCACACTCCTGTAATCCCACTGCCGAGACCAGCTGAGGCAGGAAGATTGCAAGTTGAAACCCCACCTGGAAAACTAAGCAAGACCCTGTCTCACAATAAAAAATAAAAAAGGGCTGAGAGTGTACTGTGGTGGTACAGCACCCCTGGGTTGGATCCCAAGTACTGGGAAAAAAAAAAGAAAGAAAAATTCAAGGAGGAAGTGGTCAGTGGCAAGGAGAACAGAGAACAAGGGCCCTGAGAGCTGACAATGTTCGTATTCTGTACCTGGGTGGTGGTCAAGGGCAGGCTCACCCTGTGATCAGTTTTGAGCAGTATGTTCATGATTTGTACTTTTGGAAGATGGGAAGATTATGAGTCATCAAGAAAATGTTAAAAGATAATTCAGGCTGCTCCATTTGAGAAGGCAGGAAAAACTGACTAAAAGTCTACCTTAACCTATAATTGAAGCAAGTCTTCTGTGACAGGAAAACAATTTCCACAGCTGAGGTCGTGTCACACTGGGATGCCTGTCAAAGAAGACTGACAGCTCAGTCTTTGAACTTTCTGGTAAACAGCTTTGCTGTAAAAATCAACTCATTTTGTGGAATATGATCTTGTGGTTATAGCCGGCCAGACAATATTTGAGACCTAATTCAGTCTCCCCTTAGTTTATGTATACTTTATCGACTGGAATCAAAACTAAAATAAAACAAAAACATGTATTATTGAACTTCTATACCCTTGACATAGATACTTAGGTAATTCATTTATTTTTAGTCACATCAAACTTGCTGTAATGTATTAAACTAGTCACTAAGCTGAATTTCTTTACAATCAGTATTTTTCCCTTTATATTATTGCCAACACATTTTCCTCATTATTGCTCATAAGCTGACAGTCCTAGGTTCTTCTTCCTTTCTTCACTTACTGCTTTTCCCGGCTCTGTAAATTTAGTTCTTTCTCGTTTCCTTTCTTCATATGTGCCAGGATTTCCTGACCTTTTTTTAACCTCCTGTTATATTTCTTTAGCTCTACTCAAATTTATTTAAATTAGATCTTTTTTTTTTTTAAGATCTTCAGTTTCCAGGTATGACTGTGATATTGTGAGGTTCTGGAAAATGTCTACTTCCTTTTGTAATCATGTGAATAGGCTGAAAGAATATGGTTAAGCATTGTTCAACGCTGACTCTTCTGATTTCAGGATTACATCTTTAGAGTTTAGAATTGCCACTGATTTTGTAATCTCTGCTTTGCATGAAGTCATTCCCTTTGAAATCTTTTCAGGAATTGCCAAAACTCCCTCTTCCCATTAGCCACTTGTAGACTATGTCTTTATATTCTGACACTTGCGCTTTCATTTATTTGATAAAGACAATGTAAAATTTCTCATTTAATTCTCATTTAATTTCTCATTTAACTTTTTCTGAGATCATCATCATATTATGTGTATAAATCCTCATAATATTAGCCAGACTCAAAGAAAATGACCATTCTTTTCTAGTTCTTAATTTTTCCAGTGGTTTCTTCATTGATTGACAAATCTGTCAATTCATTTGATGATTTTCTTTCTTTTGAGGAAAATAAAATCACAGAAAAAAAGTACATCTTGTTTCTCAGATACATATGTACATGTGGGTCCAATGACTGTGGTAGCCATAGATAATATTTTAAGTGGAAGGACTTCCATAGATGTTCTGTTTTAATCCCATTTTATAGTTAATGAAACTGAGGCCCAGAGAAATTCAGACAGTTACCTCTGAAGCCATTTTTCTTCCACATTTCTTTATCACGATCATTGTACTTAATTTACATCTTAAGCAATGTTTTTAGCATATTAACAATATACTCAACATGGCTACGTGGAGGCATTTTAATTTTCATCTTCTTTATCTTCTTCAAATATTTTGGTAAACCATTTACCTCCTTTTTTGGTTGTAGCTGGTCAAGCTAAATAAGCATCATGGAATAATTTACAGTATTATGTTAGCACAAATTTAAGAACTTCCTCAATACCCTTCTTTGTTAGTAGTTTTAGTGTTGGTATTATTTCTGTCCTCCACATTTTGCTGAAAGACTAGGGCAGAGGAATCACAAATTTACAATTCAGCAAGATGCTGTCTCAAAAAAGGATGTCACTCAGTGTGAAGGCCCTCAATTCAATCCTCAGTACTGCAAAAACCAACGAACACATGAACAAACAAGGAAAAGGTATTGAATTAATTTGTTCTAGCATTAGTCTTCAGACATGAATGACTAAAGATGTCCAAGGGAGGGTGCCCTGGCTCCCCTGAGAGTATAAAATGATGCTGCAGAGTACAGCAGAAAAATCTTAACACTTCATTTTATTTAACTTTTATATATTCTTTTAGTAAATTCTATTATTATATGTTTCTTAATGTGCTTCACACCTTTGTATATAGAGGGTATGGTTTGAATATGTTCCCTAAAGTTCATATTATACACTGAATCCCTAATGCAACTGTTTTGGGAGCTGGACCCTAATAAAATTAGCTCATGAGGGCTCTGCCCTGATGCATGGGTTATGTCATCAAGGGAGGGTGCTACTGATCATGAGGATTATTACAAAGTGAGCCCTGCCCTCTCTGGCCAGCTGGCTCTGGGACTCCCCTGCCCTTTACCCTCTGCCATTAGCTAATCCATCCGGAGGACCCTCACCAGAGGGCTGTGTCATGCTCTTGGGCTTCCCAGCTTCTAGAATCCTGAGCCAAATAAATTTCTTTTCTTTATAAATTACCCAGTATCAGGTATTCTATTATACCCGCAGAAAACAAACTTTAGACAGAGGTGCCATATACATTTGTAAAGAATTAACCTCATCCTAGGAGACTCCTGGTCTTTGCTCTCAGCTCCTGCAGGTAATTTCTGAGACCTTGGAATGTCCTGCCTGATAAAAGTGCCTTTGTTTTCCCAGGGACCCTGGATAATCTAACATTATGATGTATAGTGGGAGTTTTGGGCCATGCTAGCCCAGCTTCTTTTTTTTTTTTTTTTTCTTTTTGTAATTCATCATTTTATTTATTTATTTTAAAGAGAGTAGTAAAAGAAAGAAATAAAAAAGAACAATAGCAGTACACCAACATCGCCAATATAAACAAAACAAAGCAAGAACATTAAAAGTGATACAGGGTTTCAAAACAAAGTGATATGAGTGAACAATTGTTATATTACATGTTGTTATCTTCAACTAGGTTGCTCAGATTGCCAGATGTAAGAATGAAAGATTGTTCAAAACATTAAAGAGAATAAAAATAATGATTAGATAAAACATTAGAGATCATAGAGTTTCACTAGACGAGATGGTAGGAATTCACCAATGACTGTTCCTTTGCATATTGTTGTCCTCAAATCAGTTGCTCAGATTATCAGACATAGACATGCAGGGCCAGGGCCTTAGCTCAGTGAAACAAGCTCCTCAGGACCTTGTGCTTGCCAGGCAGGCACTTGTGCCACTGAGCTGTACCCCAGGCCCTGCCTCACCCAGCTTCTGGAGGGGCTAGAGAATAAAGGCAGGACAAAGCCTTTGTAAAACTCCCAGAAATTAAAGTTTGAGTGAGCTTTATGTTTGGTAACACAGTGTTCTATGTGTCTTATCAGACATTACTCTCTGAAGGTAGCACTCCCAGCTGGATATGGTGGTGCACGCCTGTAATCCCAGCACTTGGGGAGGCTGAGGCAGGAGAATCATTGCGAGTTCGAGATCAGCCTGGGCTACAAAGTGAGCTCAAGGCCAGCCTGAACTGCACAGTGAGACCCTGTCTCAAAAAGAGAGAGAAAAAAAAAAGAAGGTAGCACTCCCCTTGGCTGCACAGGAGGAGGACAGTGGGAAGCCCTGCTCAAGGGACTCTCTTGCAGTCTGTCCTATGTACCTCTCCTCTTGGCTGAGTTTAATATGTACCTTTTCACAGTAATAAACCATGACTATGACTTAGCAGCTTTCAGTAACTTCTGTATGGCCTTATAGTGAATTACTGAATCTCAAGTTGGTCTTGGACACCACCTGAACTTGCAGTTGGTGTCAGAAGTGAGTATGGCTTGGGGACTCCCCAACTCTTTCTTGATAAGTTTGAACAGAAATGTTTGGCCTGTTAGTCTGAACTACATTAGCAAATCTATTTTCTTTATTCTCTAGGAAAATGTAAATCTGCTTCATGACTTAGACCTTAGTCCATTTGTGCTCCTGTAACAAAATACCTGAAAATGAATAATTTATAAACAACAGAAATTGATTGCTCCCATTTATGGAAGCTAGAAAGCCCAGTATCAAGGCACTAACAGATTTTTGTGTCTGGTGAGAAGTCTTTGCTTCTAAGATGAGCCTTGCCTCATGTGGCGGAAGGGCAGAAAGGGGAAGAAGGACTACCTAGTCCCCTCCCCCAGTTTTTTAAAACATAAGGTCACTATTGGTTCTGCCTTCAGGCCCAATCACTTCCTAAGTCCCTACCTTTCTCTTTCCTTCCTTCCTTCTTTCTTTCTTTCTTTTTCTTTCTTTCTTTCTTTCTTTCTTTCTTTCTTTCTTTCTTTCTTTCTTTCTTTCTTTCTTTTCCTTCCTTCCTTCCTTCCTTCCTTCCTTCCTTCCTTCCTTCCTTCCTTCCTTCTTTCTTTCTTTCTTTCTTTTGCTCTCTCTTTCTTTCTCTTTCTCTTTCTTTCATAATACTGAGGATTAAATTCAGGGCCTTTAATCTGAGCTACATCCCTATTTTTGTTTCTTATTTTGAGACAGCATCCTGCTAAATTGCCCAGGATGAGTTCAAACTTGCAGTCCTCCTGCCTTGCCCTCCCAGAGTGCTGGGATTATAGGCATACACCACCATACTGGGCTTGGTTCCTCCTCTTCATACAATCTCACTCATGAGCAAGTTTTAAGATACAAATTTTGAGAGGACATACTCAAACTATAGCCTGCCATTTTGCAATTATATTATGAATACAAGGCCCTTTATTACAAAATAAATAGTGGTCAAATTTCACCTGCTTTAAAAAATGAGTTCTTTATTGTCTTTTCTTTGTGGTATATTTTCTTAACTTCCTGTTTTATTTTCTTTAAAATTTGTTGATGTTGCCACCCCTTAAGAGTTTCCCATACCTGGTCTCCATAAGGTCAATGGCCACTGAGGGCTGAGACCACAGCTGAATCATATTTTTAGTCCATACACTTAGCACAGGGCATAAATTCGTTCCTTAGGAGAAATCATAAAATCCTATTTTTAATGTAGAGACAGTATTAGAGAAGAAGGCTTGAGTAATAGTCCCTGCTTTTCTACTTTCTTTGTCAATAACAAGCAATCATTTATCTTCCTTAAATCTCTGTTTCATCTGTAAGAAAAATTTTACCATTCTAGCTACCTACTTCTTCATAGGTAGGACACTGATTTCAAGTAAAATCTTCTATGGAAGCACAGAAGCCCGTTGTATAGAAATGATGACAGTTGGAAGAGGGCATGGGAGGTACATACTCAAAATTCTCCCTAACCCCTCTCTTGCTGCCCCAAAGGGCAGGGGCCATGTCTCTAGAGAACCACTGGAAAATCAAAGTTGCCACCACCCAAAACACTATACTCCTGAGCACTGTGGCACATGCCTGTAAACCCAGCTCTGGGGAGGCTGAGGCAGGAGGTTCACTGCGAGTTTGAGGCCAGCCTGGGATGCATAGTGAATTTGAAGCCAACCTGGACTACCTACCGTAACCCTGTCTCAAAAAAAAAAAAAAAAAAAAGTAAAAAAACACTACATTTAGCAGGAATAGCAAAATTTTTTTTAGTAGTATGATAACCTTAAATGTCCCTTAATGAGAGAAAATGGTACTTAGTTCAGTTTTCTTTGTATTTTTAACATGACATTTACAGAGTAACACAGATTCGTGTTGAACTTCTGAAGAGACACAACAAAGGACAAAATAAATTGAAAGCCAAATTCATCATCCTCTTTCTTCTTTTCCAACTTCAGTCTAATTAGTATTAAGTAGATGGTGAGAACATAATAAACCCAGAAATTTCTCAGTGACGTGGGTAATTCACCCTATCAGAAGACTGCTGTCCTTGTGTCTGCTGGGGGAAAAAGAAATCATTAAACAGCTGGTAGTCATGAAAAGCCAAGTACTGCGCTGTCTAACTGCTTAGAGAATAGATTTCTAGTCAATTTTTCTTAAAAGTCATTGGAAAAACCTAAACCTAGACTAAGTATGAACATTTTCTGTTGTAATTAATAATAAATATTTATAAAGCTTTTATCTGATTTAAATGTTTCAACTTTGGGAACTATTAATATATTCCTGTTGGTGTTATCTCTTGCTACTGAGATTAACATATTCTATTGTTATTACGAATATATTTGAATCAGACTGACCATCTTATTCTGTATATTTTATCTACCGTTCTATTATTTAGCTTGCCTATCAGTGGGACAAAATACACAATACCTACAATTCACAAGTGGAGAGATTTATTTTGGCTCATGGTGTTCCAAGGATTTCATCTGAGGTTGGTTGGCTCCAAGGTGGAATGGCCCAGTGGAAGGGTAAAACTGCTCATCTCACGGCAGCCAGAAGCACAGAGAGAAAAGAAGAGCTGAGGACAAGAGGTCCTGCCCCAGCAGCCCACCTCTGACCAGGCCCCACCTCCTAACACTAAGCTATCAGTCATCAGTGGGTCAGTCCACTGAGGGTAGCACCCCGCGACCCAGTCACTTTCCAAACACACGAGTCTTTGGGGAACATTTTAAAATGTAAACTATTACATTTTACCCCAGTGGCTTCAAAAAGACTCACATCTCCATCTCATTATGAAAAATGAGTTTAATCTATCTCTAAAAGTTGCCAAATTTTAACATTTCAACCAGTGCTAAATTCTTAGCCATGAGCCCCTGTAAAAATCAAAATGAAAGTTAAATGCTTCCAATATTCAGTGGCACAGGGGAAATATTCTCATTCTAAAAGAAGAGGAACACGATAGAAGGCAACGGGACTCAAAATAAGACAACCCCTCAAAAAAGAAAAACAAGACCAAAAATCATCAGTGTGAACATTAAATTTTGTAGTTGTTTGTCTAGCATACTGGGTAGGATGTGGTTAGATGTGACCTTCCAAAGGCTTCGATGGCTCTGCCCCGTAACAGTGTTGGTTACAGGCCACATTGCCTCTCTTTGGGGCTGACTCCACCCACTGAATCTCGGAAACCATGAGACAAATTAAAACTCTCCTCTTCTAATTTTGAGTGTCAGATACTGTGTCCTAGCAGTGAAGAGCTGATCTATACAACACCAAAAACTGGAAACAATCCTAGTGTCTGCCAGCTGTGGTATAAACTATGGTACAGTGACAGATGACTACTTGACAATAAAAAGAAAAAATGTGGATTCTATACTCACATACATTCTGTGAAGTGAAAGAAACCGTCTTTAAAGTCAATATACTCTATAATTCTACTCAAATGGCACTTCGGAAAAGGCAACACTATAGGAAAAGAAAACAGATGAGTGGTTGTTCAGGGATTAAGAGAAGAAAGAATCACATAGTAAGGTTAGGAATATAAAATGGGGCAGTTAGTTGGAAAACAACCTGGCATTTCTTTAAGGTTAAATATACAGTCAAGGATATAGCTTAGCAGCACAAGTGCCTGCCTAGCAAGTGCAAGGTCCTGAGTTCAATTCCCAATGCCAAAAAAATAAGATTAGAGTTACCATTATGACTCAGTAATTCCACTCCTAGATGTTGAAAACTTATATTTTGGCAAAAAATTATACATAAATATTCATAGCAACATTATGAGATCCAAGTGAAAATAATTCAAATGCCCATCAACTAGGAACAGATAAGCTGGGCATGGGGGCACATGCCTGTAATCCCAGCACTTGGGAGGTTGAGGCAGGAGGATCAGATCGTTGTGAGTTTGAGACCAGTCTGGGCTACAAAATGAGCTCAAGGCCAGCCTGAACTGCGTAGCAAGACCCTGTCTCAAAAAGGTGAAAAAAACCTGGTGACTAGATAAGTAAAATACTGAATATTAATAAAATGAAATATTTTTTGGTAATTAACAAAGAAAGCATTGATACTTGCTGCAACATGGATTTGATGGTTAATCTTGTCAGTGAGATGGAGAAAAGCCTACGGAATTAGTAATGCACACCTGTGAAGGTCTTTCTAGAAATGATTGACACTTGGGACAGCAAACTAAGGAAGCAGACTCAACCTGAATGTGGGAACACCACCCAATAGTCTAGGGCTCTGGGTGGAACCAAATCAGGAGGAAGAGGGAGCCTGCCCCAGTAACCTCTCTGACTCCATGCTAGCATGCTGGGAATAGCCTGCTCTTCCACATACCACTGGGACGTGATATTCTGCCTCATGCCAAGACCAAAGCAGTGAAGCCAGCAACCCTAAACTGAAAGCTCTGCAACCATGAGCTGAAGTAAATCTTTTCTTTTGTTAACTTGTATATGTCAGGTGTTTTTTTGCAGTGACACAAAGCTAACACAATGGATAAACCCTGAAAACAATACTCTATGGGAAAGAAGGTAATCTTTACCTTCTGCCTCTATAGATTTGCCCATTCTGGACATTTTATACAAAAGGAGCCATACATTGTGTGTTCCTTTGTGACTAGTTAGTGGAGTTTCTTTTGGGTTGATGAAACATTCTAAAATTAATTATGGTTGATGGTTATGTAACTCTTTGAATATACCAAAAACATGGAATTATCATTTTAAGTGAGAGAATTGTATGATGTGTGAGTTACATCTTTAAAAAATCTGTTATAAAATGTAGAGGAAGTGTTTGACTTGAGGGCTGAAGATGTGGTAGCTCCATGACAGAGCACTTGTCTAACACGTTCGACACCCTGGGTTTGATCCCCAGTGCTGCAAAATAAAAGCAAAAGCACAAACAATGGTAATATGCGGGGATCCTTTTTTTTAAAGGCAAGGGAACTTGACTGGTAGTGGTTACATAATTCTGTTTGTCACTCAGAACTGCACCTTAAAAAGAATGAATTATATTGTTTGTAACTTTGAAAAATTTTTTTAAATATAGAAGTTGAAGAGAGAAATTAAGATTTAAGAAATAAGCAGAGTTGTGAAAATTTCTTTGGTCGCTAGGAAAAAATATTGAGACTGAGCTTTCTACCAAAACAAACCCTAGGAGGACTGAAGAATTAAATATTTTTAAGTCATAAGGAAAAGGAGACCAAGGCTCTACAATAGTAGAACTTCTCACAATAAAAATGATAAAGGAAATGCCGAATGAAAAGATTCATGGATTTGTCTACATAAAAATGTGAAACCTCCAACTTAAATAAACTGGGAAATTTTTTCAGCAAATGTGTCAAGAAAGCCTCTTTACCCATATAAACCAATAAACTTTCATTTAAATCTACACTGATAAATAAAATGTACACTGTAATTCCTACTTAATTTTGTAATGGAATAATTAATTAGAAATAATGACCACTGTACCTGTCACATTATGTCTCCTACAGTTTGAGAAAAAGAAAACTACTTAGTCTTTCTTCAGAAAATGTCCATGACTCTTCTTCCCACTTTAACTACACAGTTGTAGTTTTTCCTTTTAAATTCTTCGTGGCAAGTTCTTTTGATGTCAGTACCAATCTATGTTAAGCACACAGCAGGCAAGGCTAAGACCAATCCCCAAAGCTGCCAGATTTGGCCCTGAAAGACATAATGTGCCTCTTTGGTTATGTAGATGGAAAAATGAGGAATAAAAAGAAAAAGTATTTCTATGTAACAAATCACCCCAAACCGTGGCTTAAAACATCAACATTTTCCATTTCTCATGATTCTGTAAGCTGGTTGGAAGCTCTTCTTCTGGTTCTTCCTTGCTGCATTGCCAGGAGACCTACAATGACCTCAGATGTGTGTCTGGCACTTGATGACTATCAGTCAGGGCACACTGGTTTCCCTCCATGTGGCCTCTCATCTTCCGACACCTAGGTTGTAACTTTTTATACATTACATCAGTCTCAGGGACGCATTCCCAGAGAACAAAGGCCGACCCCATAGGATTTCTTAAGGTATGCTTCAGAAGTTGCACAAATACACTTCTACCACATTCTGCTCATCAAAGCATGTGACAAAGACTAACCAGATTGAAGGCATTAGTAATAGACTCTTCTTTGTGATGGGACAAGTTGCAAAAGAGTAGGCCCATGATTTTTAGTTTATAATAATGCAAAAAAGGGAAAAACACTAAATGAAGTGAGTTTAAATGAATATACTCATTGAAGACTAAAGTATGACCTTGTGTCTCATGCAGGTGAAAATGCCTGTGGACTAAACATCTCTATTTCTAGGTAGTACAATAAAATTATTGCACCACTACAGTGTCACAAGGATAGAACATTTAGGAATGCTACAAATTATCCCAAAAAGTATTTGCAAGAGGAAGTGGGAATACTAAATCTTATTTCCCTGGGAAAAGTGGCATGACAAGTATACTTTCCAAACCTCAGTTATGCCCATGGCATTCCAAGTCTCTTCACTTAATAATAGAATGGAAAACAGCCAAAGATTTTGTTACTGAAAAGGAAATGTGCCAATCAACTGTCTTAAGTTACCATCACTTGGCCAATTTCACTGGAAGGAGTTTGCATTTTTATTACCTTACATAACTGATGAAAATTGAGATTGTTAATGTATGTGAGTAATGTACTGCTTGGCTTACCTTTGCCTCTAAAACATTATAGTTGCTACTATTTTATTGAAGACTTCACCATTGGATTTATATTGCTCAATGATGAACATTCTATTTGCTACTTTAGTATGCATTTTATGGTTAAAAAGATTTGCCTTATTAACTTGCTTTTAAAACCTTTCAAACTAAAACTATCATTTCCATATTCTATGGAGTTAAACTTTGGAATATCCATGTCTATTTGCCCAAATGATGAAAACTGACCTATTATAATCACAATAGTCAGCTATTGCTGTGTAACAACCACAGAAAGCTCAGTGGCAATTAACAAAAACACTTATTTTGCTCATGGGTCTGAGATGCAGTTCTGCCATGGTTTGTGGCACCTGTTTGACCCTCTTTGTGTGGCAAGTCCAGAGGTAGATTTGAGTAGCTCTGCTCAACATGTACAGTTGGCCCTGATTTGCCATGGTCTGACTTATGATTTTTCAAATCTGTGAGAGTCTGAAAGCAATACACATTCAATAGATCTATTACTTTGAAGTTTGATCTTTTTAAAAAAAATCTGTAATCTTTTTCCAGGCTATTAATGTATAGCACGTTACTCTCTTGACATGCATTAGCACACGGTAGCTCCCAGTCAGCCACTGACCATGAGCATAAACCATTGATACTTCCCAGTATACTGTATTACCCAAGCTGTGATGTTCAGTAGCTAACATGCATTAAATGCATTTTCAACTTAATGGCGTTTTCAATTTATAATGGGTTCACCTGGGTGTTCCCCATTATAAATTGAGGAGCATCTATATTTTTTCTGAAGCCCAGACTGAGGTGGAGCAACTACTCAAAAGAAATTTTTCATAATGATGGCATAGGCACAAGAGAACAAGCAAAATTAGTGTATTAAAGTCTGGGTTCAGAACTGGCACACTGTCACTTAAGCCAATGGAAGCTGACTTTACCTTTAGTGGGAAGAACTTGCACAGTCCACAAGAAAAGAAGGCATAAATCAAATGAGGGCAGTGTAAGACACTAAGCAAAATCTTTCCCTCTTATTAGCAGAAGTTTTATAAGAAATATACTTGGTAAAAAAAAATCCACAGAGTCCATCACCATTTCCTCCAAGCCAGGTATTCAGGCTTCACCCTGAGGCTCATTGGTTATCAAGCTAAGTGAAACTGCATTTACACATCGTATCTGCTCTGCTGTCTGTGGTACTCTTCTAAAACAGTGTGCCAGGAGTCCTTGTCCCTCCGACCTCTAGCAGCCCTATGAAGCACTGAGTTCTGGCGTCTACATATATATTCTGTGCAGGTGAACTTTGCTGCACCTATTCTAACCACCACATCAGCACCTGAACTCTAGTTGAAACATTATCGCCCTCTCTTCTCTCCTGTTTTAGGTTCATGGCAGAGACTTCTATGACAAGACATGTTAGTAAGAGAAAAGTATATGGTCATATTTAATACGTTGTGCGTGATACATGAGCCTTTATAGGAATATGAAAACCAAAGAGACAGAGAGGCCAGTGCTTTTTGGGCTGAGATTTGATTATGAATGTGCAGTCAGAAGTGTAATTTGGGCAAAGGGAGATGTGGTCTCATGGTAATAAGCTGAGGGGAATTTAGCAAGGATTGGTTGCATCTGTCTTCAGTAATAAGGATGATCTTTCCTCTGGGAATTATCTGGGTACCTCTCCTAAGAAAGTTTTATGACCTGTTAAAAGACAAGGTCAACTAGGTTTTTATGGCCTCTTTTAGGGAAAAAAGGGGAAGGCAAAGGTGAAGGTGACCTCCCTACCTCTGTTGTCTTCTCAAATGCCAACATACCATACCCCAAACCATCAATAGTTTTATATCTCTTTCATTTCAATTAAACACCAAAACCAGCAAATTTATGGAAGTGGGCCTTATAATAGAAATCACATTTCCAGATTAAAAGTAAATAACCTTTCTCTACTTAGAATTCCTATGCTATAATGCAATTCTTATTTTTCTACAATTGCTATAATGGTGTACTATAGTATACTATTATTATATCAGTATATACTAATAGTATTATTTCACACACACACACACACACACACACACACACACACACACACACACACACAACTTCTGTCTTTCCTCTAATTTAGTTTTAACATCTCTCTCTGAAGAGTGGCTGTAAACTCCGGCCCTGCCCTGATGTGGCTCTAAGAGAGGGGTTCATGGATATGTACAGTATTCCTTTCATGAGTGCAATGGTTGATTGATTATGTCAACTTGAGAAGTTTACAAATTTAACTAAATCAGCTTAGCAATCCTACACTCAAGGGCAGCTCATAGCCTGGATAGTATAAAGGGGAAATGAGGAAGGAAGGACTTGCTTCTGTTCTTTGGAGGAGCTTGTCTTCGCCTTCAGCTTGGATATCATCTCCTGGCTTCTAGTGTGACTCTTTGGCTTCTGTCTTGTATCCTTCAGCCTTCTGGCATAGACTCTTCAGCTCTGAGTTTTAGACTCTTCAGCCTTCCATCAAAGATCCATCAGCCTCCTGATTCAGACTTATATGGGACACTGCAATGAACTCCAGACCCTAGACTGAATCCTTCGGTCTCCAGTGTGCAGACATCCTCCACCTGTTTCCTCATCCAGCTCTGTGGCTGACTGTGGGAGACCAGCAAGCTGCATTCTCCTGAGAAATGAAGTCCTTTGACTCCATCTTTCCTTGACCTTTACTTCAGTCCTATTCACTAAGATATGCAGAGGTGGCTATATTGAAGCAGTTTTTCCTTTACTTGTCTAAAAAGAATGTGATTGAATCTGGCCAAGATGCCAACATGTCTCATTACAGTACCTAGAGGAGAATTGTCCGCACAGCTAATGGCTAGAATGGGGTCTCAAGCAAAAGCCTGTGAGATTCAAGGGCTAAGACATGAAATAACATCTCAGCTGAGGCCATGGGACTCAGAAAGAATTATAACTTCCTGGCAGTAAAGGTGCCAGCCTTGCATACATCAAACTATCCATTGCATTGCTAGTTGGAGAGCCTTTGTGCCTGGTACAAAATTGCTGTTTCTCCCCAGAGCAATACGGGCAAAGTTCCTCTTTCCTGGCACTCCGCTGCAACCCCCCACCCCAACCTCCCCGACTGAAACCAATAAAAACCGTGAGCTTATGGACTCATGGCCTTTTGTTACACAGAGAACACGTGTCATTTCAAAGCTCCCCAACTACAGAAACTTTCTCTTTGTCTCTCTTTGCACCCGTGTGTCATGGGGTTTCTGGGTGCTGACCATCATAAGCCTATCTTGTAATTTTTTATACATTTGTATATCTTGTATTGTATTTGTTTCCCTAGTAAAACACTGGCTGATATAATGCAATACTTCTTTGTCCTGGTGGACAGTCTAATGTCTAAGTGTCTGACTTGTGATCATATGCCCTTCTCTTTTTTTTTTTCCGGTACCAGGGATCGAACTCAGGACCTTGCGCTTGCCAGGCAAGCGCTTATGCCACTGAGCTATACCCCCAGCCCCCCAAAAATATTTTTTATTTTATTTTTATTTTGGCGGTATTGGGGATCGAACTCAGGACCCTGCGCTTGCTAGGCAGGCGCTTATTCCACTGAGCTATATCCCCAGCCCCATATGTCCTTCTCACAAGAAATTTGTTTATTGGAAGATGCCCTGTGGTTCTCATTTGACCTGTGTCCATTTTATTCCTACCTAGATCACCATGACACTCCCTAGGAGAGCCCTGACCAGGAGGGAAGTTAGCTGCAGCTAAGATAAACAGGAGGTAGCACCACAAAGCACATGAAATAATGGAAGCAGTGTGTTTCTTAAGATCCTAGAAATAATAGGGCAGCATACCTCACAGGGTCAACAGGAAGAGGGCTGTGGTCCAGGATAGGATATTCGTGCTTAACCAATGGGTAAGGTTTGTGTGTGTGTATGTGTGTGTGTGTATGAAAGAGAGAGAGAAGGAGAGGGAGAGGGAGAGAGAGAGAGAGAGAGACACGACAAGAACAAGGGACTTGCAGGGTCTAGGGCACTACCTAAGCCAGTTTCCCAGAGAAAGCTCTAAATGGTGGGTTTAGAGCAAATAGGTTTGAGCTCCATGGAGCAAGTCTCTGAGGCATATCTGTGTAATTTGTGTAGAGTGTGTGGGAGAGTCTTTGGGACAAGTCAAGTAGATTGTGTGTAGTTGAGGAAAAGAGATAGGAGCTAGTGAGTGACAAAGCTCATTGAGGAAATTATAGATGGCTATCCTGACTCATCATGGTGGCCTGGTCTTCTGGACCAGGGTACACATATATTTTTGCTCTTTCTTATCCTTCTTTTGTTTGGCTCAAGTTTGCTCTGCAGAGTTTCTCTCTGCAGTTTCTCACTTACTCCTTCAACCCCACTTTACAAATTAACATTTCATACTGTTTTTGGCTTTTCTCTTTCCATTCATTGTTCCAGGCCAGAAGGACCTGGAATGCATTTAATTGGTGATCCATTTCTAAAGGAACTACCTGATAACAGAGGTGGTTGTACAGGACAAATATCTGAATCTACCTCCTTGAGAAAGTGGGAAAATATAGAGAGATAGAAACTGTCAAGAGAGAGTTTGAGAAAGATCAACTTGTATATGTTCAAAATGGTACCAAGTCAACATAAAATTATAAGAATTTCCTGTGTATCATGACACAGATATTTTATTTGCCATCTTAATGATGAGGGACACAGATGATAGAAGTCTGTGTTAAATTTAATCTTTTTACAGGACATTGAATGGCTGTGTTCCATGTATTTAAAACTTTGAATGATAATGTCTTCTTTCATGAATGGAGTATCACTTCTTTAGGCATCAACGTGTAAATGCAGTGTTGAAAAATATAAAGAATAAGTAAATTAATTTTTTTAATACTGGAGACTGAACCGAGGGACTCTGCACTGAGCTACATCACCAGCCCTTATTATTTTGAGATATGATCTTACTAAGTTGCTCAGTTGGAACTTGAAGGCTGGGCTTGAATTTGTGATCCTCCTGCCTTTGCCTTCAAGAGTGAAGTACTGGGGCCAGGAATATAGCTCAAGGGCATAAGCACTTGCCTAGCAAACCTGAGGTTATAAGTTCAATTCCCAGTACCAAAAAAAATGGACTACTTGGAAATTTTGCAGTCCAGTTTGGAAAAACAGTGGAGTACTGGGATTATAGGTTAGTGCTACCACCTCTAGCTAAATTTAAAAACCCTTAAGGCATCTTTCCCTCTTGAAAAGATCTCTCTAGAGAGATCTGTCAAGACCCTAACTCACATTAACAACTAAGATGATGGTAGAATACACTCTATTAATACTGGTTCTAGTCAAAATTTTTAAAATATAACTATTTCTTTGGTGCTAGGGATTGAACCCATGGTGTAGAACATGGTAAGCATATATTCTACCACTGAGCTATACCCATAGTCTCATGATAACTATAACAATAAGATGTAACTGTAATACATTTCAGTGTAATGGCCCCCTCTGTATTTGTATGTATAGTGAATATCCCAATTTGAATTTAAAGTTTCATTGGTAAGTCCCATCATTTCAGCTTGATTGGCTTTGTGATCTATGCCGGGGATTGGCAAAGCACAGTTCTGGGTATGTCTGAGTGGGTGGATCATAGAAGTGTGACCTAAGGAAGCTATGTCTGGTCTCTCATCCTCCTGTCTGGCAGTATTGCTCGCTGTGTCTCCAGACCAGCCTGAACTAAGAATCTTTCCCGGGCCGTGTACTTCTGCCGTGACCTTACTGCTGTGAAGCCAGCCAACTATGAACCAAACGCCCTGAAACTAGCAGCCAAATCAACCCTCTCTTTCTTTAAATTGTGGGTGTTGGGCATTGTGTCTCAGTGACAGCAAAGCTGAGGAACACACCCACCTTCTCCTGCCATTAAAGTGTCAGGAGTCCTTGGCAAGCTTAGCTTGGGAAAAAAGCCATCTTACAAACATGCCCAGACATGTTAGAACAATACAATAGTCCACTATTTATAAGTTAATGTTGTTCATAGAATGGGTTTTGTATATAATTTAAGTATAAAAAAGAAAAGATTTGGTTCTACTTTCTCCAGACTTGTCTTTATTTGCGTGTTTGTCTCCTTGTATTGCCAAAAGATCAGAAATTCCTTAAGGCCCTAGGGTAAAAAGTTAGTACATTTTGGCCAAGTTTCCTTAGTGTTCTAGCTTAATGATTTAATCTTATATTCCACCCCTTTGATTTACTCACTCTTATGCTTATGTAGCTATCTGAGTGCTAGGAAGTCCTTTTGAAGTACAATTTCCAAGGAGACACAGACCAGAGGAAGATGTTACACACAGGATTTCCTGTCTTCAGATTTGCGAAACATGATAGGGGCCTGATTAAATGATTAATAGGAGAGAATGGAATGCATATAAACAATGAACTCAGTAAAATTTCCACACAAATGTGCTCAATAACTTGCTCCAACATCTGATTTAGAGGAAAATATCCCAGTGTGTTCACACACACTGATGATAATTTGTGTATGTGCAATTATTGGTGTCTACTGGGGAAAAAGTAGCAGTATTAAAATGTTTAAATCGTTCAAAAAGATTTCATCCAAGTGCACATTGCTGGATTTGATTCCCAGGACTGGAAAAAAATTTTCAGCCAAATAATACTAGGGTGCTGAATCTTTTAATTGACATCATTATGCTCTGTGAAATTGTCCAGTAATGCTATTCAGATTTGCTTCTTTTGTAACTTCAATATGCTGTTCTGTTTTTCCATCATTTTTTGAAAATAAACATGTAAGAAAATCACCAGAAATAAACTGTCATCATTTTCCATCTTGCTAACCTCAAGTAGGTGCCAACTGCTCCCTTTTTCCACACCATTTCTAATATGGAGCCAGAGGAGTTCTCTGACTCCTAAGAGTAGTAACAATACTTGGAATTTTAGTGCTTTGGTATTTTTTTCTCTAAAGTGCAAACTAATCTTTTGTACTTTCCCCCAAATTACTATGTGATAATTTTTGATCTTAGTAAGACTGTAAGTAAAAGAGAATTAGTATTCATCTCATTTTCAGGAAAAGAGAAAAGGGAGAAATCTATAGTTTCTCCTTCCCTCATTCCCACATCTTTAACAAATGGGTAAGACGTTCCTAAAAGGGATTAGAAAAGAAAAAGGAAAGTTTAAAAAAAATTTAAAAGGAAAAAAAATGGATGCTGTTCAAACTCAGAAGATTTTTTTTTACCCTGATGAATTTGTAATATAAATAGTTTAAGAGAACATGGGACTTAAGAGCAATTTTAAATGTCGGAAAACAAATGGCATTTCCATCAGACTACTATTGGAGCACAGAGCAATTTAAGTTCCTGCTCTTGGACTCAGTCAGAAGCCTTCCATTGCAAGTCCCATAGCCAACCTGGTCTATTCCAGCTCAAGCTTTGCAGCATGTCTTTTCCCAAGACAACAAACCAAAGCGACAAAGAATATTTTCCTGGATATGATAGGTCCTACCTAATTTTTCCCTCTTGTTCAATTACAAAGATAAAATTATTTCTTTTAGATTTTATATCCAAAACCCTTTCAACTAAATAGTATTATTATAAGATAAATAAAAAAACAGTGCACAGGAAATTGCTTTTAAATATGTAAAGAATCATACAAATTTAAGTGAAACATCATTATCAAAACCACTTTTAGATATATAGATTTCTTCCCTTTTGTCTTAATTTCTCTTTCTTATCCCAGTCTTTTCTTAATAATCAAAACTGCAATGATGGAATTATAATATTCAGCTAGTTTAAAATATTAAAAACTTTTGTTTTTGGCTTTTAGTTAAACTAACAAAAATATCTTATACTGCAAATCTTTTACTGTAGTTAGGCTGATGTGTTTAAAATGACCAGAAAGCACAATCTAAAAATTTTATTTTCCAAAGGTAGTTTTTCTCCTTAGCCTTCAGTGATTAACCAGTCAAAACTGCCATGGAAGTAAATTGCAGAAAGTGGCAAGCATCCCTCAGCAATCCCATCTTATACTTCAAGGAATAGAACTTATTACTGTATCACTTAAAGGGAAAAAAATCAGTAGACATGATAAATTTTTTGTTTTCTTTGTTACTATTTACAAAAATCTTTAGAGAACAGATATATGTAAAAGAAGGTAAAGCAAAAAAAGGAAAAGAAGGTAAAGAAAATAAGAACACATTATCCGAGTAATCACAGATGCAGGGAGTGTGGCCAGTACTTGGCTTGTGACTCAGGTCCGTAGAGCTTCTGAGAAGAGACAGAGCAGCAAGCACAGTTTGTATAGTAAACAAGTAAAAGAAAAGGCCAAAATCTGAAATGTAGTCTATTTCCAGTAATCTGTACACTTGTGAATTTTTTTCCTAGGTTGTCCAAAACTATTTCATATCGGCCTCAAGATTTGTCTTACCCTCTTCTGTTTGCTCCAGCTGTTGCATTACCATGACATTATCAGCCATTTTTCATTATTAGCCTAAGATGAGAGATGAAAGAAGAAAGAAAGAAAGAAAGAAAGAAAGAAAGAAAGAAAGAAAGAAAGAAAGAAAGAAAGGAAGGAAGGAAGGAAGGAAGGAAGGAAGGAAGGAAGAAAAGCTACTTGTTTTTAAATCATAATGAATTATAATAAAGATGTGAGGGTTAACTCTAGTTCATGTCCCTAGAATGGACAGTTACAAGGAACATTTGTGTCAGAGACTACTAAACAGAACAGAGGTATGTTCACAAAACAAAATGTAAAACAGACATATTTCACTGTTGGTTTTGGGCCTTCCCTTGGTTCACTGAGTTTTTGCTTATCTGGAAGAGACTAGCGTAGAAGAGGCAGTGCAAATAAAAGAATGTTCTACATTCTTCACAATATTTTTTTTCTCTAAAGGTCTATTTTTCCCTCTTAAGATTAATCATTTTGCTCCTTTCGACCTTCAAAACCCAGCAGGGTGAATTTATGAAGCATGATCAAATAGTAAAGTGAATGTTTACATCTCTCTATATTTTTTAAATGTGTTACAGTAGAAGACAGATTGCCATGAATCCTCCTCAGAATACTCCACCTTGATTGGAACACACAATTCATCATTCTTACCACTTTCTGAGCAGTTGTGGAAATCCTCTTTTATGTTCCTTAGTTGCACTGTTATGGCTGTCTTGATGGCCTGAATTCAAAACCTTTGTCTTGCATGATATTTTGACTTTGGGGAAGTCAGAAGTCACAAGTGCCAAATCCAGTGAAGAAGGTGGATGGAGACACACTGTCATGTTTTTATGAGTCTTCTTTCCTGTTGGATGACACTCACCATCAGCATTCATTTTTTATTACATCTCATGTAGACTCATATGTATACTGTATAATTCAATGAACAAGTATTTTTAGTGACCCATGACAATCTGCTTAGTATTTCTATGTAAAGATTATCCTCTTGAAAAATCACTGGAAATGTTTAAATAAAATGGAAAAACACAAACTATCACTATATTTTAAACAGAGGATTTTATTTTTATGGGTCATTATTTTCCAGAGTATCAATGCTTTCTCACTCCTTATAATTTACATTTGAAGAAACAGTTTATCATGAAGAAAAACTAGAAATTTTTTTAAATTTTATTTTTAAGACAAAAGAACCCAGAATAACACAAAGACAATACAGAAAATACCAAGTTATAGAGAAGATCGTAGGGAATTGGCACTGGATGCAGTGTAACATAATGTTATCTTCATATTTGTTATAACAAAATCAATAAAGGAAATACCAAATTACAGAGGAGACAATAGGGAACCATCCCTGGATGCTGTATTACATAGTGTTGTCTTTGCATTTGTTAACACAAAAACAATAAAGGAAATACCAAATTACAGAGAAAATAGTAGGGGTTTACCACTGGATGCTGTATTAAATAATGTTATCTTCATCTTTATTACTCAGTTATATAGATGATGACTCGTTCAATTAATCAATTTTCTCCATTTCACCACCGTTGTTCTACCACCCTGTCAGTGATCTTCCCACTGGTAATAACTGTACTTTTAGTTTATTTACTCCCTCATGCTCTTACTTTGGGCAGAGACTTGGCTGCTTCTAAATATGCTGTATATTACGTGGGTGTACACAAATTACTATGGCAGGAAGTAGAGAAGCACCCTTTGGCAAGCCCTCACAGCCATTGAATGTCTAGTCAGGTAGGCGGGGTTACACAGCAAACAACCAGATTCTGTCAGCATGTCCAGTCTATGGGCTCAGGCAAGGCTTCAGGGCCTTCCTGGGGGCCAGGCAAAGTGCCTGGCACATCCCAGGGTGCCTGGTATGCCCTGGGGGCTGAGTGGAGTTCTGGGGACAGGGCGGAGCGCCTGGCACACTCCAGGGGCTGGGCAGAGTGCCTAGCATGCCCTGGGGGCAGGGTGGAGCACCTGGCACACCCCAGGGGCTGGGCAGAGCACCTGGCATGCCCCAGGGGCCAAGTGGAGCTCCAAGGGTGGGGTGGAGTGCCGGGCGCACCCTGGGGGCTGGGAGAAGCACCTGGCATGCCCTGGGGCCGGGGTGGAGCTCTTGGCACACCCCGGGGGCTGGGTGGGGCTCAGGGTGGGGCAGAGCACCTGGCACACCTTGGGGGCTGGTGGGTGCCCCAGACATGCCCCAGGGGTCTCTCTCTGGCCAATCCAAGTCCACGGGGTCATCTCCACGGACTCCCAGACTGTCCCAGTGCTGCTCTGTGAGAGGCTCAGTCTAGGTCCTCAGGGCCCTCATGCAACCCAAAGGGAAGGCCCTCCCCCCTCAGGCCTCTGAGCTCCCCCTAAAGTGCCTGGTATCCCTTCATAGGCCATTAGTATCTTTGGAGACTAACCCCTCCCAGCTAGAGAGGCGGGTCTACACCCTAGTTCCATGTCTTCACCTTATCCCACCACTCGATCTTGTTGGGCATTGGGTGTACTTATGATGCTGGGCACAAATGACATGAGGTCTCCTCCACCTGTGCTCACTGTGGTAGACTATGGTGTGTACTCAGTTTAGTTATCAGTTCTCAGAAAGAATTGGAGGATTTTCTCGGGTCTGCTGTGTAGAGTATGTTGTTGTCTCTCAGGGTCCAGGACTGCTGCTTTTCATGTAGTTTGACACTAAGGGTTCGTACATTTTTCATATATGCAAGCAATGTGGAATCTCTCTTGGTGCTCATATTAGTAGTTTAGGGTGAGTCCTGAAGCCCGTTGACTCAGTCTGATGTTGTCAGGATCACATGGTGCCTGCTCGGGCCCACCAGGACTCATGGTGCTCGAAGAGGCAGTTTAGGGTGGGAGCTGAATTCCGGTAACTCAGCTCATGCTTCCTGCTTGGTGTTGGAGTGAGAAGGGCGTGGGGCCGGGTAGCCCACCTCCATCTGAAACTCACTCTTTCTGTTGTGCTCCAGCCTCCTTTTGTTTTTTGACTGGATCTCTGGGAATTACTGTGGCCCTGAGGTCGCTTCCATTGCTTTCTGCTACTCTTTGCTGGTATTTGCTCTCACAGTGGAGAGGTCTGAGGCCATATCCTCAGGGCAGGCATAGAGCTGGGTGTGGCGGGTTGCTCATTGGTTGCCTTCATTCCAGCCTGCCTCAGGGTCCTGAATAGAGAGATTTCCACTGAGCGAGGAATCTGCTTCATTGGCCTTTGTAACCTCCCATCCTCACACTGGATTCGACCATTCCTTCTGACTGCTGCTGTTTCCTTTCTGGGCTGCACTTTCTCCTCTCCCGTTTTGGACTTTGCTGACCTCTGCCCCTGGCAAGGGCCGGTGTGACGATAATGGAGAACGAAGACACCACAGCGCCTTCTTTCTGTAGTTCTGGGCTTCGTGAGGCTTCAGCCTTGTGCTGCTTTCTAGCAAGCCTCGGTCCTCCAGCCTGTTGGTGAACTGCCTCTCACTGATCTGAAGCTGCCACTCCTCCTCTGGTTCATGCACTGGAGAGCTCTGAGGGCTGGCGCTGGGGGTGGTGGCTGAGGGAGCGCAACCCCAGTGGCATCAGGACCATGGTGCCCAGGGAGCTGCGGCACTCACTGACCAAGCTACATGGCATGGGGCTCCAGATCCCGGAAGCAATGGTGAGTGTGGCATGGACTCGAGTCCAAAGCTGGAAGCACTACAGAGCTGCTGGGTGGATGGATGCCCTTAGGGACCGAGCGGAAGGCAAGGAGAGGGCAGCCATGGCAGGCGAGGTGCGTGGGGCGGGGTGGGGCTGGGGCAGGTCCAGTGTGGCACAGCTCGAACAGCTGGTAGAGGAGGCTGGAGCTGCGCTGTTGCCACATGCTCTGCCCCTCTACTCAGGAATTTGCTCACCTCTGGCTGATTCGGAATGTTTCCGTGAGCAGGGGCCTCTGAGGCTGACGCTGTGAGTGCCGGAACGAGGGAGCAGGCTTGGGGTTTGTGTGGAGCGGTGGCTCCTTCCTTTTCTGCCTTCTCTTCCTTTGACTGCGTCATAGCGGTCCTCCGAGCTTTTTCTCCTGGAGAGGTCTTGTTTGCTCTTTCTGAGGGTTTCAGTTTCAGTTCCCCTTTAAGATCTTTCCTGGGTCTGGGGCACCAGGGCACCCATCTCTCCTTCTTGTCTTTCTTCTAGTGCTGTATTGCTGTATTTCAATGTTCCATTGGTGATCCTCTGAGGGGATCTTTCTCTGCTACTTACCCAGTCACTATCTTACTGGAAGTCTAGAAATATTATTTAAAAAAATACAGTATATGTAATATACAGTATAAATAATATAAAACCCTTGCTTTCCTATTCAACATTTGCTGTATTGAGTATGAATTCAGGTAAGCTAGTAGGAAATATTTGGTTTGGAATGTTTCATTGATTTTTGACTAAAAACACAATCTTCCTTTCTTATATTTTTATCACTAAGAACCACCTGTAATAAGACAAGAAAGTAAATGGAGTATGAGCTAATGTAAAACAAATAAATTTTGTTATAGTGCCAAAAAAGGGCAACTTAGGGCTAAATTAGCATCACTGGTCAGATGGCATCTTGAATTAATTTATGATGTACAAGTTAATTCAGTTCTTCAAATATGTGTGAAATGTATGTGTGAAAAAATTTTCTGCACACACACACACACACACACACACACACACACACACCACAAACACACTCAGCGTCTTTGTGCCCATTCTAGAAGAGGATGTTATTTCCTGATTCATTTATCTTCAACAACTGTTTTGAATGGCCTTTCTGTGTAGCTAGTTATACATGGGAAGGAGAGTATTAAGTTAATTAAGATACTAGTCCTTCGGGAACCTAGTCTAGTGGAAGAAATAAACTATGCATACCATACAATAATTGTAGGAGGAAATAAAGTAAAATGAAAACCACAAATGAGGTATTCAGTGGTATAGTTCAAGAGATGTCATTTTGGAGTGAGGAAACTAGAAAATTGTCTTAGAAAAAGTATCATTTCATGTGGGCCTTTCACAGTGAAATTTTGATAAAAGTGGCAGAAAAACTGGCACATTTGTGTACTTAAAGAATGGAAAATGACATAGAAGAGCCATAGAGAGAGGAATTCTGAAGAAGTCCTATTCATCTGCAGTGGTAAAAGTAACAAGTAGATGGCAGAGCAGACAGGGTGCAGAGAAGCCTGGGAAGTGGAGCCTACAGCCCGCAGTAGAAAATTATCTTTCATTCAGAAAGCAGTGGACATCCCATAGAGGTTCTACAGGAAGAGCAGAACATGCTCACACAGCAGCTCAGAAAAGCTATTTAAACTGAGAGGCCAGGTTAGACTGTAGCTGCAGAGACTGATTAGCAGATATGTACACTGCCCACAAAAACAGCTCAGGCATGGAAATGGAAAAGGGGATACAGGGCCAGAAATATTTCAGAAGCAGAAGCTTTTGGGCTTGGTCAACAACTGAAGTTGGTGACCAAAAAAAACGAAGTAGAGTTGCAGATTTAGGCAAGTCTTTGACAAGGACCAGTGGTAGAAGACATAGGAAAAATAGGGTGGAAGATGGTGTTTTACATTATGGGAGCCCCAAAGAGCCCATCTTCAGAGAAAGAGATGGCACACATGGAGCCAGGGGAAGACTTGGCAGCACTTCACCCATCTAGAACCTGATCATTTACAGCCTTGTCTATGGAGAATGCAGCCAAGACCTATGAAGCAAAAATGGCCCCTACGGCCAAGATGTCGTTGTAGACATTCAACACCGATCTCAGGTTTTACTTACACAAAACTCAGATTCTTTTAGTCAAAAATCACTGTAATTCCTGCCTAGTCACTATGGCATCCAGCCAATATGGAGCTGGCAGTCATGTGTTGTGCTGAGCCAGAAAGGCACCAAGCCACTATGGCGCCAAGCCACTATGGCACCGGCCACTAGAGGTCATATGCTAAGTGCCACCCTTCTTCCTCTGAGTCAAATTATGACTTTCTACTTCCCTTTTTGTAATATCCTGTTTCCTTTTCCCACACTCCTGCCCAATCCTCGTCTGTTGTGTCAGATGGCCTGCCTCCTAATCCTGCCTCCCGCCTGGGCCTACTAGCTCCTGACCCCATGACAGGCCCTCAAAAGTTCCACATTTCTCTTCTCTTACATACTGTGGTCTACTCTTTGCCCACAATAAAGGCATTTTATTGTGCTTTGCTTCTCTCTGCACTGGAAAAACCTGCCAGTGACCATGGCCTGAAACCTCTGAAACTGTGAGCCAAAATAAGCTTTCGTACTTTCAGTTGTTTAAGTTTCTTTGGTCACAGTAGTGGAGCTTACACAGTGTGATAGATGGTGGCTTTCTTAAACCCCATCCAAACTGTGGTAAGTACCATCTTTATTAAACTTAGGTTACCCAATTTGAAGTGCCATTTATTTCCTGCAAGACCTACTATGTCCATTCCATCCCATGGCAGATAGATTTCAGCTCCCACACCAACTCTAATCAGTCAGTAAGGGCTACATCTACTGGAACATTTTTTGATGGATTCTGGGCTATGTGTAAGATTTTAGTGAGGGATGAGAGGTGACTGGGTGCAGGATGGGGATGGGTATGTGTCATGCCAGGTGTTAGCCATCCTTGCTCTGGATTTTAGCAATCATGATCATGTCATGCCTACATCCTGAGAGGATTCAAAACCAAACACAGAGAGATTTCTTATAAGTAGGCATACTAAGAATAGACAGCTGAAAGAGTATCAAGAGACTAAATGAAATGCTTAAAGAGTAAGCAAAAATTGCATTTGCAAATCAGAGTGAAGTCAATCTGCTGTAGGGTAGATCGTTCAGCCTGCCCAGAGAAGAGTTATCTTGAACTACCACAGGAGAGTTTGTAAACATTTGGCGTGCTTTCTTTGAAAAGGAAGAAAGTATATTGTACATTCAGATTTTTGGAAGAACTTCTATCTCAAGGGGCTAAAATGTTTATCAATGACCCTTAGCTTCCTGGCTGGATTTTATTCTGTATCAGTCAGTTCTTCAAAATCTAAAGAGACTTCATGAAAGGTCAATTCACCATGGGTGAAATTCCTAAAATTCCTTTCCATCATAATAGGCAATGACAGTTGGTGACTCTAGGATCACTGGGGATCAAGAGCTAAGGACACCAACCTGGTGAACACAGGCAGCTAGTGTCATGTCCTCCCTGCCTGCCAGATCTTATTGCCACAGTCCTGTATTTCCTGCCACAGAAACTCATTCCTCTCTATGTTTTTGTACCGGCAGTCAAACGCATGACCTCAGGCTTGCCAGGCAAGCGCTTATGCCGCTGAGCTACATCCCTAGCCCTACAGTATGTTATTCAGTAGTGTAGTATTCTGATAATTTCTTTGTAATTATTGGGAGAAACCAAATAAACCTTCCTCTAACCCAAGAGAACAGAAGTGCAGTTTCACAGCACCTCTATGGAGCTGTATGGCAGCCACCATCCACTGAGTTGGTCTCAGGTAAGAAATAGCTATTATGCAACTTACTGTGAACAGAGTACTGTGACAGTCTTTGTATGGGGAAGCTGGTCTTGACAAATGTTTAGTCCAAAGAAGATAAGAATGAGCACCACTAACTGTACTTAAAACATTTCATCAATCTGCTTTGGCCACTGTGCAGTCCTGAGGGCACCAGAAAACCGTTGCGTTCTGGTGCGTTCTGAGAACTGTGAGAGCTACAGGACTTGAGAGCTGAACCTCCCTTCTATGAGTAAAGCCAGTGTGATGACCAACTAGAGAGAAGAGCTTACAAGCAGAGGCATGATCTCAAAACCTGGCTTCCTTTGTTGAATTTCCTCCTTCATTCCCAACACACAGCCCTTTAATCACCTGCTTATGGAGTGGCAGAAGTGGCATCATCAGTGAATGGTTCTTCCTGTCTTAGCAAGGAATAGGCTCAGTTTTGATCTGTATTATTTTTATTGCCAAATCTCCTGATCTTTTGGATTTGTCACTGAAATCATTACCAATAAAGTGGGTGCTGGAGGATGTGATAGCTGATCTGCTCTTCAAAGCATTAGAGTTATCGTGGATGAAGTTGAGGAGAAAGGACTTTCCAAGAACAGCAAGTATAAGAGTCAAAGGCCATAAAGGTATGAGAAAGTGTAACATATTAAAATCTTTCCATAACTTAGTCCTTTTTTTCCCCATAACTTAGTCTTTATTTTTCACTTACGTCTCAAAACATAATCAACTGGGCTCCAAATAAATGCAAGCATTTCAGTGTATTTTTTTAGCTTATTTCAAATTTAAACTTTGTTGAAAATTTTCCCTACTTCCTCAATCTTCAAAAGTAGTCTTCAGAAGAGCATGGTGGCACAGCCTGTAATCCCAGCACTCGGGAGACTGAAGCAGAAGGATTGCTATGAGTTTGGGCTACATAGTGAGTTCGAAGCCAGTCTGAACTACGTAGCAAGAACCTGTCTCAAACAAACAAACAAACAAAGCAAAAAACCAAAAGTAGCCTCCAGTGTTTGGGGATACATCTTAGTGATACAGTAGAACGAACTCTCAACCTGAATACTATCTGGGGCGAGTTCATGTTCTGTAAAAGAATGAATTTTAGGAACAACAGAGGTTAAGAGCAGAATAAATTTATTGAGGGCAAAAAGGTTTCTGTCCAAGAGAGGGACAGAAAGGGGCCCCGAATGGGTTGCCAAGGACCTTGCCCTTTCCAGGGATTTTATAGGGCAAAGCCATGAAGTGAGGCGGGTCTAAGATACGCGGAAAATGGGAAATTACAAGGTGAGCATGAAGTGGGACAAAATTATGGTCAGCCAGTAAGATTACAAGTGTAACTGCTCTGGTAAAATTGATTAAATTATATTTATGACTTGAAGCACATATTTATGAACCTGAAGTGAGGTGGGAGTGGGTTAAAGGTGACTGGAAGGTCAGGCTAGGACATCCAACATGCACGTCCTCTCACCTAGAGCACCTCACCTAGAGCATCTGAGACTTCCTAGGGGTTTTTGTTATTTTCTACCCCTCTTAGGACAATGGAAACAGGAACATATAGGGTACTGTTTAGAATTAAATGGAGGGAAAGGACTGCCCCCTCAGCTCCACTGTTTCTAACTGTACTACTGAATTTGAGACCTCAAAAAAATAAAATCTTTTCTCAACCACTCCAGATGTTTTCTTTCATTACTATTGTTTCAGCTGTGGGTTTCAAAACTGTTCTTGAAACACAAAAGCTGAAGAATAATTGTTTCTTTTTGCATTCCTGCTTCAGTAATTTTGATTCTCCCTGGGGCAACGGATGTCTGACCAGAGCGTGTTTCAAAAGAGAGGCCACACTCTTGCTCCAGACGGGAGGAACAGAGAGGCGCAGCCAGGAAAGACAAGACTCCTACCTTGGGGACCTTGAAGGGTGGGAGTTCACTGAAGCGGAGGAAGTGCAACGCAAAGCCCAATGGAAAACAAAGTGGGAAGAAGTGGAAATGGGTCTCCAGAGATTTCGGTTTTGGGCCGACATCCCCTGATCACTTGCAGAAGGCATGTCAGGACTTGTAGACTGCCTGAGAAGGGGATGAGGTAGAGAAAAACCACTTAAAATTTATTCGAGATACTCAGCGGCAGCAGAAATGTTGGCTTAGTTCCAGATACATCAACAAACATTCAAAATGCCTACTACTAGAAAAGAATCGTAAAGACACATGAATTTAGTTGAAAATATCTCTGACACTAAAAAAACGAGTAATAAGAAACTGGTAAAAGGAAAATATTTTTCTTCTTTCTAGGGAACATGGTTTAATAAAGAAGATTATGGTTCAAAAATATAAGTAACAGCATGATTAAAAACAGGCTTGGTGATTTAAATAACAAGTAAAACTATCCAGTGTGTTTCAAAAACTAACCATAGTGAACTAGGACCACATAACGCCACTATCTCCAGGTATTTGGGTCAAAGAAACTTTTACAAACTTTATTTTTGAGGTAAACCTTTTTGTCTGCTTATAAATAAATTTTGAGTTTGTTTCTCTCTTTTTTCTTTTTGCCTTTTAATTGATAATCACTATCAGTTAATCCTCTGAATTGGCTCATTTGGTAATCATTAAAATGTATTGAGTGCTTATTGCATGCAGCTTATGGTACATGTAATAACTCGTAAATTTTACAAAAAAAATCTGTGAGGTAGATATTATGTCTATTCACATTTTACAAATAAGGAAGCCAGGCCAAGTGTAGTGGCACACACCTGTAATCCCACACTTAGGAGGCTGAAGCAGGAGAATCATAGCAAGTTCGAGACCAGCCTGGGCTACAAAGTGAGCTCAAGGCCAGCCTGAACTGCAGAGTGAGACCTTGTCTCAAAAAGACCAAAAACAAACAAACAAAAAACTACACTAAGGAAGCCAAAGAAAATGTAATGAAACACCATTACCAAATACGAAATGATTTATATGTAGTATCTTGTTTAATCCTTTAAAAAAAGCTCTATGAGAATCTATTATTTCCCTATCTTGTAGGTAAGGAAATTGAGAAAGGCAAATTCTTTTTTAGGCAATGCAACCAGTATATGATGGAGGAAGAATTTGAAAGCATACCTACTTATTACCCAAAGGATAGAAATTATGTAGCCAAGTAACTAGTTAAAGAAATTAATGATACATCTCTATAGTGGAATATATGCACTCACTAAAAATGATGCTGAAGATATACTGATATGTAAAAATTTTAAGCTAAGAGCAGATAACAAAACATATGACAATTTCATTTAGAAATATATAAAGCATAAATGTGTTCATTTTCCTAGAAAGGAATATAGAAGTAAATTTAAAATATAGTAACTTTCATTAAAAAATTTAGCATTTCAAAACGGCAACAGGAAAAGATCAAACCTTCCAAACCCTGAGCACTGTGCAGCTACACAAGCAACACCCTCAGGAAGCTGGCTTGGGTTAGCAGCAGTTTGTACGTCTTGTGTGTCTTGCTTTAATGATAAGAAAGAACAACAGAGCGTCATACGGGGTAGGAATTTGGAATGATTTCTATACACTTATCAATTCACATATACATATAGACATATCATTTTTTCTCATTGCCAAATTTATTTTCTTTCTTGTCTGCTCTAGTTTGGAAGTGATTTTCCCCAAAGGTTTGTGTGCTGGAGGTTTGGTCACCAATGTGATAATACCAAGAGGCAGTGGAACCTTGAAAGCACGGGACCTTCTGGGAGGATAGGAGGTCATTGGGAGCACCAATCTTGGAAGCGATTAATATTCACCTCAAGGGAGTAGGTGAATTCTTATGGGACTGGATGGATTACAGTGAATGCAAGTTGTTATAAAGTAAATGTTTTCTTTCTCTTTTTACTTCTCTTGCCAGTTAACCTCTATGTCTTTTATACTTGATCCTGTCATGTGATGCCACCTTCCACAAGGCCCTCACTAGAAGTCACTATCTGCATAATGCTCTCAGACCTCTCTCCATAACTGTGAGCTAAACAAAGATCTTTTTGAATTTCTCAGCCTTAGGTATTTTCAATAGTGATGTGAAATAAAGTAAGACATTTCCTAAACAATTTGGTCTTAAAATCAGTAGGAGAGGTTGAGAAAAAAAAATAGGCAGGAACAGGGTTAATCACCCAGCACAAGGAGTTGCAGCTGAACAGGAGTGAGAAGAGGGGGTCATGGTGCCCTGGTATGTGGAGTCATGCTGCAATAACAAGCAGAAACACCAAGACAACACCCAGGATTTGGAGGCAGATTTACTTACATTGATAGGCACTGATCAGGATCATTCCCAAAATATCAACCCCTGACCTCTGGTGGTCTAGAGCTTTTATGGGATAAGCAATCAGGAAATACAGAGACAGAATGGCGTGTCAGTTGGGGATTGGTTCTTACAATATGCATCATAGTGACCAGCCCTTTCTAGGAAACAAAAATAACAGGAACTATAACTGGAATTGTCACCTGGGCAACTAAAAAACTGATATGTACTGACTGGGGTGGTGCATCTTCTGCTACAGTGCAAGATAAAACATAGGCAGTCACCAAACATGGGGTGTCAGAGGCAGAATGAAGTGAGGAAGATGCCCTGGTCAGTGAGCAGAGGTGACAAAAAGAGATTGAATACATTGGAGGTAGGTCCATTGTACAGATACACTGAGGTAATGAGACTCAGGTCCCTCTCTGTTAGGAAAAAGAGTTACAGGCATGGAAAGGGAGCAAACTGCAATAAAGCCTGTAGTATATAAGATTAGTGTCTTAATTACCTTTCTTTTTGTTGAGACAAAAAAACCCAACATACAACATTAAAAGAGGAAAGTTTATTTAGATCAGTTTGTAGAGGTTTTAGTCTATCATCAGCCGTATCCAAGGCAGGGTGCCACAGCAGAGGGGTATCTCAGGGAAGAAATAGTCTATGGCAAAGCAGGCAGGAGACAGTGAAGCAGCAAGAAGCAGCAGTTAGCCTTCCTTTCCCTTTCTTCCATCCAATTTACCAGCCTTTTGGGTGGTGCCATCCAGAACTATGCTAATTCCAACCAGTGTACTAATTTCATACCACACATCCTTAATCCCAGTATCACACACTCGAGATCCAGCCAGCTCTGAAAAGCCACACCAAGAGTACATTAAGCTTTACGGGAACATCTAGATACAAGCCATAACAATTAGAATCAGATCATTTCTTTTGTGTTTTCCATAATACATGTGTGTGTGAGTATGTGTGTACACATATTCCTGTTATGGTTTGTTTCTAGATGTCCTCCAAGAGCCTCATGTGCTCATAGGTAGGACTTTGGAAGGTGATTGGGTTATGTGGATTTATAGATGACTTGCTTTTAAGTAGGATCTGGTAAGAAAAGGTAGGTCACTGAAGGAGTGGCCTGGAAGAATTTATCTTTCTCTCTAGCTCCTCCCTTCACTCTCTGTGCTTCCTGTCTACCAGGCTGTTAGCAGCTCTCCTGCCCTCTGCCATGCCCCTTTGTACTGCCTTTTAGGCAGCTGACTATAGACTGAAACATGAGTGAAAATAAACCTCCTTAAGCTGTGAGTGTTGAGTATTTTGTACTAGCAGTGATGAAAGTGACTCCGATGGATTTTGCTACCTAAAAAGTAGGGTTATTGTAACGCTACCTGACCATGAGGTTCAGAAGCCCTGGGAATTGGCTCATGGGAGGAGTTTGGAAAGGTTTGCAGATGTCACCTGGAGAGGCAGCCCTAGAATAATGTAAGAAGATGGGACAGACTAGTTGGAGTTTAAAAGGCCAGAATGCAGAGAGGAATGCTGATTTTAAAGACAAGGCTCAGTAGGTTTCAGTTTGGAACGAGGACTC
Source organism: Dinomys branickii (assembly GCA_004027595.1). Lineage (NCBI taxonomy): Eukaryota > Metazoa > Chordata > Mammalia > Rodentia > Dinomyidae > Dinomys > Dinomys branickii. The sequence continues at coordinate 201,168 of PVLD010001446.1, forward strand.
CACTAGCAGTTGAACTTCAGACCATATATGTTATAATGTGGAAAAAAAAATTGTCTACATTTTTCTCATGTACTGAGACTTTTCAGGAGACTGAGATTAAGGGCATTGGGCTAATTAACGTGGTGGAGGAAATTTCAAATCAGCCCAACATTCAGGCTGTGGCATGGGTGCTGTTGGGATCTTTTAGCTAGTTCTACATTAAGAATCAAGAGCAAGACTTCCGGGAAGATGGCGACCAGGTGAGCAGCAAAGGAGCGATCCTCCTTGATAAACACCACCAGCTCGAGACAGACTTGGCGAGCGTGAATGCCGGGACCTCGGCTGGGAAGATCAAACTGAACGTGTTTCTCTGAGCTGCCGGGGGAGATGCGGTAGGGTGGCCCAAACTGCCGTGATGAGACGCGGGAAAGCCCCAGACGCTGGGATCTGGAGACGCTCTGTGCGGGTAGGGGGCTTGGCTGGGTCCGAGAGCCCTGGGGTCCACAGCTAGCTCGGTCCCTCCTGCCTCCCGAGCCGGCGCAGCTTTCCAGCGACTCCCGACAGAGATTGGCTTTTTAGCAGCGGCAATGCCCGGCAGTCTCACATTTCGCACGCATCGGGCAGGCGGCACAGCCTAGGAGCGGAGCATCCCGCTCCCTCCCTCAGACCCGGAGAGCGCGAGGAAACAAGTGGCTGCGAGCGGCGGATCGCGAGCATAGCACAAAAAACTGGCACCTTGGAACCTTCCTGCCTGCAGGGACTCCGAAAACTGGTGAGCTATCTGTGCTCGTGACCAGATCACCGAATGGGGGAGGAGATCCATTCCTATACCTGCAGGGAACCCTGGGAGGGTGGGGGAGCGGTCTTACACACCTCACCCAGGTCTCTCGCTAGGGAGTAGCTAAATAACATCTGTACAGCCTTTTAAGCGGAACTCTCAGCAGAAAGCTTAAGGGACATTCCCCCAAAGAAAAGTCATTGGAGCAGCCTCTGCAGCAGACCTTTGCCTGCTGAACTGCCTGGGGAATCTAATGCTCAACATTTTGAATCTCATACCCAAAAAAGTGAAGACAGAAGAACAAATATCAGCAGAAAGCTTAAGGGACATTCTCCCAAAGAGAAGGAATCATTGGAGCAGCCTTTGCAGCAGACCTCCGCCTGCTGAACTGCCCGTGGAATTTATAGCTCCACATTTTGAATCTGATACCCAAAAATGGGAAAACAGAGGAACAAAACACAGTCTCAAAACTCAACCCCACCCAGAACAAGTTTTGAAGATGAAGA